>JAVRXN010000007.1:59015952-59418480 GCA_033556935.1 Timema podura
CCAAACATTGCTCTATACCGTCACCTGTGAGACAATACATGAACTAAATACCAAACACTGCTCTATACCGTCACATGTGAGACAATACATGAACTAAATACCAAACACTGCTCCATACCGTCACCTGTGAGACAATATAAGAACTAAATACCAAACACTGCTCTATACCGTCACATGTGAGACAATACATGAACTAAATATTAAACACTGTTCTATACCGTCACCTGTGAGACAATACATGAACTAAATACCAAACATTGCTCTATACCGTCACCTGTGAGACAATACATGAACTAAATACCAAACATTGCTCTATACCGTCACCTGTGAGACAATACATGAACTAAATACCAAACATTGCTTTATACCGTCACCTGTGAGACAATACATGAACTAAACACCAAACATTGCTCTATACCATCACCTGTGAGACAACACATAAACTAAATACCAAACATTGCTCTATACCGTCACCTGTGAGACAATACATGAACTAAATACCAAACATTGCTTTATACCGTCACCTGTGAGACAATACATGAACTAAACACCAAACACTGCTCTATACCGTCACCTGTGAGACAACACATAAACTAAATACCAAACATTGCTCTATACCGTCACCTGTGAGATAATACATGAACTAAATACCAAACACTGCTGTATACCGTCACATGTGAGACAATACATGACTAAATACCAAACACTGCTCCATACCGTCACCTGTGAGACAATATAAGAACTAAATACCAAACACTGCTCTATACCGTCACATGTGAGACAATACATGAACTAAATACCAAACATTGCTTTATACCGTCACCTGTGAGACAATACATGAACTAAATACCAAACACTGCTCTATACCGTCACATGTGAGACAATACATGAACTAAATACCAAACATTGCTCTATACCGTCACCTGTGAGACAATACATGAACTAAAAACAAAATATTATCCTCTAGGGTGGATACACTTGGTCATATGTGGAGATGTTGCCAACACTTGACACTTTGTCTCAGTATCTACCACCTCTTGTTATATCACCATGACCCCTCTGTGAGAGGGAGTATTGTGATCATCAAAAAATATAACTCTATAATTTGATGGGTGTCGACGTTTCATGACCTGCTGATTCCTGAACCGCAAGTCAAGTCAAAACTTTCTATCTAGTGTTTTAATAATGATCCACATAGTGATATTTGGTATTATATTTCAACCCTTAAAATTAACGTTGTTTGGACAGAGTTAATGTCGAGAAAAATCTGTAAGATAGCGTTTGTGTCGCTGAGAAAAAGATGAAAGTGGATGCTAACGGTCCGTCCCGTTGAGAACCAAAAAACCTATCTATGTCAGCGGTGGACTGGAAAGTCTTGGGATGAAGTTTTTGGGTAGGGCAGAGAGAGCAGATAAGCAGGTTCTTCTCTGGCTATTATTAATGAAAACTGTAAGTCAGGGACCGAACTATTATTATCACCATGTCTTACTACCCGTTCGTAATTACGCTAATGTGTAATAGAAGGGTGATTGTGAGATGAAATGGAGGATCTACAGTTTTGGGTGAATCCGAACCACGGTGTAGGCCTGGCATTCCACACATTCACACACAAGTTGTGATTAATACACGTCTTGTTAGAGGTGAAGGAAGGGTTTGGCATGATAAAATCTGAGCCGGGACCGAGGATTGAACCGCGGACCCTCAGTACAAAGGTCTGACACCTTACCCCTAGACCACCAGGTCACCCCGGGACCGAACTAAACTGTCGGTTCATTTTTAAAGTTAACCTTAACTTGATTTAAACACTAAGCTCATTTAGTTTATTTTAACGATGAATGGTGGTCAGAGTTCAAATCCCGAACGGGTAAACAAAGAGTGCATCTTTCTAAATGGTTTCTCTTTGTCCCTCCACAGAAATGTGGGTACATTTCCTCTGTTTTAGATATTGCTCATCATTAACACACTAGTGTAATTAATAATAATACTAATTAAACTCACTAAGTGTGCTTTATAAAGATATGTCGAACTAATAGAGTGGAGGGAAACGGGGGGCGGATGTTACGTATTTAAAGCATTATCTCTACATGATGTTAAATATGAGTATTTTTCTAATTACGGTTATAGGCTCATCTACATATTATTTTGACTAAAAAATGACATCTTGACGCGGGAATTGAATTTGGGACCTACAAACTATGTTTTGATAGTTGTTATAAAACTAATTCGTTACGTCTGAACAAAGGGGAGAAAATACATTAGAAAAAAAATTTGACGAGAAAGGACATAAAAAGAGATTATGATTGTGGAGATGTAAAGGAGGAAGTGGAATATGTTAGTGTCCATCTGGACATGTCTGTAACCTGAACCAGCTAATACAGTAGTGGCTCGCAAATTATGTTATGTGATGCCATTGTAGGTTGTCGGTAATATTATTACTTGTTTAACTTTTATTTTAGCGCCAGGTATCTTACTACCTGTTCAGGTTATACGCCTTGTACTAATTACTCTAATCTTAAATCTAGGACAGACACAAAATCCATCCCCCGGCCGTCAATTCATCACTGTTAAAGGGTAAACCCACATTCCAACAATTATAAATTTTTTGGCCATGCCAAGGATTGAGCCCGGGACCCTTAGCTCCGTAGGTGGATGCACTACCAGCGGAGCTAAGCTTCGTAATTTTCTAGCATGATTTTTTTCTCTAAGTTATATCCCTAATCAAATTTATAGATTTTTTTTACAAAAGGGCTCATTTGTTTTTTAAAAAAGTGGGAAGGGTGCACAGCATAGACTTTCTCGCTAGTGTAAATAAAAAAGAGATATTTACTTACAACTTCTAAGATATTTGAAACAAGATGATAGACATTGTTGCACATTCTACCAAAGAGCATAAACGATATAATATCCACTGTTAGAGAAAAGAGTAATATCACACCCACAGATCATTACAGCAGTTTCCTAATTTAAAAACTTCCGTAATATATATAATGTATTTATATATATTTATATATATTATATATATAATGTATTTATATATATTTATATATATATTATATAAGTGTATGCATTATTATATAAGTGTATTATATATTTATATATATATACCTATAATTCGGAAACTATTGGTTTTATAAAAATATATTTCAATAAAGATTTTTATATTTATTATGCCTTCATTTTCGAAATGAAAAGTTATTTTGTATCTCAAAGAGGTGCGGATGTACGATAATAATTGGACGTTTCCTTAAGTGTAAATTACCCTCAGAGTTATTATCATGAGGAAATGTGAGCTTCCATTTTGTTTTAATACTAAACAATACAAATATACGAATTTTAATCGAGTCGACGAGTGCAGGAAAATCTCCTTCATCGAGCTCCACTCTCAATCTTGGCAATAGAAAGCTTTTTCTTCATCATTTTCTGAAGACTGCAAGGGTGAGGGTGACATTTCTTGAAGCATGACATCCTCTCTAATATGACATAAAAGTGAGAATGCATTCGATTTTAATGTGTCTTTGTGTGTAGACAATTTATTACTAAACTTATTTTATATACAATTATATGCTAAGTAAGTAACACGCAAAGAAAGCATTTATATTTGTATACATGGCTGAACAGATTTTGAAAATGACCCCTTATTTTAATGATTTGGAGTCCAGGATGTCTGGAAAGATAGTAGTTTTCCACGAAAATCCGATTTACACAGAGAACTTTCAGTTTTTTATTCATTGCTTGGTCACCATGGAAACCATTATTTACTGCATGGCTGTACATCTCTGAATAAAATATATCCCTTTTGCTAAAAAATATAATCGTTCACACATAGAACACATCGAATCTTTCAATCTGCAAATACAAGATTTCTCTTTGGATGCTGGTCATAACAGATCTAGATTGAGTTGCTTAAACTAGGGAAACTGTTATTTATTATTGGAATTTGCTATCGTTAGTTGACATTTAAATCAGTAATATATTGAGCATAGTTCGCAAAATAAAAGGTTAAGGTGATTCGTCCAGCAAGCTTCTCCTAGAATGAATATGCTATAACATTTGACAGGTAATTTTTAACATGGTTGAAGGGGGGTGTTGTTTGTAAAGGGGGGGATGGTCAGGTGGAGTGGGAAAGTAATCTGGGATTGCCAGCTCTATGTTCACAACAGTGTTGTCATAACGCTACCTCTTTTTTCAGCTAAGGAACTTCACTGTTATTTAGTAATTTAGAACATGAATGGTCACTGCATGGATCACCCGGGAGTTGTGGTCTTGAGTTTGAATCCTGGTTACTAAGATTCATAGAATATTAATAATTTAAAATAATGAACTTATTACACGTGTCGCAAAGTATTTATTGTACCAAATACTATTAGGCCTATATTTACAAAATGTGTTCTTAGAAGAAATGAAAAAAATGTATTACTAGGCAATTTAATTAAATAATTTGAGTGGTGAAAAAAGTTTAAGGGTTCTTTTATTATTACTCTTTTAGCATCGAGTTCTTACTATCCGTTCGTGGTATACTCAAATGTACTAATTAAGCTAATTAGTTAGGGATTAGGAAAGCTGAATTTAGAGGAAGTGCACTCACATTTGCGTAGAAAGTAGGAAACAATTTATAATAAAACTACCCTCTGTACATCTGACCGAGATCGAACCCCGATCTCCCTGTCTTTAACGATCTAGTCTACGACGAGAGTGACGCCTTAGAGATCATGATGGACTGGAGCAGGTTTTAGAGTTCTTTATTTATAGTAACAAAAAGTATTACTTTTCGTTGTTATTATTATAATAGTTAACAGAGCTCATGATTGGCATCTTACAAACCGGCCAAAAATCTATAAAAATGTTTGAATGCCACGTAGGTCAAGTGGCCTACAAGACTAGGACCAACTGGTCGACAAGCTTATGCATAAGAAGGCAAAGTGATCGACAGCCAACTGGTTGAACAAATAAATAAAAATATCTCGTGTCAAGTGATCGATACGTTTAGGACCATGTGATAAGATATACAACTGTTTGACTTGAGAGGACCTACTGGTATATAAAAGTTGAGATGGATTGATCAATTGACCGACAAGTTAATACATTGCAAGCAACGTCAACAAAATCGTAAACGGAAAATAACAAGTAAAGTCTATGAAACACTTTTTTTTTAAATAAAATGTATAACTCTAATAAATACCCACATTTGTGGTCACATGGTCCAATGCGTCATTCGCACTCCTTATTCTGCGTATAGCTCAAACTGGGAGTCAGAAGCTAAAGGGGAAAAAACCATTTAGTGGATTCTTTTAGCACCGTGTCTTACTACCCGTTCAGTTATACGCTAATTTTGTGGATTAAAATCATCTGTAGTAAGGCATCAATTTTCTAAGTTGGTCTTTTTGGGTTAACCAGTTGGCTGTTGATCATTTTGTCCGCATATGCATAAGTTAAACCAGTTGGTACAAGTCATGTCCTACTCGTGTAACCAGGCCCCGGGACATCAAACAATATTAGATTATGAACCACTGGTAACAAGACCCCGGGACATCAAACAATAGTAGATTATGAACCATTGGTAACAAGGCCCCGGGACATCAAATAATGGAGTATTATCAACCACTGGTAACTAGGCCCCGGGACATCAAACAATAGTAGATTATGAACCACTGGTAACAAGGCTCCGGGACATCAAACAATAATAGATTATGACCACTGGTAACAAGGCCCCGGGACATCAAACAATAGTAGATTATGAACCACTGGTAACAAGGCTCCGGGACATCAAACAATAGTAGATTATGAACCACTGGTAACAAGACCCCGGGACATCAAACAATAGTAGATTATGAACCATTGGTAACAAGGCCCCGGGACATCAAATAATGGAGTATTATCAACCACTGGTAACTAGGCTCCGGGACATCAAACAATAGTAGATTATGAACCACTGGTAACAAGGCTCCGGGACATCAAATAATAGTAGATTATGAACCACTGGTAACAAGGCTCCGGGACATCAAACAATAGTAGATTATGAACCACTGGTAACAAGGCTCCGGGACATCAAATAATAGTAGATTATGAACCACTGGTAACAAGGCTCCGGGACATCAAACAATAGAAGATTATGAACCACTGGTAACAAGACCCCGGGACATCAAACAATAGTAGATTATGAACCACTGGTAACAAGGCTCCGGGACATCAAATAATAGTAGATTATGAACCACTGGTAACAAGGCTCCGGGACATCAAATAATGGAGTATTATCAACCACTAGTAACAAGGCCCCGGAACAACAAACAACAGTGGGTTCCGAGTTGAAGCTGTAATTCAAACTAAGATTCTTAGTGGATAAGTTGAATGTCTGATTTAGAATGATGTTAATAGGAAGATCAATATTTGACAACTATAAAAGTTACTAGAAATGGGTTCACTAATTCATACGTCAAATCATGTGATCTACAGCTGTACCTTTGATAAAGGCCTATACTATAATATTTATAGAAGTTATAGTCTGAACTGACTAAACTGACTACACTTTCATATCGTCAGTGCGCGTGGATATAATATCATGAGCGAGGGACGAAACCTGGATAGCTCAGTGCTAGAATATTGACGTGCTAAGATCCCGGGCTCAAGTTTATTCTAATGTCAAGGTGTCATTTTTCATTCTTTGTGGTGAATTTATATGTATGATATAGTTCATTACCAACTCCAACAAGTAGGGGGTTTGGTGGACAAATCCCCCAATTGCCGGAAGCTAGAATTTTTAAAAAAATTATAAACAGTTCTAGAAGATATCTGAAGTGTTCTTTGTTTGTTTTTTTTGCAGCATAGCCCCCTAACTGCCAGGGGCTAGGACAAATTCTAAAATATTAAACACCTCTAGAAGCTCTCTGAAGTGCTTTTTATGGTTACACAGCTCCCTAATCTGTACTTGTATCTTAATTTTGATATGGTTTGAACCATAAATAAAGCCATATATATTTTTTCATAAAATTTTGGGGAGGATTTGAACACCCCCACCCCCCGTCTACGGCCTTGTACCTATCTGGAAACATCGTAGATCAAGTCTTTGATTGTTTTAAGTTTATACCGATTCTTGTTCGATTTCACCTTTTTGTTTCGTTTTCTTGGTTTTTATGCACGTTGCTTTTTAGGGCTGAACATAGCCGTGTTCAATAAACACGCAAAATTATGGGTTTTTTTAGAAAATGCAGTACTCATGTGACATTAGGTATATTTTCAAAACTTTTAAGATTTAATATACTTTTAATGTTCAATTTACAACCAGTAATAAAAGTGAAACTCATATTTTTATATATTCATGAAGTTAATTGTAATATTCAGATGAACAATAGGTTTAAACTCATTACGCGTTTTGATGTACCAAAAGATGAGTTCCTTTGACACTTTGAGTTGAAGAATAAAACTAACACAGTTAAAATACTATACAAGTGCCAAATTACTAGAGGAAGGAAAAAGAGACAAAATAAATGTCATAACTCGTCACTCAGGTAGTAAGACGTGGTGCTAAAAAAAAAAGCACTTAAGGGTGAGTCATTAGTCGGATACCGGGGTAGCCCAACCCTTCCTTGGTCGGCTAGTCTGTGTTATTGGTAGGTACAGTCAAAGCAAGAAGTTTCAGGAAATGGACATAGCAAATCTACGTTTGCATATATAAACGCGGTGTAATTAATAAAATAAAAGAGTAGAGTTAGACTAATAAACCAAACAAATTTGAAATAACGACATTATGTAATACAACATGATATAAAACATAGTATCGGGGTATAAAACAAAAAGTACTTGTATAAGATCAAAAATTATGTAATTTTACAAATATTAAATAGCTTATAAATTAAAAACTTATTTTATTTAAAATATTGTAAGTACTTCATTGCATAAACTTCATATGCATGTCTAGCTAGAATAAATTTAATACCCATACATTGACTACTTTACCTTATCCAAATGTCATAAAAAAATGACTGCTTAGAAATCTCCACAATTATCTATAGTTTTAATTATTATATACCTATTATAAACTAATAAAATTAGACAACTCTGCATTGGTTTATTGTAATTTTGAAATAAATGAAATGTATACACTTTGATTCAACAACAAATAAATAACGAGTGTGCCTGTTAGAAAAGTACATTTACTCACCCAGCTCCGTCACGTAATCACTTATCCTGGGTTGCGTGTTTAACACTCGAAGACAAGTTATACAATGAAAGGATTTCAAAACAGGTGCCAATATTTATAGATGCTACCAGATAGGGTTGCGACAGAGCGATGACGTCACCAGATTAAACCCATTGCTACATAGAAGGGGTGGATTGCGACACCATTCAAGTTCGTGATCTATTCTTGTCTCGACTTGTCTTGTCGACCCGCCAAACTGGCGCCAGTAATCAGGGAAAACCCATTGCCGGGGGGAGGGTTGCCGGGGTCAATGACCTAGCTAACAATTTCAAGGTCACGATCTATTCCTGTCTCGACTCTTTTGGTCGAGCCACCAAACTGGTGCCAGTCACCCATTGCGACATCATTCAAGGTCACGATCTATTCCTGTATCAACTCGTTTGGTCGAGCCGTCAAACTAGCGCCGATCACCCATTGCGACATCATTCAAGGTCGTGATCTATTCTTGTCTCGACTCGTCTGGTCAAGCCGCCAAACTGGCGCCAGTCATCAGGGAAAACCCATTGCCACATAGGGCGGGGGATAGGTTGCGACACCGATTAGGGGAAGGGGGTGGGTGGATTACGACATCATTCAGAGTCGTGATCTATTCTTGTCTCGACTTGTCTTGTCAACCCACCAAACTGGAGCCGGATTGCGACACCGGGCAAACCCATTACCACATAGGGGGTTGCGACACATGCCTTGAAGGGGGGATTAGTGAGGGGAAAAGTGAAAGGGGTCTTACGGCCGTGATACGCTGCCAATTTCTCGGTGGTCACACTCTTCGCTAAGTGGGCGTCGGGGAAAAGTTCGTGCTCCGTGTTCCTTCCCCTGCCACGGGAGGAGCGCCTGACGCCATGGACTGCAAGCCAATAAATAAATAAAAAACTCTAACGCCCATCCCAATCCTTCCCAGCATAAAAAACCAATGAATAACCAATGAGCACAAATAAAAAGCAATGAGCACACATATATGACCAATGAGCATACATAAATAACCAATGAGCACAAATTAAAAAACCATTTTGGAACACTGGAAAGGGGGGTCAGGAAGAGGGGGAAAACCAATCAGAGAGCGACACAGCATTACATAACAACCAATCAGAGAACAACATTGCGTAATCACTGGGAAAACCCAGGGGGGAGGATTGCGACATAGCACGCAATGATTAAGTCACCGGGAAAAGTGTTTTGACCCGTTGGCGGAAGTGGGGTTCCCATACGCCCCGCCATCTACTCACATATGAGCTAGTAAGTTAGTTTATTACCACAATCAAATAACTTAATATCGCACGTCGCTGTCATGCACATGAAACTATGTAGTATCAAATCAAATGTGCTTCAGCGTTCATAATCACGGGCGAACAGCACCGCCGGACCACGGGTTCAAAATATTTGGAAATAAAAAGAAAGTGACTAACTTGCATTTTAAACAGCATGCTTATTTGGAAGCTATCGATAAATATGTTTACTAACGATAAAAACATTAACAGTTACTTTTTCAAGAATTGTTACAAATGTGACACAAACCTTTTCAAAATGCTAAATCTAGTTATATTATTTAAAAAATTATGACATTTTTGGTGTAAATACACATCACAATTAAAGTAGTTTAATGTTTCTAGTTCATTTTTAATAATTATAAACAAAATTAAAATGCTATTTTTTAAAAACAAATATGAGCCCGAGTATTTCCTAGCTATTGATCAGTTATTTTATATGTAAATAAAGTAGCTATTGTTATAGTTACTTTCACACGAAAAACTACTATTACTATAGTTACTTTCACACCCAAAGTTGCTATTTGTATCATTACTTTGATACACAACTTGCTGTTAGGATCATTACTTTCACACCTTAAGTTAAGTACCTATTTATGAAAGTGGAGTTAAACTGTAAATGTAATTATTGGTTTGAAAGTCAAGTCTTCAGCGTTTGTAAACGTGGTACAAGATTAACTATAATCCACTTTGCCATTATCACTAAATAAATAAATAAATAAATAGTAAATAATAACTAGACTATTAAGACTATTCATTTATTTAAAATATATTTTGTTGATTCTAAGTTAAATATGATCTTAGCTTTAAATTTTAAATCTGGGAGCATAAAAT
This sequence comes from Timema podura, assembly GCA_033556935.1. Taxonomy (NCBI): domain Eukaryota; kingdom Metazoa; phylum Arthropoda; class Insecta; order Phasmatodea; family Timematidae; genus Timema; species Timema podura. Next base: position 59,026,243 of record JAVRXN010000007.1, read on the forward strand.
ATATTAAAGAGAATAGAGCCATTAAGAGATGAAATAATTCTACATTGATGGAGTTTTAATTATAGAGGCCTACATAATTTTATAACAGTTCAAAAGATTAATATTTTGAAAAAGATAAATTCGTTCACAACAGTGCACTTTATTTTTTCTCAATATAATAGAAAAATGATGATTGTATTGTACATGGTAATCAAACCCGGACTCTTGTGCTTGGCGCACCACATTGAGCTACCTACTCAGTATTTATACAATGCTAAGTACTTATTAGTCATACTTTAAAGCAGATTTGTTGAAAGACGTGTGGCAGGACATGGCTCGTTAATAGCTATAATATTTTATTATAGATCATAATTATTTACTACAAATTATATCCAAGAAACCATTTAAAATTAATAAAAATTGTCCAAACGTCAGCATAAAGCTACCGTGGATCAACGATGGATTGTGTTTCGGATTGTTATTAAATGGCCGACGATTTTACATATCTATTACCGACTAACCCTTAAAATATGAGCGATAAATGACCCTAACACAGGATTAGCCTTAGATAGGACAGCGGTAAGATATTGACGTGCTAAGTTGGAAGTTCCCGATTTGTTTCCGGATTTCAAAAGAATGGCAAAAAAAGTTAAGTATTTAATTTCAATAACATAATATATGTTTGAAGTAATTTCACCTACTTATTAGCGGTTCGGGCTCTTTGAATTTCTTCGTAAAAGCGTTTCATTTGCCTTGGAATGCTTATTCCTTTTGCCTTTTACATATATTTTGCCATTTTTAAACTTCTGTGGGGCCATTTTTTTAAAATAAAAAAATTATTTTTCCACAATTAATACACTTCTCACATCCCCAAAGACATTAAATGCAATTACACTCAGCCACACTAAAAAAAAATCCTTTCATCAATAGTAGTACATGCTACACTGACTTGAAAACGGCGGGGAACCAGGTGACAATCCCTAAAGAGAGATGGTGATGGGTCAGGTCAATAAGCTTTACAAACATGCCAAAACCACTGGCGACAGATTTATGGTTTTAAGGACAGGCAGCTAGTGGCTTGGAGTGAGAAGGGATGAGCTGTCTGCTCTACTCTAACCAGGCTGTTCTCTTTTGGCTAATGCGGGGTTGTATCAGATATATTTTCAAAATCCGGGGGCAAAATATGTAGCACCTCAGCTCGTATCAATTTTCATGAGTTTCAGATTGAATATTAATGTGAATGAAGTACCATTATAAAGTTAAAAGAAGTCGGCACTAATTTATTTACTTCCCCCATTTATTACACACGTTTAAGTATACAAAATAATTAATTGGATATTGCATTTATTTGGCAGTTTTTTATGCAATTAATTGAAGTTTCATTGAAATAATATTTATTTCTCTTAATAAACCTCTTCAAGTACTTCTAACATTCCAAATATGAAATCTTTGCGTCATTTGGTTTTTCTAAAAATTGTAGAATTATTTGCCAAAATTTCAAACTTTGAGGAAACACTGTGCTTAAAATATACATTTAATCTATATTTGATACACTGATCACAATTTGGTTTAAGAAAACCTAATAATATATACACATATATATAATAATTATATTATTGTTAATTTTGGGCCATACACCCTTAAGGGTAATTTACTTTAGGGATAAAAGAGCAAAACCTGTTTGTCTCAAAATGGGACTCAACAATTTTGATTAAATGTTGTATACTGGTATAAACAAATTTGCTCCTCTCGTCAAAAAGACAATGGGGGTGTTGGGTGGGATAAAATGCGGAGAAATTTAGCTTTTCTAGGTGGGTCCGTTCTAAAATTTTACTATAGTTACCTCTAGCCAATAAAAGTACTTTTTATGTATATATGGACCTCCACGAGGGTTTATCAGATTCCGGGGTTCGAGGGGGTGTTCAGATCCCCATAATTACTTCACTTTTCACTCCTATGCCAACTGTGTGGACTTTAGAGTGTAAAATATTTAACAACCCAGTCGATAAAGGTCACTCACTACCAGATATAATGTTGGGCGTAGATAATTTATTCTTAAAGAAAATTTTAAGAAAAAATATTCCGAAATAAATGGTACGACACAATCACTTGCTACTAATAGTCTAATATAGTTCGGAACAACATTTTCAAATATCTGTTATTAATAAGACATTGTTTAGTGAGTTTTTCTAATAAAAATAAAGATTCTTTTGATCATTTAACGAAACACACGTCAGATACAAATATTGAGCAAATTAATGATTATACTTACTATAGGCACATACCTGAATATTTTTATGTTAATTATTAAACTTATCTTAAATTTTTCTAAACATTACTGGTATTAATAATGTAAAACAACAATTTGTGTCTGTAAACCAAATTTATAGTGTTATATCATTTAAAACAGTAGCCAGATACACAATTAGAACAAAATATTCGAGAAATTTAATTGAATTTTAAAAACTTTAATCGTCAGTAGAGTAATTTTTAAAGATTTTTGCCCTGAAAAATAATAATTTAGCGATAAGCCTACTTATCGAGATTAAAACACTGCCAAAATTTCCAATTTAAACAAAAAATTAGGTTATTACTTTCTCGCTATCTTACAGGTAGAGAAAGTAATGTGATGATCAAAAAAATTGAACTCGATATTTTGATGAATGTTGACCCCCCCCTGAATTAAAAAAAATGTTGTTTTTGGATTTCCGTTTGTCTGTCTGTACCTTGGGATAGAACCTAAACTATTATACCTATTGGGCTAAAACTCGGTATCTATGGTTTTCATAGGGTTTCCCTGAGGGATTTTTAGAATTGGATATCTAACCCTAAAATTAAGAGTAGTTTACCGAGGGGCAAGAAGAGAAAAATCGATTTTCTCAAAATTGGCCCTAACGATTTTGATTAAATTTAATTTCAAAACATTTATAAATATTCCACCAAACAAAATGGCTACTTTCAATATTTTGGCAAAACGGCTTTAAGGGTTCCTGTATGATACGTAAATTCTTATTTTTTTATTATATCTCCGTAAATTTTAAGATATGAAATTACTTATCATTGCAAATATGTAGGTCTATTTATAATACAAATCGTTTATTTGAAACATGTTTTTATAAAACCAATAATATTCCAGCTATACGCAAATATATATATATAATTTAACCCGAAATATTGCTGGATGTCGACGTCTCATGACCCCCAAACCTTAAAAAGTATTTTTTGCAATGTCGTCTTTATGTGTGCTGTTTAACCCTAAAATTAAGAGTAGACTAATAAAACGCGAAAAGATATAAAATTGATTTTCTCAAAATTGGCCCTAAAGATTTTGATTAAAATTTGTATCTAGACGTTGATTAAGATCACAAATAGAATGGCTATTTTCATTTTCCTATGAAATGACTTTTAAGGTACTTTACAGAAGTGGAAATGTCCGTATCTCCACAACTAGGCCTATTTGAGATACTAAATAACTTATCATTGATAAATTGTATTACTATTAAAAATAAAAAACTTTTATTTGAAATATTTTTTTTATAAAACTAATGGTTTCTGAGATATTTGCAAATATATCAATAAGATTTTGTGAACATGGACCACTGTTGGTGATGATAAGGCGGTAGGAGGAGTAAGGTGTAAGCGTCCCATCGTTTACGTGGAGTGAGGGAGAGGGAAACTATTTAGTGAGCGGTAGTGACCATCCACCTCAGCGGAGTTTCAAACCCCGACCTCCCCCGCCATAGCTAGATGAGTGACACCCTTTCTGTCTAAGCGTTTATATGTACATATATTAAAATAATGTGGTAGGGATTATTTAAGAAAATGTTCCAACATTTTACCTGGAGGGAGAACTAAAACACTGGAACACTTCTACCTTACTCCTCCCTACCACCATATCATCGCCAACAAAAGTCTATGTTCATCCCCACATGTTGAAAGTAGGTACCAAACAATCAATTTTAGTAGACTTTAGTGGGGGATAGCGGCCCCTAACTGAGGTTTATAAATCACTGTGAGACTTCCATCAGGAGAGAGAGGCCCCTGATTGTGCATAATCAGATCTGTGTCAACGTTCTCTGCTAGTTGCGATATCGCCCTAATGAGCGATGACGTCACCGGGAAAGCCATCGCTGCAAAGAAGACCAAAATGAACCAACAAGTACAACGGGATAAGACTCGATTGCAATGTAAATAAACCTTTGCTACATTGAAGGAGTGACAGAGGACACCAGGTCGTTAACCCCATGTCGTCATGGAAATACGAGCTATTCCTGTCTTGACTTGTCTTGTCAAGCCACCAAACTGGCACCAGTGAGGGGGACCAATGCTAAAACCCCCAAAATAATACTCCCCAATCCACCACTGATCAATGCTATTCTTATGAGAGAAAATGACCCAACTGCTATATAAGAAGGATCAATGTGGAAGAAAATGACTCAACCTCGCAATGTGGAGGATCAAAGCTATTCTAATGGGAGAAGGTGATCCTCCACATTCTATGTAGAGGATCAATGTTAAGCTTATGAAAGAAAGTGATCCACCTCACTCAATGTTAATGCTAACCTTATGGGAGAAAGTGGTCCAGAACTCTCATTTTAACCACTACTGGCCTCTTCTTTTTACCTGATGGTTGTTCCTCGTCCAATTATCCTGGCAGAGTACCTTCTCAGACAGATTTAAGGGTTTTTTAATGTTCCTCCACGAGCTCATTTCTACAAATTGAGATCCTTCGAATTTACTTAAAAATGCACCCATTAATGCAATTATATATATATATATGCAGTATGTGTCAGCATTTGTATTAATTTTTAAAACCTATTTAGATTCATTTTGACTAGTGATAGTACCTCCTGAATCTCAAATTTTGACTCAGTTTGTATCATCTAGTACAGAAACATATCGAAAAACTTACACTAAACAACTACATTTTGCCAGTTTGATTTGCACTTAATGAACCTTATAATACCATAATTTGATATAAATAACTATGGTTACAATACTATATTTTGTAACAGTACAAGTTTTAATTGTTATTAAACTAGAACCGCTGTACTATGGTTTCATGTTAAAATTAAATTAGCTATTCAAATATTTGAGCAGTTCAACTTAAATTCGCATATTGCATGTTTTCTTTAGTTAAAAACAATAGTTAAGAGATATGAAAATCTCTGTACCTAAAACAAAGAAATGAAACATAATTCGTTAGGATAGAAATTCGCACAAAGTATTTTCATCTGTAAAAATGTTTATATTTCTAAAGCCCACACAATAAATGTAGTAACTTAATTAATATGAATAGTAAAAACTATGAAGATAAAAATTAACAACAAAGAATGAGAGCTATCATGGATAATCGTATTAATTTGAATGGTGAATATTTAAATATGTGTGAATATATTAAGAACAGGTTATATTTTATCACCATGCCCCAGAATTTAACTCCAAAATCCAACTTGGATTACCATTTCTTCTGCATTGATGATGAGCTTGTCTATTTGAATTACTACTCCGACTTTGGACCATTAAATTTGGGAGCTCTATATAGATATTGTGTTAAACTGAACACAAAGTTGAAATACTATGCTTCTGGGAAGAAAAGGGTTGTACATTACACAACAATAGATCCCAATAAAAGAGCAAATGCTGCTTTCCTGATAGCTGGATACGCGATAATCTACTTGAAATCAACACCAACACAGGCATACCAGCCATTGCTTACTGAGAGAGCTCAACCATTTCGTCCATTCCAAGACGCCTCCTTGGGACATTCTATGTACACAATTACGCTCTATCAATGTATTGAAGGCTTATTCAAGTAGGTGGACATTGTTTATGGTACATTTAGAATGAATAAAAATATATAGTATGGAAGTAGCTGTGGTCTAGTTTCATATAGAACATTGAATATAAAATGCTCGTATATACAGCATTGTGATCTATGTTCCTAGTGAACATTGAATATCAATACATAGCTGTGGTCTAGGTTCCATGCATGTCAGCTATAGTGATAATAAGGGCTCGTATTTGATTACCTCACAATTGGCAAAAAATGACCTATAAAATGAGGCTAAAAACTCTAAATAAAGACTTTAAATTGGCAAAAAATGACCTAAATATTTTATTAAGATTCCATAATATGATGTATTTGTTACAAGGGTCGGGATTGACATTATACACGTAAACAAAAATATCTCATCAGTCCATTTCCAGTTTTTCCTCGGTGTGGACTCGTCTGGAATAGAATGACCTGTATACAGTCCCAGTAAATCCTTTAGTTTAACATTGCTCATTTTCCACAGAGGAGTGTAGTGAAGGTCTCACCAGGAATGTGGATTTTATAAGTACGCAGGTAAAGGATCACAAACCGATGTTCAATTGGACTCATACATTATCTTCTTCAGTCAACAAGTGTGTGGTAAAACATCTGATGTTTGAATAATCATGCTTTATCAAAGCACCGATAATTCATATATATAACCTTTTAAAAAGTCATTTTCAAACAATTTTAAATTGTCTTTCCAAAAGAATGCTTAGAAATGACTTATTAAACATAAAAGCAAGAAAAATGACCTAAAAATCTAAAATGACAAAAAATGACCAAAAAATGACCTATAAAATATATATTTCTGCAACCAGGGGATCATGAACAGAGTCTATGTACTTATGAGCATTGTTTCTGATGGACAAAAAAAAAAATATTACATGTAATCAAAATCCGGGTTCTGCCTGATAAGTAATAGGCCTAGTAGGGATAAGTGATATTCCGAATAAAAACGAGGTCCCCATGGAAGATATTGTACGATATGAAATAGCAATATTAAGTAGTAGCATTATTTGACATAAATATAAAAATATAGCTCTGAAGAAAATTAATGATGTTTGACAATAAGTAAAATTAAACGCACAAATATGAAGTAAAATGAATTTACAATATTAATAAATATAGGCTTATATTAAAACTAAGAACAAATTAATAGACTAGTTCATTTAGAAAGTTTATAAAAACTTGAAAATTTAACTAGATATTTGGTAAAAACTTCATATTTATCTTGATAGAAATAAACCAATAAATACTGTAATAACGTCAACGAACAACTTCCATCCTGTTCATCATGTTATTCAAATTCGCTCAGCATCCACTTTAAACCTTTTAACAACCCCCGCCCCTCTCTGCCCCTAAACACACCATTTTCCCTCTTCCCCTCTCTCTTGTCTAGCCAAACACTATATTATCACTCCTCAGTTGTGTTTTATATCTCGTACGAATCACACCACTCAATTTTTCAACGTAAATTATACTTGTGTTAGATATTTTCGTGTTTTTTTTTTTTCAATTCCACAACATTCCCCTCGTGTTTACTTCCAGGTTGATGATGGAATGAACACCGAAAGATCTCCCATCAATGCTTATGAAGGCACGGTGGACAAAATAAATGATAGTAGTATTTAATTTATTTGTATTTCAAAATTTTATAAACTTGTAAAGGTTAATGGTTTCAATTTTATTAAACGTTACATTTATTTTATAACTTTATAACTTAAACATAAACATTTTATTCAAGTTTGACAATTTACTTTTATAATATCGGCAGCCACTTTGTACTTATGATTTCAACTGTGTGTTCTTGGTTTTAATATAGGCCCCTATATTTATTAATTTGGTCCTTTATTTTTACCACACATTTGTGCTTTTAAATCTAATTATTTTTAAACATAATTTGATGAACAGTGTATCAGGACCTTAACCAAAATGTTTTGTAAAAATTTTAATAAAATTGTTGTATAAAAATCTTAATGCCATTTACTGTACATGGGCGGCCTTTTTGCTCAATCCTAGGATTGGGTGTCTTAAAATGGCTAATGACCGAAGTTCTATTCAATTTCGGGCTTTGACCGTCAATCAACAGCCAAACCTAGGATTGTACAAAAATAAAGGATCAAAGTTGAAAATACAGCCGGACATTTTGTGAATAGAGTGGAGGCACTGTCTTACATTGAGTATACATTTCAAGTACGACAGAATTTTACTTTTGATCCATGTTCTGGGGACCCAGACAAGTATGTAAAGTGATGGTGTCAACAACCCATGGGGGAGGGGGTGAATAGCATGCTTGGAATGGATGTTGTTTCGAGATTTAAAAAATATTGTAGTGGTTTCTATTAGGTAGATTGTTAACGTTGGCAACTTAATGTAACCTCTATTGCACTACTACCAACACTCTTAATCTATAAGAATACTGTGTTATCCCAATAAGTATTGATTTATTATGCTTAAAAAATTAAAATTTAGTTTTTTCAGTTAAATTTTTAAACCAAGAATTAAATATTAAATAGTTATTAGTCCTCAAAAGATTGTTATTTACCTCAAAATATAAAGTGAAGTGCAATTAGCTTCTTCACCGTTCTCTTCATCATCAATTAGTTCGTTGTTGTTGGGGTTCATGCAGCCGTTAGCGTGACAGGAACAGTACCCACAGAACCAAGTTTTGTTTAAATTATAAAATCAAGAATTTTCGAACATAAATTTAAATAGTTTCACGGGAACAGCAGGTTTTTTTTTCCAAACGCACTCTTTCTTTAGGAAAGGTCTTACGTTACATTCAGAATCTGTAGCATAGCCAAATATCAACGAATTAAGTGGCTCGATAAATGCATTTAATGAATCCTCCCTAACATGAAGTTGAGCTAATCCTCGGAGGATATGAAGTTGAAAACTATCGGAAGTGAAGGTTAGAGAACCAAAATTATTTAAGACTCTAGGGTTGGCCAAAAACAAAATGTGTCTACTTGCATCACAAGTTGGTCCAGGCTTCTTGAAAAGATGTAAATATAACAACTCAAGTACTTTTAATTGATTTTATACAAATATCTTTAAGTTTAATAAACCAAAGTAATGACGGTTATAGATTACTTTGCAGATTTTAGAGCTCTTTTTTTATAAATTTTATTTGTTGTATCACACCTTGTCGGAGTATGTAACGCTGGCAGAACTTCACTATTATGCTTTGATGCAATGTTGCACCCCAGACCTCTTTCTATTATCAGTAACTCCAACAATTATCCAAAGGCCAACACAGCCAACAGTTCTGAATGATTCTCAAAATCGAATTCTAAGTATGAAAACCTCGGTGTGAGAAATGTGAATAACAGTACTGCATGAATAGCTCTGTTGAACAGCTTCATAAGTATGAATGAACATTATAGAATCAGCCTCAGAGTGATTATTTGCAAAATGTGTCATCCTGTAAACACGTTCTTAATCTTTTTCTCAGATCATTTGGTTCCATTCAAAAACCCTCAACCAATAACAAGAGAACAGCCTTTTAGATCCTGAACATTCTGTAAAATGAAATTCTAGAGAGACAGACATAAATTGTCTTTTTATCCTTACTGTGTAGGTATCTGGACCACTGTTTCGGAAGTTGAGTAGTCTATCCTTATACTCTCACAATTAGTAGATCTTCACCAGCTGATCTTCTCCCTTGCTCTGCAAATTTTATGGACGATTCTCCGTACGTGTCAAAAACTACGTCAGTGTGTGTAAAATTAGTCTGTTGTAATACTTTCATAATTCTGTCCATTTGAAAACTGGTCCAATCCCCAAAGTTTTAGTCTTGGAAAGGACCAAATAGGTTACTTAATGTATAAGTGCCATTCCATATATAATATCTACCTCTCCCAGACAAAGAGGAATTATATTCACATTTCTTGTGCGATTGCTCTCTACTGCAATTTTGTCCATCAATTATAATTTTTTCTTATTTTTTTAAATACCATCTTGAAAGACCAAGGCAGGAGAATAAGGCATTACTCATGCTTAAGCAACTCTGCAGTAATAATTTGTTTATGTACAGCTAAAAGAAAAGCATAATGTAGCTCGTAATTTTCTATAAAGAGCCTTAACTTCTGGTTATATTTCTTATGGGATTGTGTTGCTGAGTATGTAAAAGACTTAACAGATAGTCCATTTCAGAGGAGAAAAAAAATTCGTTTTGTCAACTAAACGCTCTGGTTGAAATTTTTCATACATTTCTTTACCAATGGGTTGCACCATGAGCAAGATTAATTTCCATTTACTACTAAGCCATTCACAATATTACGTAAACCATTTGTTTCATTTGAGTTAACAAACGGATTATCATTTTCAAAAAGTAATATAATTTTTGGCACGTCACCTTCATCTCTGTCTCTTCTATTTGTTCACTTAGCGAATATTCGTCTATGTCTATTTCACCACTGGGAGCTGAGATCAAATCACAGTTATCTAACAGTGTCTCATGCACTGAAGATTTACTTTAGCAAAGTAGGCACCATTTGTTTGTTGCTTGAATATTACTGGATATTCCTGTCCAGCCACCAATAACTTTAAAAGAACGGACAAGTGTTTCTCAAGGGTATGATCACTAGCAACACGATTACATTTCCCATTCTTCTGTTTTACTGAAAAATGCAAATCATTTAAAGCTTTCTCAGGAAGATGAGACGTATCTTGTGAATACAAGATGCAGCCACGGACATAAATGTAATGATTGAAGATAGCATCTGTTCAACAGTGGTCAACTTTAGTAAACATAATCCTTCTCACTCTGCATGAATACAATTCAGGAGGATCACCTCCTAGATAATCTCTCATATTAACTCTTAGCAGTTATATCACCTCTTAGATAATCTCTCATATTACCTCTTAACACTTGTTATTTTATCGTATGTATAACGTTATCTTCACGTTGATTATTCTTCTATAAAAATATAAGTTTATTTAAGAACTTTTTTGAAAATTTAAATTTCCAAATTTCTAAACAAAAATTAATAACTTTGATTGAATAATGTGTTAATGAAACACAACTATTGGACATGAAATATATCACCAAAATTCATTTTAACTCGTACATCACAGCAAAAAACTTGACCCACTAAAAATCTAGTTTCTACTATTTCTCCAAATGTTGTAATTTTGTTAACCATTCAGAGCTCTTCGATATGGATTCTTTGACTTCAACGACTTTGATTTGGACGATTACGAACGTCACGAAAAGATTCAGCATGGGGATATGACCTGGATTGTTCCGGAGAAATTAATAGCATTCAGTGGACCTTGCTCCTTTTACAAACCTCCTAAATACTATGTGGATTATTTCCTGACCAATCAGGTGACAGCTGTTGTCAGACTGAACAAGAAATGCTATGAAGCCAGGAGGTGAGTTCGTGACGGATCTGGCAAATGTAGGCCTACACTTTTCAGTTTAACTCATGTTCGAGACACATTTTAAACTTCCTCACATTTTTAAATATAAAAGCTATTTCTTAATCAATTTTACCATTCATTTTGGTTAAAAGTTAAAAACAACCAAATTATATTCATACACACAGTTGAAAATAAAAAAATCAATAAATAATGTATTTTGGTAAAAAAATATATTACAAGCTACAAACAAAGAATTAAATACGTGCTTTAAACACTTGCAATTTGGGGTAAGTTTTTAGTTTAAGTTTGCAACTTGAGTGCTTATAATTATTGAGTAGGGGCAGTTAACTTACCTCCTAGTCATATTATTCATGTATATAATCTTATTATTATTATTATTACTATTATTATTATTAGCACCGCGTCTTACTACCCGTTCGGGTTATACGCACTTACGCTAATGTGCAATGATAGGGTGATTGTGAGATTAAATGGAGGACCTACAGTTTATCGTGGGATCCGAACCACGGTGGAGGCCTGGCATTCCTCACATTCACAAGTTGTGATTAATACACATCTTGTCAGAGGTGAAGGAAGGCTTTGGCAATCACATAAATCAGTGCCAGGACCGAGGATTGAACCCCGGATCCTCAGCACAGAAGTCTGACACCTTACCCCTAGACCACCAGGTCACCCTATATAATCTTAAAATATTGTGATAGTATGTTTTAGTTTAGGAACGTGAAATAATGACTGTCCCTCTAAGAACAATTTTGTGGTAGCTTGTTTCCTATTACGCCCATTATAATGATTTTTAATATTATATTTGGTGGGTGTTTTTAGACATTATGAAGAGACAAATTTGACAATTAGTATAACATATGTAGATTTGGGGGGGGGGGGGCAAACGGGGGTGGGCTATCAATCGGCATATAAACTTAATATTATAAATCATTATATATTTGAAATAGAATATAAATATCAAATAGCTTTAATTATAACTTATGATATTACAAAAACTATGTTATCTTTTACTTTAGATCATGATGGTTTTATTTTCTTTAACAATGGTAAAAAGAGAAAATATAAACTTTATTGAATTTAACTCACAAGATTATTTTAAAATAAATATTTATTTCTAAGGCATTCCATATTTATGCTATTTTACTATACAATAAAAATACTAAAACCTCATACATATGAAGAAATAAGATTTAAATGTGAAATTTATGTTTTTGATTAATAAGGTAAGAAAACTAAACGTCAGTAAAATAAACACTGTATAGTGCAAACTATTAGTTGCACTGACAATTGAAATATATATAAATTAAATAGAGTTAGTTTGTAAGTTCTTATTTTGATATGTAATTCAGTATATAACAATTGAAAATTAATAATTGTATAATACAATTTTATCAGACATTGAATAGGTTTGTCAGTCAGCATAAAACCTTCGGATTTGGTATTTAGCTATGTTAGCTGTTTTAAGGCTATCATTGACATTTGGGGGAAGAAAATAAACGTTTTGTTTTGAGTTCAACACCAAGAGAGCCAAATATTTCAATCGTGTAGATGTATTCAAGACATTCCAAATATGACTCGGCGTTTGACACCAAGCCAGGAGGAATACCATTCCCTCCTGAGTGGGCTCAGCAACTTGTGAGTAGTGAGATACTTGCTGTTACTCTGGCAAACACACAATTGAGTAGTGATATTACTCGATACTTGCTGTTACTCTGGCAAACACTCACCTGAGTAGTGATATTACTCGATACTTGCTGTTACTCTGGCAAACACTCACCTGAGTAGTGATATTACTCGATACTTGCTGTTACTCTGGCAAACACTCACCTGAGTAGTGATATTACTCGATACTTGCTGTTACTCTGGCAAACACACAACTGAGTAGTGATATTACTCGATACTTGCTGTTACTCTAGCAAACACTCATCTGAGTAGTGATATTACTCGATACTTGCTGTTACTCTGGCAAACACACAACTGAGTAGTGATATTACTCGATACTTGCTGTTACTCTAGCAAACACTCACCTGAGTAGTGATATTACTCGATACTTGCTGTTACTCTGGCAAACACACACCTGTGTAGTGATATTACTCAATACTTGCTTGATACACCTCAACGCTACCAGGGCAGGTAGCAACCCTTGAAGGAGCCATTTTTAATATTAACTTAGCTCTTTATTAGTCTAAGTATTATACCTATTAATAAGAATGTGCTTATTATTAAGTTTATATTAATTATATAAATGTATCAAGGCTGTGTCAGTTGATATTATCCTAACTATTATAAATGCGAATGTGAGTTTGTTTGTTTGTTTGTTTGTTACGCTTTCACGCCTAAACTACTCAACCGATCATCATGAAATTTCGCATACACGTTGTCATGAGTACAGAAAAGGACATAGGGTACCTTTCATCCAGAAAAAAAATGCGAATGTGAGTTAGTTTGTTTGTTTGTTTGTTTGTTTGTTTGTTACGCTTTCACGCCTAAACTACTCGACCGATCATCATGAAATTTCGCATACACGTTGTCATGGGTACAGAAAAGGATATAGGGTACCTTTCATCCAGAAAAAATGTGAATGTGAGTTTGTTTGTTTGTTTGTTTGTCGGTTATTGTTTGTTACGCTTTCACGCCTAATCTACTCGACCGATCATCATGAAATTTCGCATACACGTTGTCATGGGTACAGAAAAGGACATAGGGTATCTTTCATCCAGAAAAAAAGTACTGTTCCTGACGGATAGAAAAAAATAACTGTTAGACGGTCGTCCAGCTTAACAACTCGGCCTACTGATATGAATAAATTAATTGCAACATGATGCCTGGAGTACAAAAAAAGGGACCTGTGGTATCCCAGAAGAAAATCTGATACCCCGAATAAAAATCTGTTCCCGAGTTATTTTAGGCACATCTATTACGTTTGGACACGGATGCTGAAGGCTGTATTTTACTTACAGGGGAATTCTGTAATTTGGTGGAAAATGATGTGGAGCTCATAGCTAAAGTATACCCAGACTTACAACTAAATTTAAATTGTGATCATTGGTTGTATGCAAGAGCAATTATTGCACCAAAATATGAAATCGTTAACAAAATCAACACTGACATTTTGAAAGAGGTGCAGGGAGAAATAAAGGAGTATTTGTCAATAGATACAATCATGGACACAGAACAGAGCACTTCATATCCCGCCGAGTTTCTAAATTCTCTGGAGCTATCGGGTGTACCCTTGCATAAACTACAATTGAAATTAGGTGTACCAGTTATGCTTATGCAAAATTTAGATGCACCCCATTTATGTAATGGGACGAGGCTTCAATTACACAATTAGGGCAAAATATAATCTGTGCCACCATTTTAACAGGTGTGGGAAAAGGGGAAAGTGTAATCATACCTCGAATCCCAATAATCCCCACTGACCTACCATTTCAATTCAAAAGACTCCAGTTTCCAATCAAACTTAGTTTTGCTATTACTATTAACATAGCGCAAGGGCAAACATTGCAGGTAGCAGGGGTGCATTTGGAAATGCCATGTTTTTCCCATGGCCAGCTATATGTAGCCTGTTCGCGTGTGTCCAATGCCCAGAATTTGTATGTATTTGTGCCAAATGGAAGGACATACAACATAGTATATAGGAGCGTCCTAAAATAATGATCTATTATGTGCCCATGATTGCAACGGTCAAGAACAAGCAGAGTAAATAAGGGATTTTAATTAACTGTAAGTAAAATTTAAGATGGAGTAGGATCTTCCAATTCGTGGCAAGGCATAACCTATGACTCTACTGACACACACTCCGCTACTTCTTTTCTACTCCTATACTTAATCCTGATTTATATTGTGTAGTTTGTTTTTTCTTTATCTCTACCTCTATTGACTAACAACCTCAATATGTTCATCGTTTTTATTGTCATATTCCCTGTGTCAATCGACAACCTGAATTTATTGATAAAATCTTCATTAACGCGAGCGAAGCCGTGGGCAAAAGCTAGTGTTTATATATGTGTAGCTATAGGCAGTGGCGCAGGAACTAGGAACTGGGGTGTACGGGGGTAAATCTTACCCCCCTAAAAATTGATAGGGGTAAAAAGTATCATTTTTACCCCCCCCCCCCCCAAACAATATGATAAAACTTTTAGATAATGTAAAGGTCTTGTTGAATCAAGATACAAAGTTCCCACTAAGGTAACATAATATAAATAAAATGTGCTTGGAGCACACATTGTTTGAAAACGCTGATAGTAATACCAGATACATCAGCTACTGCAGAAATAAGTTTTTCAATGCTTGTACGAAGAAAAAAAAAAACTATCTTCGCTCCACGATAAGGCAACTTAATACTAAATCACTTTTATCTGTTGAATGCATACCCTGAGAGGCTCAACAAACTTGAAAATTTCAAAATTAGTTATTGGTTTTATAGCTAGTAGCAAATATAGGGCAAAGGTGAATGGAAACCTATTTTAATTTTCAGTGTTTCATAATTTTTAACTAAGCCACATCAGATATAATTTTTCTTAATTTGTTTTGTGTGTATTAATTATAATGTTTGGCATGACTAAAATAAATGAGAAAATACAAAATGGGACCGTTAAATACAGGTATCCCTCGCTATACGCGATATCACTTTACGCGTTTTTGCCATAACGTGGTTAATAAATAATAAAAATAATGCATGGTCAGCATGGTTATCAGTCACCTTGTGCGGTGTTGGAGTGACCTTGTGCACGAACATTCCAGTGAGGACAATGATATTTACTGTACAGTTTGGTGTTAAGGGGGGTGGTAATGACAACATTAGATATGCATGGGCAGAAGTTAAACAGTCCTGTATGAAAGGAATTTGGAAAAATATTTGGCCTGAAGTTTCTGATTTTAATGATTTTGATCCTGAACACGTACTTTCCAATTCTAGACGTGACATTGTTGACATAGCAAGATGGTGGATTTGAGGACGTAGACCAGGCAAATGTGGGTGAATTGCTCCAATCCCACTCAATAGAACTCGCCATTGAAGATCTTCTAGAAATGGAGAACGGCATAAAGGATGAAGAGAAAGAGCCTTATGTTGTTGAGCTTATCAAACAACTTCAACAAAACAAATTGCTGAATTTTTTAAGCACATTGACAGTGCAATTAGAATCACTGAAGAGAATGATCCTAACATGGGTAGGAGCGCCAAAGTTGCCAGAGAGATTGAGTTATTTGGCTTGCTACAAAGCACTCTATAGAGAGAGGAAGAATGCTTTCCTTCAGATGAGTCTTGACTATTTCAGCCAAAAAGTTGAAAATCTTCAGTCTAACGACCCAGGGCATTCACGACAGCAAGAGCTGTCAGGCAAAAGTCTTCAATAGATCAGGAGCTTACCATCCCAGATGGGCATTCCAAGAGCAAGAGCTTACAGTCCAAAGGACTTCAAGGGAGCAAGAGCTTACAGTCCAAAGGACTTCAAGGGAGCAAGAGCCTACCGTCCCAGGGCCTTCAAGATAGCAAGAGCTTACCTTCCCAGGGCCTTCAATAGACCAAGAGCCTATCATCCAAGGGCCGTTAAGAGAACAAGAGCTAACCGTTTCAGAGCCTTCGGGATAGCAGGAGCCTACTGTCCCAGGGCCTTCCAGAGAGCAAGAGAGTGATAATTTAGATTTCCCAGATCCATTAATTTATCATGTGAATGAAGATTAACAGTAAGTGTACCTGTAGCGTTGTATTAATTAGTTAATTTATTAAAAATTGCATTTGTTTACCAATTTCAGGGGATTGAAGATTGACAAAAGGTGTAGGATACCTATAGTATTGTACTAGTTAGATACATTAATAAAAAATAAATTTATTTACAAGTTTTAGGTTTGTTTTTTCTTTGGAGTAATCCCTATCTCACCCATCTTGAAATCAATTCCCTTTATGCGTTTTCGTATTACGCGAAGTGCGAGGGACAGCTGTATTACATTTCCCTGATCTTTTTTTTAATCTCAAAAATATTATCTTCTATAAAAGCACATGATTATTTTTTACCCCCCCAAATAAAAACGTTCCTGCGCCACTGCCTATAGGCTAGGAAATAATTTGTAAATTTAAGAAAACTAAACTCTGGCTAATTTTAGTCGACAATTATTGACCGTGGAAAGACAATCACTTACAGAGGAGTAAAAAAACTCCAGTGACCGGTAAAATAAAACGATGGTAGGGGGAACATCCAGGTGTGAATTTACGACTCTGACGCCCGCCCTTCCTACCTTAATTTCTAACCTTCTAAATCCCCGTTTCTCCCCTGCAGCTCCTCAAACACTGACACATATTATACCATATAGGCCAACGTAAGTGTTATCTATGAAAGAACAGATAAAAAGTTATTATATTATTTTATTATTTACTATAGTGAGGTTTTAAAATTAGTAAGAATCTAAGCAGACTTAAAAACTTGAAATAAATACTCTTACACCATCACAACACACAAATTAAAATATTATATAATTTAACAATATAAAGTTTGCTTTAGTAGACTGTAGAACATGTTACTACAAATTAAATATTAACATTTAGACAGTAAGAAAATAGTCGATAATATTGATCGCCTTGAATTCTGCTGAGTGAACTGGTCGATGATGATAGACAAATCCCTTTTATCCAATAATTGACCTTGAATTAAAACGATTGTCAGTGAATTAAGGCGATCCTCTATCATGTTGGATTGTTGGTACGCAGATACAGCAAATCTGCAAATCACAACAATCACACACACGATGAAGCCATAACATTATTTTAACTGGCAGAAAAAACAATGTATGTTTTTACGTAATTCAAAATTTGCTGCCCCTAAAATCTGCCGCCTTAGACCTAAGCGTAAATCCGCCCCTGTGAACACCCATTTAATGGGACTGAGGAGAATAGCGGGATCGGGGGAGATGCTTGGCTCGTGGCAAAACCAAAGTTAGCCTTAAGGTGCGGCAGAATAGACCAAATTTCCTTTTGGATCTTATCTTCCTTCTCGAACTGAGTACCCGCTTGAGGAGAGAGAATACCCCCCACCACTCTGTTACTTTCCCCACCCTGGCGTGTGTCACTCTATTGGTCGATTGGTGGTCCGTATTCTGAACGACAAACAAAGCAAGTATTGGGTTCACAAAGTGTTTGAATAAACAGGATACATTGAATAAATTGTGTTCCTATTTCTGATATACACTACTTAGAAAACTATTTTATTTTTCTAATAAATTGAAACAGTTCTAAATCTGCGTTTAATGTAAACATAACTATCATACGCCTATTGCCTATTGCTTATTGCTATGTTGTTTGAAAAAAAATTTGTGACTGATTATATAATATAATGATGCTATAGATGTTTAAAATCAACTGGAAAGTTATTCATGCACTTTCTAAACGTGCTGAAGATTGACTATATTAGCTCATGACTTAGAAACTTTTTAAATATTAGATTTGAATATTTATCGTACCCTTTCTGAATAACTACACTGGAAAGTGAATTTATACGCGCACGACTCACAAACTAGCGTAATTCTAGGATAGACCTCAAGGCTGTAAATTAATCAAAAGATAAATATTACTCCCCCAACGGGAATTAAATAATTAGCTTAGTATTTGGCTCAATTATCTAGAGCAGCGGTTCTCAGGCCGTGGTACGTACAAATATTCCAGGTAGTACGCCATGAGAAGCCAAACAAAACAAGAAAATTCAAGTTGTAAAAACATAATGTCTCATCAAATACCATAAATATATTAGGACCAAGTCAAACCAAAAGGAAAGAGATCCAAACAGTTGTAGGGGGCGGGGGGGATTGGGGGGTGTAAATATAAGCATTTTTTATATCTCTTTAATACGTGTGCCCTATTATCCATATTGATTGAGTAGAAATGTTAAATAATGATAAATAAACACTGTTAATCTATAAATGGTGTTGTGTCATTAATATGTACCTAAATATTAAATATTCAGCACTATCTTGGTGGTACTCATAATACGGTAATTGTTTGGTTGGTACGCCATTCAACAACTTTGGGAACCAATGAGTCTATAGTGTAGATGAATGCATGCAAATAAAGGTGTCCTCTATTCATATATTCCTCATTTGATAACAGTACATAGCATATTCAGGAGCTACTCTCAAAACGGTGTGAGCCAAGCACGTATGTACGATTTAATTTCTTACTGTGGGAGGGCATTTGGTTGGAAAGAGATTTAAAACATTACTGTTGAATTAATTTTATAGAGAGATGCTCTTGTTGACTAAGGTGTTTGTCTCTTATTGCACTCGATCACAGTAACATAACACAATTATATAGAAATATCTAGTAACCATTAAAATAAAATACTTTTTTTTCAATATATTAGAGTATATTACACTATAATACATGTTTAATCAATAATGGTACTTTAGCGACAGTTTTTAAAATAAAGGGTAAATACAATTACTTTATTTCCAAAATATTTGGCTACTTTGTTTTAGTCTTTTGTGCATTCAAAATATATTCTTGATTTCTTATTTTCATTGATCTAGTGTGCTTAGGATCTATTAGCTCTGTCAATATGCAATTTGAATAAAATATAGTTAATTTTGATTCTATTTCAAATTTCAAAAAATCATCATCTTTTTCTAACCTCTCGATTACCATAATTTTTTTTGTCCGTACGACAAGTAAACAGCATTCTCGTTGGGTGATGTGAAGATAATAATTATACCAAGGAAAGGAGGCTAAATAAATCCCATTCATAACATAATAATACGTGTCATGTCAATTTAATACTATCTACTAGTCATAGTAAGTTAATGAGATAAATTAGAGATTGAAAATGCTGATAGAAAAAACGTTGTGATCAAAATTTATTCCAGGGAGTGGGAGAGGGTTGCGTTACGATCTCAGAATTTGAATATGTTAAGTTGAATCCATTTAACAATTCTAAAATTAATATTTTTTAATCTTGGCCTTGACGTGAAAATGAAAATTTATTTTGGAATGTGTTGGTTTGAAGGGACTTGTATTCAGCGCTGATACTAGTCAGGTTTAGTTGAGGTAATCCGAGACGAACCCAGTTTGCTCAGGACGGATGTTGTTGAGACAGGCGGTATCCAAATAGTCAAGGCCGTAGCCAGCCGATGATTTCAGGGGGGTTTGGTGGGCACATACCCCAATTGCTGGAGGCTAGAAAAAATTATAAATGATAAACAGTTCTAGAAGCTCTCTGAAGTGTTTATTATGACAACATAACCACCTAACTTCCTTAGGCTATGAAATATATAATATATATAGTCTAGAGGTGCATATATATATATATATATACTAGAGGTGCTTATATATATAAGCACATCTAGAATATATCTGAAGGGTTTATTTATGGCGACATACCCCCTAACTGCCGGAGGCTAGGACAAATTCAAAATAGTAAACAGTTCTAGAAGCTATCTAAAGTGTTTTTATGGCAACATAGCCTCCTAACTGCCGGAGGCTAGGAAAAGTCTATATATTTAAACCCCTCTAGAAGCCCTCTGAAGTGTTTTTATGGCAACACAACCCCTAACTGTCGAAGGCTTGAAAAAGTTATAAATATTGAACATTTCTAGAAGCTCTCTGAAGTTCTTTCTATGGTAACACAGCCCCATAATTTGTACTTGTACCTTAATTTTGATATTGTTTGAACCATAAATAAAGCCATATATTTTTTGTTCATAACATTTTGGGGGGTTTGAACCCCCAAAACCCCCCCTTGACTACGGCCTTGCAAATAATCCGAGGATCCTTGCCAAGGATATAATATAATATCTTGCACAATTTGTTCCTTAAATGCTAGATTTTTTTTATTCTTTTGTGAGATAAAATTCACCTAGTCCATGAATTTTTCTTTATACTATATTTATTAAAAATATCTTATGAAATTCACAATATTAAACAATGCTTTGAGCCACATGGGGAAAACCAAAATAATATTATTTTGAAAGTCCTTGCCGTAACTACTAATATTTTTATTATTAATGAATGTTATTGAATTCTACCAGCACTCGTATGGTTATTTTACAGTAAATAAGTTAAAAAAATGTGGGTTTTTCAAAATAGTTTACGCCCTCTAAAAATTCAGGTTCCGCGCCCTTTTGAAGGCCCAATCCAACCCTGGTCTACTTGGCGGATAGGATATAGTTTCCGAACAATTCGAAACGCTATGCTGACCCCAAAAAGTTAAGTATTATAGAAGCATAAAAATAATTGTGTTTTTTAGAAAACTATTCAATCTTCAATACAAAATAAATGTAAATAATTAAATACTTTGTAAGTCGGGAGGTAATACATTTCTCTTTATATATTTAACCTACACTTTAGCTAGATCGATAGCACTTGTGCTTACTATGCTAAGGGTCCCGATTTCGATTCCAGGTAAAGTAGGTAATTGAACTTTAGTAAACTGTTATGTATGTCACAGCTAAAAGCCAGTTTGTAAGTCGTGTGCTGATATAATCTTTGTTTTCATAAATTGTGCATAAAAAATCTCCATTAGTATTTTAAATGATATATTTTATGAAATAATATTGATGTAGTTTCACTTTCTAGCTTGCAAAGATTTTTTTAAGACTCAGAAAAAAATACATCTGAAATATTGTAACTGGTCCTCTGTACAAGTTTCAAGGCTGTTAGTGTTGTCCTGTCAAGAGAACACTAGGATTACTGCTGACTGAGTCTATCTTGGGTTCTGTCAGACAAGTACCCTCTCTCTTGGCTTAAGTAGGTATGGTGGGGGTTGTCGCCCCTATCTTGTAATACACCTAAATTTATGTAACTAATGACTGGTTTATGGCCCAGGGAATAGGTTTAAATGATTATGAACTTATATTTTATGAATATTATATTTGTAAATTACACACAAAACTTAAGATTGTATGTTTTTGTTTATTTAATCCGGCCATTTTCAAAAATTTGTTTTTTGAGTTGATTTTTAAAAATATATGCATAAAAAATTAATTATATAATCCACTAGCAATTCAGAAAAGTGTCCATACAATCATAATAAAAAAAATCATTATTTGTTTATCTAGAATTTCGGTCGCAAATCAGTCATTTTTACTGTGTATTAGTAGCTATGGGACCGCACCTTAAGGGTGTATGGCCCAAAATTAATAATATATAAATTATATATATATTAGTAGGTCTTCTTAAACCAAACTTGGATCAGTGTATTAAATATAGATTATATATATATTTTAAGCACAGTGTTTACTCAAAGTTTGAGATTTTGGCATCTAACGCAACAATTTTTAGAAAAACCAATTGATGCAAAGATTTCATATTTGGAATGTTAGAAGTACTTGAAGAGGTTTATTAAGAGAAATAAATATTATTTCAATGAACCTTCAATTAAATGCATAAAAAACTGCCTAATAAATGCAATATTCAATTAATTATTTTGTATACTTAAACGTGTGTAATAAATGGGGGAAGTAAATAAATTAGTTCCTACTTCTTTTAACTTTACAATGGTACTTCATACATATTAATATTTAATCTGAAACTCATGAAAATTTATAGGAGCTGAGGTGCCACATATTTTGCCCCCGGATTTTGAAAATATATCTGATGCAACGAGACGACTGAATTGTATCCATTCTGAATGGTATCCATTCAGACATTTTCTTAAACAAGCATCACAAATAAAAAGTCTGATTTGTATCCATTTTCATAATATTCACAAAATCCTGAATTGTATCCATTTGATTGCGGGGCCACTTGTCTGATAGATGGCAGCAGCTGAGACTCTCCTTAGCTCATTCCGTGTTTACTAGAGAACAGCACTATCACTAAGTTAATATATAAAAAAAGATAAATACTTATTCATGTTTCTTTTAAAATAATAATATAAGGGTACTTTACAAATGATTGGCTTTTAAAAATAATTATGATATAGTTTAAAATTGGTACACGGGGAAGCATTTCCTAAAATAAATTAATATTTTAAATAGTTGAAAAAATGAAATATTTCAGAATCCCGAAATTTCATATAAAATTTGTTAACGCATGAAAGTTTTGTTCGGGTGGGTTCGTTTATGATATTAAAAATTATAACTATTGCCTTATAAATACTTTGGTGTCATGTTGTGACATTCTTTGAATATTCATGTTATAAATAATAACGTTCTTCTGTGATTGATGAGAGTTTTGTTGATTTGTTTGGATTATATATAATTTATTTTACAATATTAGTTTTGTTACCATTGGAGATTTGTTTTTTTCTGTGTGTAGAGATGGCAAAAAATATAAAACTTGTCATATGATGCAAAGAAATAGAAGAAATACCTACTATTATAGAAATAAACATAAGTCCATAACTTATAGGTTTACTGGTACATAATCACTTTTAACCATAGTCTCAATAATTCCCTTTAAATCACAAGATGAATTTTATTATTTAACAGTTAAAGCTAAACGTTAATGGTAAAAGAAATAATTTTCTTATGTTTTTGTTTTATGTATTTCATCATTGAAATTGAATTAAATAACGATAAAGTAAATATGCTACTTATGTGTGTGTTTTATTTATTTATCAATGAAACTATACCTATTGTTTAATACAGTTATTAATTTAAACATAGGTTTTACAAAATAATACATACAATATCAATCTAAGTTCATATTTGTCAGTCATTTTTATCCTTCAGTGATAATGTAAGTTTATGCTCACCAGTCAATGTTTTCCCTTATTTTCTATTTTTTTTTTAAAGTTCAATACAACTAACACACCAATACTAAGTTAAGCTCACTCCACTCAATATAAACTTAAACCATTGATGGTAATGTCTTCACTGGTAGAGGGGCTGGTTCACCGGTACTGGTATCTAGGTAGATACTCCCACATCCATCTTCCTTACCAGTTTCTTCCTAACCTACAGCCACCTCTTGGATAGTGATGGTGTTGGGGCTGATGGTGATGTTTTCCATCGGGGTGTTGTCCCAATTAACTCCATTGTAAGAAACACCTACTTCCTCGATAACGTCACCGTCAGGAAGGTCTCTGGTAGAGTCGTTAACGTCCCACCAATGCTCGGATGACATGTCTCCTCTAAGCTCGAAAACAGGACATGATTCCAAGCACCCTTCCTCGTATTGAATGTGCTCCCCATGCCGGGATTAGAACAGTATAATTTATGCGTAATACCCTTACAATTTCTGTGTAGCCTCTATCATCTATATGAATACCATTATTATCTATTATAGGTATGTAATAACTTATATCCCTCTCACTAATTTCAACTTCTCCCATCTCCTCTAACAGATATCCCACTCGTCTGAACATTGCGTACAATCTATATTTACTGTTCACTTCTACACGCTTATATACATATTTACGTTCAATAGAGAGTTTAAGGTCAACACTGATACTTACGTCACACACCCTCAGAAGAAAAATAAAACAAGCACGATTCTAAAGAGGGGAAGACCACATTTCCCCTACACATCTATGCACCCCTCCGTAGATTCCTCAGCATCTATACACCCTTCCAGCGACTCATGTAACACTTCCTTACCTTCAAGAATAACAATATAACATTGCCAATTTAGAAAATAAATACGACAATAACGAAATAACTTGGCACATTTTAAGCATAACTAACACAAACTTGACAATATTGTGCAAAATTTTCAAAACATATGGCAAAATACTAAATACACACACACACACATATCTATATATATATATATATATATATATATATAAGACATATATTTTGCAAAATTGCGGAACATATTTAGCAAACATGCGGAAATCCACAAAATATTAGCATGTGATTTGAAACCCTTGTTCCCAACCTACTCACTACCAAAATTAAAATAATACTTATATGTTTGTGTGTGCTTCATTTCTGCAAATATTTTCATTAAAAGCTGAGCTCGAGTTTTCCTGTCACGTATTTAAAATATAACATTGAAAATGTATTTACTTTACACGAGTGTCTTCTAATTGATCATTTTATGGACCTTTTTTATGGGATAAAATATTTTAATAATCTTCTATATTATCTTGTCTATTCTGTTTGTAGTTTTACTAAAGTTGGAATAGCACATTATGAGCTGTATATGGCAGATGGGAGCATTCCTTCGAAACACATTACACAGAAGTTCTTGAAGATTTGCGAAAATACACCTGGAGGAGTTGCTGTTCATTGCAAGGTTAGTGGAAGAGACAATGGTTGCTTGGGTATATAGTATTCTGGTACACCATAGTATTGCAAGGTTAGGGGAAGAGACAATGGGGTATATTTTCAAACAATATTCTGGCACACCATTGGATAGCTAGGTATTTTAGAATACTGTGGGTCGCAGAGCTAATATCAGAAGTAGTGGTATGTTGGGTCTATAATATTAGTAATAACAAACAAGTTTAATGCACCCAATATATTATATTAATCAAACCCAGGTCCGTTTGAAGATATTGTGAGGCCCGGGGCAAAACAATCTTAGCCCCCATACCCTATTTGTACGGCAGTTTTTTATTTTTAGTATTAAGCCGTTATGATAAGTACTTATTACCTTCTCATGTTTTAAGGAATATTGATCAACCCAATTAATGACTGTACTATATTAAATGGAAACAACCAATCCAATTAAGTTAGTTCCTCTTTGCACCATTGTACTGTTAGTTTTCTGTAGGCCAACAGCAGTAGAACTAGCATCTACAGTACTGCAGCATATTACTCGAATAACGTAAATCTTAAATTACTTAAAGTTAGGATTTTCAGGAAATTGCAATGGAACCCTATCATTAAGCGAATACTTATTGTTGTTAATTATCTGTACACTCAC
This sequence comes from Timema podura, assembly GCA_033556935.1. Lineage (NCBI taxonomy): Eukaryota > Metazoa > Arthropoda > Insecta > Phasmatodea > Timematidae > Timema > Timema podura. The sequence goes on from JAVRXN010000007.1 coordinate 59,052,234, forward strand.
CCCCTTTACCTCCCCCTAGACGTGGCCCTGATCAAATCTTTAAGGGGATTTATACTCACTGTATAGAACTTTCAATGCTAAATATTCCCCTTCACCATACTTATAGATTCGTTCTTACCGGCGGGTTATTTCCATCAGTGGTCAAATATATCTGTGTATTTTTTTAATTTTTTTATAGTTAAAATGACTTCGTCATATTTTGATAGTACTTGTTTAAACTTGTCTTGATGATAGTTCAGTTATCATGATTTCTTATTCCTGATGGATAATTACTTGGTACTTAAAAATCCAACATCCTCAGTCAATGTTAGTTAAAAGCCGTTGAAAATATAAGCACACTGAGTGGTGCTTCCTTGTGGTAAAATCTGGTTGTGAAAATGCAAGTTGACTGGTTTTTATTTGTGTGGCTTTGTTTGTATGGTCAAACAAAGTAATCTTTCTGGTGGAACTTTTTTTTGTGTTAGTGCGATCGTCAGGAATACGTCGTCTAATAATGTACATTACGGTGTAGAACTTATTTTATTTCTGTCATTGTTTTGGGCTAGACGTCGTAAGTGCTAGAAGTTAGACCTACTCACTTTTCAGGCATGTGTGTAGTTGAATTTTTTTCTAGCAATCGTAGTGGCGACAGATTCTAAAATAAAGATCGAAAAACCTTTCGGTGCCTCTAATTGGGCTAAGTGGAAGTGGCAAATAAATATGCACTTTAAACAATATGAAATGCTTACTATCATAAACGGAACCCGAAAATGACCTGTTCTCGCTGAAACTGCCACGACAGACGATCGAAAAAAATTTGATGGATTGGAAGCAGGAAAACGTGTGGACGGCGTGAGCGCATTGAGTCAATCAGTTGCTGATTTGGTATTTACTTATACCAACGCCAAGTATAGCTGGGACAAGCTTGTCAACTTGTATGAACAGAGCCGCATTCAACGATTAAGTCTGCTGATGACGGAGTTTTTCAAGCTCGAGCGTGATCTGAACATGGAGATTGCAGCTTACGTTGCAAAGGTCGAAAATTTGTTTGCAAATATGAATACAAAACTTCGTCAACGAGGGTCACACGACATACCAGTTGAGCTGCTGCATGGACAAATTTTGGTGACAGTTGGTCATGGATACCAGGAATTTGCAATGTTTGGGAGTCTCTTGATGACAACAAGCTCACAACGTACAGCTTTCTTGAGAAACTGTGTACAATTGAAAAATTTCAACAAGCAAATACAGTAGCAGTGGAATTAAGTGCTTTCGAGGTACATGTGTCGACCACGAAGCATCACCCAGCAGTGACAAAAGCAACAATAGGTAAATCCGGTGTGTAAAATAACCAACGTACAACAATAAAGAAATCCGCCGCTGTTTATACTGTATAAAACTTGGTCATGTGAAGAAGAATTGTTGGAAGCTGAAGGCTGATAAGGTCCGCAGCAACAGGTAGTTCAAACTCATCAGGTACGCAGTTTACAGACGGCTGCAAGGGTACAGCACTCTAAGAAATCAGAGGCATGAGACAGGCGGGTACGTGGGTATGCAACTCAGGAGCGTCACATCTTATGATAGTGCACAATAATATTTGACCACGTACAGCAAGGTTTCATCTTAAGTTGACATATCTTTGACAAATAAAGGGAAAATATTGCCTGATGGTTCAGGGCGTGTCAACATCGTGATGCTGTTCCATGGCAAGTGGGCCCTTGGCTAATTGTATAGTGTCTGGTGTGTCCCAGAAATAGGTAGATACCTCTTTTCAGTTTTGAGCATGGTGTAAGTGTATTTATAGAGTGCCAACAAATTACGTTGCAACACAACAATTAATATGTATTAACAGATGAGTGGACAATTGACGCGTACATCATGAATATGTGCGTTGTAGTTCCACGAGAACTAGCAGAGGTCAACATTCCAACGGCAACAGAAACTTTGCAGCCTGAGCGACTCGGGCATCAAGACAAGTGACATGTACGGAAGGTACTCGAGAAGAAGAACATGAAGATAAGTGTGGCAGAAACAGAAAATTTCTGTGATGGATGTGCTTTGGGCAAAGCACACCAAAAGCCCATCAATTCCCGAACGAATCGACCACAGGTAGGCAGATCAATGCTGATGTCAACAGACCGATGTCAGTGGAAGGTTTTATAGGTGCAAGGTATTATGTGTGTTTTAAAGACGATTACAGCAAATATCGTCGAATATTTTTTCTCAAGCGTAAGAGTGAAGTTGCCAAGTTTCTGCATTCTTTTCTAAATTAAGTTTCAACTGCTGGTCAAACAGTCAAAATATTCCGGTGTGATGGTGGCAATGGAGTCGACTGTGAAGAAGATCGTCGCATTCTCAGTGATCGTGGCATCGCAATGGTATTGCAAGCGTCGTACACACCTGAACAAAATGGTGCATCAGATCGTGAAAATCGTATGATTTTAGACCTTACACGGTCAATGATCTCGGTGAGTGGATTGCATAAGTCAATGTGGGCACTAGCGTGTGAAACAGAGGTGTACGTATTGAATCGCACCGGTAAAATACCAGTTATTAATAAATCAGTGATGGAACTTTGGAACGGTCACGTGATTAATTACTTGAATCATCTGCGTGTGTTCGGTACGTAGTGCTATGTACACATTCCAAAAAAAAATTCGGAAGAAATTCAACGACAAGAGTGTGTTTGGTCAAATGGTTGGCTACCTGAATGACAAGGCCGAGTACCAGGTTTACGTGTCATCGCGTAAGAAGATTGTGAACTCACATGAAATTTTCTTCAAGCCGAAACGTATTGGCACAAACTCTTCGGCTGAAACGATTGTGAGAAGCATCGCCGCTGAAAAAGCGACTTCAGAACAACAGAAGAACGAAGTGAATTAAGATTCTTCGGGGTCTGAAAACGATTTCAAGTTGGCAATCAAGGAAGAGTTTCCAAATAAAATCCAACGATCAAAATGTATGGTCAAGCAGCAAACGTGGATGACGTCAGTAGATTACAAACTTTATGCAGCAAACATAGCAGTTGACAACGTGGAGATCCTGCATCATATAATGATGCAATGAATTCAACGCATAAAAAGAATTGACTTATGGCCATGAAAGAATAAATGAGTTTCCTGGCTGAAGATGACTCGTTGGAACTGGTGGAGTGTCCGAAAGGTGCGAAAATTATAAATAACCACCGGGTACTTCACACGAAGCTGAATACCAATGGGTAAATTCAAAGTGTTCGCAGCTCGACTTGTTGCTAAAGAATATGCTCAAAAGGAGGGCATTGATTATAGTGAGACTTTCAGTCCAGTGGTGCACTATGATACGGTGCACTCTGTGCTAGCTGATGCTACAGCAGAGAAAATGCCGGAAAGCTTCTATAACTGAAGCGATCGAGTCTGCAAACTCAAACGAAGCCTATATAGCCTTAAACAGGCTCCACGGTGTTGGAATCAATGGTTTGTCAACTTCATGAAGGAGCAGGGTTTAGAAAATACCTCGGCATATTCATGTCTATTTGTCCGTGAATTCAACAGTAAGAAGTTGATTATCACCATCTACGTGGATGATGGTGTGGTCGATCAGAGCGATCAAGATGAAATCGATGCACTAATAGTCAAACTGCGTCTCAAATTCAAAAATACGATGGGCTCGCTTGAAAAATTTCTAAGCCTGAAGATATAACAACGTTTAAAAGGTAGCTTCACGTTCCAGAGTGCCTAAACAAAAGGAATCCTAGAGTGCTTCAACATGCATGAGACAAACTCAGTGGAAACGCCTTGTGACTGAAGTGATGGTAGAACTGAGAAATTGGTTGGGGATAATGCGCCATATTGTGAGGCAATAGGATGCCTCATGTACCTGATGATCGCAACATGACCAGATATAGCGTTTGTTGTGTCTCGGGCTGCCCGGGAAATAGAACAACTGACAGAATCCGACTGGATAGACGTCAAACGTATCTACAAGTATCTATAAGGAACGAGCAACTACGAACTGCTGTATCAAACAAGTAACATCAAAAGAATGCTTGAAGCATTCAGTGATGCTGACTTTGCTGATGACATCAAGTCACGATGGCCAACGAGTGGCATCCTGGGGATCTATGCAGGTGGTGCATTGGCGTGGTCAAGTCAATTGCAGTGGCTGGTAGCATTGTCGACAACGGAAGTTGAGTTTTTCGCTTCCAGTGAAGGCGCTAAGGAGTTACTGTGGCGGAAGAGTCTATCTGGTGAACTCGGTGCTAAAGGTGACGAAACGCCAATGCTGAAAGTGGACAATGCAAGTGCAGTGAAACTTACACAAAAAAAAATCCCCACGTTCCACAAAAGATCGACGTACATTTAAGTGCGACACTACTTTGTACGTGAGTGCTACTTGGATGGTCGGATTGCTGTGGAGCACATCGATGGACAATAGCAGCTGGTGGATTTATTGACGAAGCCATTGGGTCGAGAGTGATTCAAAATGTTACATGTACGCATAGATGTCTGCACATAGAGACCTATCAACAAAGTGTGAACGTTAGCAGCTGTGGCTTAGGAGGAAGTGTTGAAGATATAAGAACACTGCATGGTGCTGCCATCTAGTGCTAGCATATGTTCACTAACTCCTTTCTCTCTCTCTTTATCTGTGAGACAAGCTAACGGCACTGTTCTTTTGTACTTAGCACAATTAATAAATTTTCACTTTTTAGTCAATTGCAATATATTAAGTATATAATATACATCAAATCAACAGAAGCGATGAACCTTTGGTTAGATTCCAACCTTGTGAATAATCCCCGGTCAGAATGATAAAGTAATTAACATCCTTTGTCAAATTGCAAGTTTTAATTCACTCTAAAAACCTTTGCATGATTCTCTATTCTAGATGGCAAATCCTCTATCCTAAATTAAATATCATCTATCCTAAATTACATATCCTAAATGGTCTTATATCATTAATGATCCTCTATCCTAGATGACATATCATCTTTCGTAAATAGCCCCTTATTGAATCCTCCACAATGGTAAGAAAATAAATACAATATATATGTTCAATTACCCATTTATTGGACCTGAGGATTAAAGAATAAGTCAAGGTCACTTAGTAGAGGTACATATTTTATGCGTTTAAACACAATATACTCTTCTAAGAACACTAAATCCATGAAGTCTTCTCGATATATTTCTTAATTACATATTATATTTGCTCTAAAAATATATTATTTAAAATCAAATTATTTTTGGTTTCTGAGGAATGTATGTTAATTGTACTAAGATTGTATTTTTCAAAAAATACAGAAGTTGGCAAAATATTAAAGTTACCTTTTAAAGCAACAGGACTTAGTGACTCTTTAAAATATTTGACTGTCTCCTCCTTTATAAATACAAAAAGCTGCGGAATTGGTTTTCTCCCCCAGCCCCGACTCGTCTACGATCCCAAACACCAAGGGGAGTTGCCTTCAAGAAGTGTTCGGTTGTAACTTTAGTACTTTCAAAGTTGAAAGTCACCCATCTTTAAAAACTGATTGAGCTTTTGCCGTAAATACAATGTATTTTAAGTGAGTTTATCACCTAAACACACATCGCCATCATGCCTTGAGGATAAAGCAAGTATTTTCATCTTCAAATAGCTGTTTAACGTATAAATAGCAATATATTGTGATGATAGCACTCCGTAAGTCACAGTGTTTGGACAAGACACTTGGTTGGGCTCACTGTCACTTAATCCCAAAAAAGGTGGGTATAGTCATGATCTTAAGGTTGCATATAAATTTTGTTATATATCTGTTTGATGTCATCAGTGAATACAAGTGAAAGTGAAAAAAGAGATTAACTAATTTCTGTAATGTATTTAGGATGTTTGGGTCTAGACAAAAGTTGATTGATAAGAGATGTTTACAAATCTGTATTAGCTAAAGCAATGAATACAATTCGAAGTTACACATTATACGTACATCTTGAACAGGTAATGAGACGTGCTGATATTACACAGTGATGAGAGATGCAATAGGAATAGCAAGAGGTCTTCTACTAGTAAGGCTTACCATTAGACCAGTTTGAACATATGCCTAACTTGATTTAACTGAGGTCACCAGTGTCACAGGTGTTTATAGCTTGAAAACGACAAGCAGTGGTGTGTGTCACCAAACTCTGGTTAGAGATTTCAATTTACATGAGCATACACTGCCTACATTTTTAGGATCATAGAGCAAGCTGGAGTAGTGAGATTTTCAGGAACCTTGTTACATCATTTACAGATTGATTTTTTCCATGGGATGGCATCTTGTTTACAAAGATGCAAACACAAAATTAAAATCTTCTTGTCATTAAGTCACGGAACTTGTATGTTGACCGTATCTCAAAAACATACAAACCATTATCATCAACAAGGCCCTATTTTGAGTCTTCACTACATTATGTTTGTCGAAGGATAATCAACTCTCCTTTGTGATCAGCTAGTTGGGAAATTACGCAAAGGTTTCTGAGCATCTGATAATTATATATGCAACTTCATTTGCTACAATAAAATGACTGTTTAAATATTTTAAAAACGTGAGTGTAACTAAGGATTTATTGGTGTTAGTATATAGTAGAGCTCATATGTTCACCATGTTGCCTTCAGCCTGATAAAATTTGAAAATGACCAACACTTATTTATATAACAAACGTCTGAAGAAAAATATGTCATTGGTGGTGTATACATAAATATAGCCAAGAAGGAACATAAGAAGGCAATGAAATCCCCGTAAGAGAGTGGATTACTGAAGATGGAATAGATAAAGAAACGTAGTCTACTGGCGCTGGACAGATGTCAAGATATTTTAACAGCGAAGAAGTTGAACTGAGTGATGACTCTGATGGTGAGATCTAAACGCAGCAATGTTTTTTCTATCCGTGAGGTATATTCGTAGATTGAGGCCGCAGGATTGCTCTCAACATGCTGAAAGCGCGAAAGCCGCATTCAAGTCTGATGATCCATTTCGATGAAAAACTATTCCCAGATATTTTTAGTGGACAGCACGGTTTTGCCCAATCCTAAGTAGGCACTGCCTAGCATCGTTCTTGCTAACCATCCCTAGAGATGAGTGGTGATAGTAAATACTCACATGACCATGAAGAATTAAGCACCATCATGCTACAAAGAAGGACACTACTGAACAATTCCACAAAAAAGTATATTGCCTCTTAAGGTAGATTTGTGATTACAGTGTTTCGTACATAAGATCGGATTCATTTAAGGGTATTTTTGAGACCACAACAATGACCTCCAAGTGTACAATATGCACCGGGTCTTGCCTGTTGTAAGTCAGTATTAATTGCGTTTCTAAATTCTCGGCAATAACATTTGACTTATCCTGGTCAGGGTTGGCCTCCCCAGTCTTCGTTCTCTATCACAATGACCTGTCCTGTGTGCACAAGCTCTTGTCCTCCCAGAAAGGCTACTGTTCCTGAATTTCTGGGTCCTCACACCGACCTCTTGGGCTGTTCAGTTCCAGTTGTCATTCTCTACAGTGCATCTCTTAAGAGTTACCAAGCCTTCCTCAACCTCTTTATATACCAGACGTGCATAAGGATAGAATCATGCAAAGGAGCCTCTGGCGCACCTCTAGGAATGTACGTTGCAATCGAATCTTCGAGCGCTTTTTTGATTAAAGTAGATGTGAACTCCACACCAATGTAAGCTAGAGTGTAGCGTTTCAGTCACATGTGTTAAGTAACTACATGGTAAAGAGTTTTCAATCAAAGTTCCGTTGCATTTCCGAATGATCATAGTATCAAGAAAACTTTGGTTCAGAAAAATATTTTTTTAATCCAATTCCATATTTGAGCTGTATTATAAATTTTCTACAGTGGAGATAGTTTATTTACAACTTGGACGAAGGATGACATATTACTTTCACTTCTCCTTAGTAGTGAATATCTCGCTATGACATGTTGCTGTGGTTTGCTTCGAACATTCGATAAATTCTGTATTAAACTATAAACAATATTCATTAATCATTTGAATAGTAGTAAATACAACTGTTGGTAGTATTGGGGAATTCATTGTAAATTTTGGACAACCCCCACTGCTTTAACAGCTTTTTAATGGAGGCCTTGTCAGCTGTTATAGATGGTATGTTGGGTGAAAGGTAGCATTAAAATAGCGTCAAAGTCGTGGATGTTGATATTTATTACGTACAGAATAAAAGGATAAGACGTGTAAGTACAAAGAAAGACCAATGGTTACCAAAACAGTTAATGTTGTATTTTACTATATAATTTACATTAGAATTTAACTTATTTTTAACATTAGCAAAGTATTTTATAATAACTTGATACTAAGAAATGTTTGCTTCACTTTTTTTTTTTTTAAATGTATGTTTTAATATGTATTTATTTTATCACCATGTTTTACTACCCGTTAGAGTTATATACTTTTAATAGATTACACAATGATACAATACATAAATAACGTATCTTATAATATAATGAATATCAACATACAGGTGGCAAACCATTGTAATTACGGGAATGTCCGTATGGAGGAAACCACATTTAAATTATTATATAAAGTTGTGTGTGTACGAAAACAAACTGTATTTATTATACTAAGCTCAAGGAACAAGGACATGCTATTTAAATATACGATGCATTGAGTGTTCCTTACCTGTTAATTTATGTGCCAGTTATTGACTTGGAACAGGCTGGCTTAGGAAGAACTGGGTCTCTAATTGGAGCCTACCTGATCAAACACTATCACATGGCAGCTCGAGAAGCAATCGCATGGCTCCGCATTTGTCGACCTGGCTGCGTCATTGGTCGACAGCAGACTTGGTTGGAAGATATGGAGGGTATGCTGTGGAAACTGGGTGAGGATTACAGGTACTAACTACTATGAACGTAAAAACCTATCATTTTACCAAATTATCCACAACTTAAAAATTTTCATAGAACTAATAAATGTGTTCTATTTTAATTATGTGTGTTAAAAATAATGCCCGTTTTGGCTATCCATAACTTGGGCTAACCTAAGGATAGTGGAATAAGCATGAATTTTAAGCAAATATACAAGAATACAATAATAAATAATGTTAAATTCAATTATAGAAAAACCTTTGTCGTGCAACCAGTAGGGATTTGGAGCCGAGCTATCTGTAATATAATTTGTTTAATATGCTCACTTGTGGTTATTGGTCTTTATACCAGGACAGGTACTTGGGGTCTAGTCAAACAACCACTCACCTATCTCTTCCTGTGTTGTGTGGTTCTTGGTCTTTATACCAGGACAGAGACCTGGGGTCTAGTCAAACAACCACTAACCTATCTCTTCCTGTGTTGTGTGGTTCTTGGTCTTTATACCAGGACAGAGACCTGGGGTCTAGTCAAACAACCACTAACCTCTCTCTTCCTGTGTTGTGTGGTTCTTGGTCTAGTCAAACAACCACTCACCTCTCTCTTCCTGTGTTGTGTGGTTCTTGGTCTAGTCAAACAACCACTCACCTACACCTTCCTGTGATGTAATTATCATCTGAGACCTCGGTTATATTGTAGGCCTCCAACTAACTAGATTTTAAAATGTACAATGGGAATTGTCGTTGCATTGGTCGCAGTATATTTCTTGTTCGTCCAGTGTTGGGAAATATGGGATTCCACATTGGTTTCTTGTCCATCTTCAAGGCATCTTTGTGAAATGGTTGGTGTAGTTGTGGGTGCTTCTAGTTTGTATTAACTATAAAATTGTTTGAAATAAGCTGTGGGTTTGTGGATCCGTGGATGACTTCTGTCTCTCGGTCATCTGATTGGGGATGGCTAGCCCTAGGTCGAGTGCCAAATTTGATATCGTTCCGGCTGTTTGGATAGAGGTGCTCCACCCCATCTGGCTCATTCAGTTCGTATTGAGCCTATGATGTTATAGATATCAGTTGTATTTGGGTTGGAAGGGGAGTCTTCTTCCTGGCATTTTCCTCTTGGGATAAAATCGGGATTGACGTCATGTTTATCTGACTGTGTTCCTTCTTCTCTTTCCTTACTAAGGTCTAATAAATACCAAGTTAGTTCTGAGAGAGGAATCAGGGTGCGTGGAAAGAGAGTTACGGGAATTGATTCCTCTAAACGGGTGAGTGACAATTATTGTCATGATGAAAAGAGGCTCGGAGGTCCTAAAGATGTTATGGTGTTTCAATGTAGATAAGAAAGAACTGAGAGGTGCATGTTCTAGGTGTGATTTGTCTAGAGCTACTAGATTTAAGATTAACGATAGAACGTACAAAAGTTGAGATGAATGGTTGAAGCTTTTAATTGGGTTAATTGGGTTAGGAAATAACAATTTTTTTTATAAAATATATTGTTTTAGTTCTTAATAGCTTTGTGAGATTAAATTTTACATTTGTTTAACATTAAATTGTTGAAATGACCACCATTTTGGATTCAATATGGCGGAAAATACTTTTTTCCCAAAAAATTAAATAGAATTATTTTGGGCCAGTTTTCCTTAGAGTACCATATTTTTAATAGTAAATGTGAACCTCTTGGCTAGGTGTGATTATCTGTAGCTTATGTATTGCATTTCGAACTCCAAAGGGACATTTTGTGACACTTGAATACAAAAATCTATTCACATATGTACAAGGAGTTTAATTAATAATACGAGTTTAGAATTTCAGTCTGACAGTTATTGTTCATTTTCTTCCTTTAAATCATCTGTATCACTATCAGTTAATTCAATATTGTTGTACTTTTCAATATCAGCTGAAAATGAACACATTTCTTTACAAGAGAGTCCATTAATGACACACATTTCAATGGGCCACAGAAACACCGCACTATACAGAGCTATCACATCACAGGCTCATGACATCAATTTTAATTGATGGCCCATCCAAAGTCTGTCACTGGTAGTAGACTAGCTTTTGGAAGATGCGCTTGCTGTCATATTAACGCTTAATAGTGAGATTTTCGAATAACTGGGTGAAGTTCAGATATAGTTGGAGGCATACATGTGATCTCTACCAGTTTTCATTGTAAAAAACCATCATCGGAGCTCACTTAGCGTTTTAATTTTTGGCACGTACAAGTACACGGTGCAGATGTATTCTTCAAGAACTTGGTACGTTTCTTCTTCAAAGGTTTCTGTTTCTTCTAATGAAGTCAGTGCATACAGGACTTTGTCATCAGCATCCAAGAACTTGTTCCAGAATCTGGTCTTAGAGCTACCTGAAAATGAATCTGTTATGTCAGTTCCAGAAAGGAAATGCATTTCGGGTAAAGCTTCAACTAGTTTTTGTCCTAAGGTACCACATACTTTACCTAAAGAAATATCACGTTGCTTAGCGCCTGTTAAAATAAAATAAGTGTCTTTTGACAGTTGTGTATATCGGTGAAGATTCAATACAAGGACATCTGTATCAGGAGAAAATCAGCTTCTTCTTGTGAGCTCCTTAAATTGTTAACAAGGAGTTTCGTAGCTTTTGCATCATCACGATAGGAAACAACAACATTCTTGTCTAAATCTGCAGCCATTTTTATTAGACTGCTACTCAACAATTATGTTAGTACATCTTTGTTTTTGACATGTGATAGAAGCTTCTTCAGTGTAACAGATTTTATGCTTTCCTTGGCTTATATTTTGTACTTAATTGGTGCTTTTCCATGCTGCCGTCTGCCCTTGTGTCATTTTTAGTGAGTTTTCTACATACGTATCAAATATAACATGAAGTTCTGAGAAATGTCCATACTTTGAAAATAATTTCTTGCAGAACAGTTCTGCCAAATCTGATACTATCCAGGTGTCCTTTAAAATCTTCAATGTATGAATTTCAGCCATTCCATCTACAACCGCAACGGACTCCACAGAGAGAGGAAGTTATAGGTTTGGAGATTGCACTTCTGTGTTTTTTACCACCTGTACCCAAGATGCAAGGTCTTCCAAATGATGACTCAGCTTGCTTTTAGCTTGGACATGATTCATGGTCCCATCACTTCCAATTATACTACGTGTAACTGCAGATAACGCATACTTGCCAATACATTCTTTCAGATTCATTTCTGGACGGAAACGGCACAGAACAACAAGATGATTGAAGAGCTTCCTGACTTCTTTTATCCCTACCACACCCTCTTTAGTATTGACTTTGACCTTTTTTGCCATAGTTTTACAGAGCTTAAACTTGTTTTGTGGAATTGTGTCCCAGAAATTTAGAGTCTTGTTTATGATACGTTCACAAACAATTTTTTATATTGCGCTAAACCAAGATCTGGCATAGCAAAAACATCATGTGCAACTTCATTTGGCATAACAATAATTGTCATCAAGTTTACTAAATCGTTTCTCTCATAGGTAAGAGGATTAATGAAGTTATGGAGTCATTCTACCATGTATGTTACATTTCTCCAGTAATGAGCTGATGCCGCTTTGGATGCCTCATGGTGAACCTCACCCTTCCTCATCAAACGTGGTATCATGCCACCAGAACAAATCTTAACTAGCTCTAGTCTCAATAAGAAGAACTTGTTTAGCGTTTTTGCATTTTGTGTTATTCTTACAATGCCTCCACAGACTTTCAAACGACAATTTTCCTGCTCAAGTGCTTCGTCCACTCCAAGAGAACGAAAATGAATATCTGTTTTATTAGGAGCCCACTTACCACTTTCAAGCCCTGCCCATGTTTCAGTATCACTTTGATGCAGCACTTTCATTTCTGCTATGTACCATGAGCAAAGTGCACAGTAGTTTCGCAGGTCCATTGCAATAAAATAAAGTTTAACTCTTTTAATGCTGACAATCTCAACTCCCAGTTTGAATTATGAACTGCACGAATGAATGGTATTAGAGTGAAAACCATGTCCATATAGTGCAGTACCGTTTTTAAGGTAAGATTGTTCTCACTCTTCTTTTCGCAAAAGCTTTTGAACTTTTTGTATAGCTGAAACTCTTTCACCTCTTCAGTTATATCTTTGTTGGCCAATGATATGGCTTTTGAGTCTTTTTTCTGCCAGGCTTCCCACAGCTTTAAGCAAACAGTTTTACAGTATTTTTGTAGCTCACTATCCTGCTTTAAGAACTCTTTGATAAGCATAGTGAATAACGCTGCGGTTCCCAAACTGTGGTTCGCGAACCCCCTTCGGGTTCGCGAAATCTTCCAAGGGGTTCGCCAAAACATTTCTGTAATGGCGGAATTTTGCAGCACTTTGTGAGAAAATGGGAAGCAGTCACAACTGTTTATCATCTCACACTGAAGTCAGGTGGTTATCTTACAAGATTGTTTGAACTTAAACACGAAGTTTTAATTTTTCTTACCAACCATCTCTTTCACGAAGCAAAGTGCATGCAAGATCAAATGTGGCTCCAGGATTTGGCCTATTTGGCAGATATTTTCTCAAAAAAGAATAGTTTAAACCTTTCTTTTCAGGGATCAGATATTAACGTTCTTACTATGAAAGACCGAGTCGATTCGTTCTTTAAAATATTAACTTTTGGGAAACGTGTTTAGTTAGCAATCAAACGGAGTGCTTTGATAGGCCTACCCTTCATGACTTCATGATAGAAAATCAGCTTTCTTTGGACGAACATGTAAAGAACGTGGTAATAATAGAACACTTGAAGGGACTTGGAAAAATCGTCAGAGAATATTTCCCAGCCATAATAACAAATTGATTCTCAATCCCCTGGAAGAGACAGCAGTTTTGAAATCCTCCACATTAATCGTGAGTGAAAAAGAGCAGCTCCTTGAAATTTTCACTGATTTTGAATTAAAGATAAGCTATAAATCTTCGTCATTAATTGGTTTCTGGTTAAGTTTAAAGGAGGATTTCTCATTGTTAGAGAATAAAGCTATTACAACTTTGCTATCATTTTATTCTACGTATATGAGTAAGAAATTTTTTCTTCATATGCCTATTCAAAATAAATACAGGAACAGCCTCAATACTGAAAGTGACTTGAGACTTTATTTATCATATGTGGTTCCTGACTTTAAGGCTTTGTGCCATCCAAAACACAAACATCTCACTAAGTCGCGTGAAGAGGTGAGTAGCTGTTAAAATTTGTTAAAAAATGTCAAACTCAAATCGGCATGGAATTCTGTTATTAAAGGATGGTATTTCAGTTATGTTAAAGCAGCAATTTCCAGTACCACTTTAAAAAAACATATGAAATGTGATAATGTGACAGTAGAGATAAGAAAACTTTACTACAGTACTTTGCTTATTTAATTTCAGTTTTAATTTTTTAAACAAATGCATAATTATTTGAACTTTTACTTAAGTAGTTTCAATATTATTTCATTATATTTGATAAAGTATCCCAAATTACCTACAAAGCTATAGTAGGTTAATTTAAAGGTATTAAACATTTTGATTACAATTAATAACTAAATTTCATAAAAAAAATAGGTATAAAATTAAGTGCGTGGCTATGGATATTTACCGGGGGGTTCGTGCAACTCAGATGTTTTTGAAAGGGATTCGTGAGTCGGGAAAGTCTGGGAACTGCTGGAATAACGCATGCAGAGTTGTGATGTGAGCCTTACATGATCTACAAACTATCCTAGCAAATTTCACACGGTGGTGTCACTAAAAATACCACTTTCATTCCATGACTCTGGAATATCAGTTGATTCAATGTAATTTACAATAGCTCTTAATGCAGCCATTATAACGTGCAAATATCCTGGAATCAGTACCCAATTATCAATGTAACGAGCCATTTGTATATGTTTCAAAGGATTGTACAGACCAAGGTCTGCAGTTACAACTACTTTTTTTACAGGGCCCCTGATGATTTCATTGACTTTTTCTAGATGTTTCAATACAGAGTACTGTATAGAAGAATCAGTTGACAATGAAGCTAGCAAAGGCATGACATATATGCGTGTTTTGTTTGATTGACCATAGAATTGTGTGCAAGTTAATAACACTGAACTTATTCTTTGAGTCTGATTTAAATGAGCAACTCCTTCTAGCCTCCATATTATATCTTGGGTCGCTACTATTGTCAGACATTTGGACTTATTTGAAGTAAGCACATCAACACACGTGGTAGGGTACGTTGGCCTCACACCCTTATGAATGCTACAGTACAATACTATATATATGTTTCAGGAATGTTTATGTCTTCATTTCCAGAAACAAGCGTAAGATTTTCAGAAATATCACCCTCTTCAATTGTCTGGTAAGCGACTATCATTGTTCCATGAGAGTATTTCGCTCATCTGGAGTGTCTTCTTGAAAATCTATGTTGTCTACTGTCGAATGAACGAACCTACTAGAAACACTATCAGGTGGTATGTAAAGTCCTCTATGAGCGTTCATTTTTGCGAAAACAGACTTTGGTATAATATTTCTATATCCCAAATGCGAGAATGGTGAACAAAGAGTCCTACAGAATGAAGAAAATTGACAATATTGGAGCTGCGAGTCGACTGATGAATATATAAGCAAGGAAGACTTGTAGGGTAAATTCCCGCCTATGCTTGAATACATTTTTAGAAGGTATTGGTATTGCGACCTGGTGTTTTGATAAACAATCATACATCAGTCTTTGAGACAAACAATTAGCCCATGCATCAATCTCATTTACACGTTTGGCTTTTGAGGAGATGGAACCTTTTTCAACTAGACACAATTTTTAAAATACAGACTGTAGTTCAGGTATCTGCTCAGAGTCAGCATTCAAGTTTCCTTGAAAAGACCAAATCTTTGAATTCGAAACAGTTTTTCTACCTTGGCAGCCGCAAAAATTGTCTTGAATTGCTCTTCAAAGACATCTTCTTTAAGTTTAAGTATAGCAGCATATCTTGTGCTTTTTAGGCATACTCTTTTTGATTCATCCTTAAGCCTTGGAAGAGAAAATTCAACACCCGGCATTTCTTCTTCAATGAAAAGTTTTAGTTCTCTTTTCAACCTAATTTGTATCGATGGGTCAAGGTCATTGTAGTAGCATACGTTAATGTAAATACTGTGCAAGTTAGTCATGCATGTTACATTTCCTTCAACAAGAAACTCCTCCATCATATTTATAAATTCATTATCTGAATCCACTAAAGCTGTTAAACTAGGTTGTCCATTATTTTGTAACTTATTCATACGAATAACATTTGTCAGATTTTTGGCCCAGCATGCTGCATGAAATAAAACACCAATTGAATGCGCATCTGTTTGATTGATACATTCATTAATTCTGACAAGCCATGTGCTGTTTCCGCTTAAATCAACCGCATCCCTTAAATTAGCACCTCCTGTAATATAAGAAACATGATGTAATTGAGGTTTTCGAGTTTCTTTACCATCGCAGAAAAAAACACAGTTTTTTGTTATATTTTGATGTTTTCTTGCGTCGTGTGAAAATTTTTGAGGTATAGAGTATACTTCTGAGCATTCCAATTCAGTGACAAATGACAAAAATCTGTTCTCTACTGTTCGCCGTCTTTTTTAATGTGTTACATTTTAATAGCAGTTTGGATGCCACATAATCCCAAGATGTCGTAAGTTTTCAACTAAGCCATCACCATTTAGATAGTCTAATATACAGACACACTATTAATCTTTCCATTCTGAATATCTAACTATTGTTTCTGACAGATTTTTAAAAGTTTCATCACTATCGTTTTCCACAAAAGTCTCTTTTCCTTCCTTAGTACACAGCACACATATATCACATATGTTTATCTTTCCCCCAACTGAGACGTCTGTTATTGCTATGGACTTCATTTTATTTCCTCTTCATATAATTTAACATTAACTATGAATAAATAAAAAGAAATAAATATAAATTGAAATAACTTTTAGTGATGTCCTTAAACCATTAAAAGATTCATTTAGCCATTTTGTGGCGTTAATTACTTTAAATTCGATACGCGAAATGTTTCTATTTTATTTTTAAGGGAAAACATCTTTCCCGCCATATTGAATCGAAAATAGTGGTCATTACAACAATTTAATGGCATATGAACATAAAGTTAAATCTAGGAAAGCCATAAAGAACTAAAACAATATGTATATATTTAGTAAAATAAAAAGATTAACGAATTTTTATTTTTACCTATTTTCAAATGTTATCCCTCAAACTCTCCTTCCAGTCATGGGTCCATTACTGTTCTGATTCTACATTTCATAACGAATAAAATGACACAACTCCCAATAATCTATCACAAATTACACAAGCTTCAGATCTGTGGGCCGTATCGTGAGAACGCCCTGTGCAATGGATGATATGGACAGCCCTAACTTCTACGGCACATATAAACGTGTTTAAAATTAATAAGAAAAAAAATTCTGATCTTGTCCAAAACATGTTTGTGACACATCCACGTTATTAATTCTCTTTTAGACATATTGTTTCTCAAGTTTGTTTTAAGGTCACACAGATAGCCAAAACATATTTCCACCATAGATAGTTAGCTTTCACTTGCAGCGCTACTGTCCGCATGAATGAAGCAAGGGCATTATGTTTAGTAAGGGCATGTGTGAACTAGCTGAAATATTTCAGGTAGAAAGTATTTAACCAAATTAGTCGGTTTTGTTTTATTTTGAAGTGGACTTTCCCTTAAACTACAAATATTGAGCGTTCCCTTCCAGGCACGCACATGGAATGTTGATCACTGAAGCTTGGCTGTTGGAAGTGTTAAGTTTGAGTCCTCAATGAAGTAGGATTCTGAAATTTCCTTTCTTAATGCATTTAATTAGACGATTTCTGAATCCAACTTCCAGTGACCGCAATAAATTCAAGACTCAGGTTGGAACAGGTAAATACAATATCCAGGCTACATGGATCATGAAGCCGCTAGCTCTCCTCTGAAGATGAGGGGGCCAATGTACAAATAAAATTTATTTATCACCTAAGATATTAATTTTATTCTGTATTTATAAGTGGGAAAGTATTTTATTTATATCCTTTTTTCGCATATATTGAATATATCTATTTGAACATTTTTCTTTCGTTTGCAGTATAAGACTATATATCTATATGTTGGGAGCGAAAAGCTGACCAACAGATTCAACAAAGAGGATAAGTCGAAATTCAAGGTGCACAGTGCAGAAACACATAGTTACAACTAAGAATTGTTGGAAGTCATAAAACATTCGGTTAGCTTAAGGTGACAATCCTAGTTTGAAACAACAGCTTCTTTAGCGTTAAAGGTAATTTAGTCCAGTTTTAGACGTCCAAAATTGTTTTCGTCCAAAAATGTAATCCAATTATTTTTCATCCTGCTTCTTACGTCCAAGATTGTTTCGTCCAACGTTAATCTTCGTCCAAGCCAACAATTCGTCCAAAAATATTTTCGTTCAAAGCTTTTAGTCCAATTCTTTTTGTCCTGCTTCTTAAGTCCAATTGTTAATTTGTTAATATAGTTACAAGGTGAATTCCCTTCTGGGTTTGTATGAAGCTAAGCCAATTTTAATGTTATCACTATACGCAAATATTTCAAGAGATAATGTATCCTCGAGTGATAAATACGACTATTAATAAACTTTTTCTGTTGTATGAGGATTACAGCTACCCCCAAAACTCGGTCAATTCAAAAAGCACCAAAAAATACTGGTGGTGTGTAAGCCGCGCCACAGTCAATGCTCGGTGCATTACCAACCTTAATACGGACAACTTTGTTAATTATAAATGCAATATTGTGGATCATAAGCCCCTTCCAGATCATGCCGTGCTGACAGCTAAGGAAGATGTACGAAGAATTTAAAAGCACGCTGAACAAAAACCTAATGTTGCTCCCATTGCTAAAATAAATCAAATGAGAGCGGACGTAAGTAACGATGAAGTGCTGGTAAAGTTGCTGGAAAGCAATACTATCATACTTATGATAGATCTAGCCCATAACAGAAACAGACCACAGATACTCAGCGCCTTAGTTGAAGTAGGTAATGACAATCATTCCGACCAACGCTTCCTTGGTATGATACTGGAATTCCGAATCCGTAATCCACTAATGAAAACATGAAGTTGCTGGCAGGGAGTGAAACCTAACTCTCCTACGGCATGTTTCAAACAGTTCCAAGGCAATTTATACAATTTTACACAATTCACGGGGTTTACATGGGACACGTCATGCCTTTGTTGTATGTTCCTTCATCTCAAAGATCAGAAACAGTCAACAATAACATATACAGGGAACTGCATTTTTTCTATGCAACACAATATAGGTCTACAGCCTAGCCATGCCGAATGCGATCTCGAGATGGCTAATATTAATGCCCTTCGTACCTAGTTCCCTTGATTTGTTATAATGAATGTCTCGTTCATTTTGGGCAAGCATTGTAGCGCAAATTGGTGAATCAAGATTTGAGAGAGGCTCACCACAACACTGAGCAGCCAACGATAAGAAATAACATATGGGAAATCACTTGTACCGTTTCAATATGTGATGGAGACTTTTGATCTTATCATGGATTACTTGGAGGAAGTAGTCGAATTCACTAGATATGTAGAAACCACATATATAAGAGGAAGACCAGCACGCTGTAGAAGAAGGGTTGTCCCACCTGTGTTTGCACCTGATATGTGGAACGTCCATGACCTTGTATTGAACGGTTGGCAAAAAACGAACAACTCCGTTGAGGGATTTCATTCAAAACTTGATAAAGAAGTAGTCACCTCCCACGCTAGCATATGACGATTTCTGGACGCTGTAAGAACTATGCAAAGGGAGACTGATACCATGATCGTCCAGATGAGGGGGAACCACACAAATTTTAAAGCACCCATTTCAAAAATATATGTATTGAACCAACGTTGGCAGATCACATTTTTGGGAACTGCGCCACATCCAGAGAGAACAGCGAGCTTAAAGTGTACCTCCGTGATTGTGCCTATCATCTTAAGTTACAAAACAATCCTGCACAGGAGTAATACGGATGATTGACTTCAAACCGGGTCACGATGTAAGTAACACATCCGTTTAGTCACATAAGGTTGACATTAAAAGAAAATAAACATATAATTTAATCAATACACTCTCTACCAATTTACTTGATTTATTTTTTCTTTTCTTCAACTTGCCTGTTTCATTTAGATTCACTATCAGAAATAGCAAATAGGAAAAAATTGGGCGAGTTATTTCGGACGTGAATTTACAGGGAAAAAAAGGAAATTGAACTAACTATCATATTGGACGAAATTGGGAACTAGACAAATAAAATAGGAAGTAAACTTACTGGACGAAACTTCTTATAATCTTCTTTACTTTGAGTTTGTAAATTGCAGATAGGGATGAAAGACTGTAGCTCATTAAGAGAAAAACTGACTAATAGCAGTTCAGTTGTGTCTGGTAGTTCATTAGAGGATGTAATTAATAAGAGGACATCTGTATGGTTTAGCAATATTGAGGGTATTAAGGGTAATTTACCCATAGTCGTGTTTAGGGCTAGAATCTTGATGATTTCGCATCTTTTTTGGCAAACCTGGAACGTTGTTCAAGTATATACAAATGTGTTTCACTGATTTAAGTAGCTTTGTTAAGGCTTTTTTTGGATTCTTCCATGTGTTTACGTGAATATGGCATTTTAAACGTTTTTAGGTCATTTTCAGTGATTTTTTTGTTATTTTTGAGTCATTTATCCATGATTAGAACATCACACATCATATCAAATGGTGGTGCATATATGGCAGTTAGGCTACTTATACCCCTCCCCGTCCCTTACTTCAAGCCGGTGATAGCTGGATAGCTCTTCTTCCCCCTCCCCTCTAGCATAGTGAGGCTGTAAATAAACTCGTCTAAACTAGTCTGAGAAAGTTTTGGAGATAACGGTGGCTCATTATCTCTCTACATTTTTCGGAAGCTGCACCTGTTGTCCATGTGAATTTCAACATTCAACATGCCTAAAGTTAAAGAAAGTGCCTCACATAAATTAAGACTTTTCGTAGCTGAGTAATGCGAAAAATTATTCTCTACTGATGGACAGATATTATATTGCAAAATCTGTGACGTCAGTTGCCACCTAGACGTAATTTACTGTACAGCAACATGTCAAGAGAGAAAAACACAAACAAGGTCTTCAGTGATTCCAGGATGAGAAAAAACTACAGCAAATGCTCCTTGACAAAACCAGTGAGTCTTCAAAACATTCTGAATTTTACAAAGAACTTTGCGAAGCCTTCATTTGTGCTGATATTCCCTTGAGCAAAGTTAACAATCCGAGATTGCGCGGCTATTTAGAAAAGCACACTGGGAAGTCTTTGCCGGACTCCTTCACAATAAGAAAAAATTATGTCAGCCGTTGCTATGAAAACACCATCAAGAAGATACGAGAAAAAGTAGCAGAAAAGAAAATATGGGTGTCTATGGATGAGACAACCGACTCTCTAGGACGATATGTAGCTAACGTAGTGGTAGTTACGATGGAAGAGGAAGGCCCTGGTGAACATTTTCTCATCTACTGTGAAACATTTAGAAAAAGTTAATTTTTCTACAATAAGCAAACTCTTTGATAGGTCCTTTAGCTTAATATGACCCGATGGCATCCAACACGACAATGTCCTGCTCTTCGTGACTGATGCTGCACCTTACATGATAAAGGCTGCTAATGCTCTGAAAGCGCTGTACTCAAAAATGGTGCACCTAACATGTCTAGCACATGCCTGTCACAGAGTTACTGCAGAGATACGAGGGCAATTCATCGAAGTTAATCAGCTGATTGGGTGCGCGAAGAAAGTTTTTCTGAAGACACCATCTCTAGTAGCATCATTCAAGTCGGAGGCCCCGAACGTTCCTTTGCCACCGGCTCCTATTTTAACCAGGTGGTGGACTTGGATTGAAGCATGCAACTATTACTGTGAGAACTTCCAAGTTGTGAAAAAGATCATCGACTCATTTGACAGCCTCAATTAAAGTTGCGCAGGAACTTCTTTCTGATCCTGAAATTGCAGGTAAGTTTTCCTACCTCAAGTCGAAGTTTGGATTTCTGCCTAGTTCCATTACTTCCTTGGAGAAGTCAGCAGTGCCAATAGTGGATCAAATAGATTTGATAAAGAAAGTTGTGAATGACTGAAATATTGTGACTAGAAAAGTGGGAAAGGCTGTGCAAAAGAAAATTGAGCAAGTTTTTTTAAAAAAATTAATGATATGAAATGCTGTGTTAAATGCAGATGTGCTATCAGGAAAAAACTTTTCCCTTGATGAAATTTCAGGAGATTTTGAACAAAGCGACGTAGTTTAGTTCAAGTATACTCCTGTGGTGTCAGTAGAAGTGGAAAGAAGCTTCTCTATGTTTAAAGCATTGCTAGCAGATAATAGAAAATCATTCTCTCTCGAACATCTGCACATGATTTTTGTTGTGTACTGGACTGTTGAAATAAAAACTCTTAAGTTTGCCGTTAAATTAAGCTGTCAGAAAATGTAAGATGATTTTGTATGTTTTTTCCTTGTTTTATTTTATATGGGATATATTTTGTTGACAAACTAAAAACTTTTAGTTTGGCAAAGAAACAATATGTTAAATTACATTTTAAGGTTTCATTTTGGTTTACTTGTGTAAGGAATTTTTTTAAATTTATTTTAGTTTTAAATTATTATTTTTTTTTACATTTTTGGGACATAAATGCATTTTAATAGGGCATTTTATACAAATATATAGGTCATCAAAATCCTAAACCTAGTCATGTTTATAGATATCCATATAACTGTGCCAACCACAGAGAATTTTTCCGGGGGGGGGGGAGTAGGGGTTAAAATATATTCATCCACACACTCGTGCACCTGTAAAAACCTGTGGAGGCACTGGCATTATACTGGCACTGTAAAGATACTTAAAAAATGGCAAAAAGCTTCCACTTGGACAAAGTTATTAAATTTTATAATATTAAAATTTCATAAATTTAAAATGAAAAATAAAATATCATTCTTTTCATAACTCTATAAATAATTTGGTATCATAAATAAGATATTGATTTTTTTAAATAGCTTCTTCATTATTAGACTTTATACAATGATTCAATAAGCTTACCTTTTTAGGAGAGAAGTTTTAGTAAATTAAATATATGGATACATTTTTATTATTTTAGTAGGGTAAAATAGACATTTTTGAAAGGATTTAATTTATTACAAGCTTAACTCATTTCAGGGCATTACGTAAAAATATTACCAATTTAAAGGCGTCTAAGGTTATTACCAAATTGATTTATAACTCAAGCATAATTATATAGACTATCAGCTTAGTTTGAAGAAAAAAAAATTGTAAGGTAAACTAGAAGATTAAAAAATGTTAACAATCATTTCTTGTAAAATAAAACATGAAATGTATTAAATTAAATAAGAAATTACAGGGGGGAGAGCAACTGGCCCCCCTTGCCAGTTACTGTGGGTGCCCATGCCATTTGATAGATTTTGTTATTAATTGTTATTAATTGTACTTACCATCCCTTGTAAATTATTATTTTGTGAGTTCCTATCTTCTATGAATAGACGACTGGGTCATAACATATAGAAGAAGATTAAAATGATGTACTGTACGTATTTCAAAATTGAAAATAGGTTTTATTTCAATCTAGTAATTGTGTTCACTATCCCCAGGTCCCAGCATTACGGTGCTAGTACTCGTATCCCGCACCATTCACTAGGCATCTACAGCATCAAGGGCAGGCCAAGAACATCAACTGGACATAGCAGGCTAAAGGAAGGAATACACATAGCTATGGATGGTAATATTGGAGACTCGGGCAGGAAACAAGTGGAGGCCTTTGTAGAGGCTAGCACGTCCTCTGGTGAGATGTTCATTTCATTTATTCATTCATTACTGCATTTTAAACGAAAATTTTAGTTATAAAGCTAAATGGGTATGAAACATAAATTTGCTATGTAAAATATGTGTCTCCTAGTCCATCATAACCAGAACCCTTGTGTTATGGACTTGCATTATAATAGTAGTAGTATTGTTTTTTAATCAGAATTTTTTATAAAAAGAGCCAAAATCGACTCATATATAATATATATGTAGGCGTGGTTCATTCACTAACTTGTTACATACATTTAGGAAAGTGATATCTATTACAGGGTATAAATTATTTGTTCTCACCCGGCCACATTATTTTAGATGCAATCATCCCAATGATAGTAAAAAAAATTTTAAAAATTAGAAATAATAGTATATAAAAAAACCTTTACAAAAACAAAACAACAATAAGTGCAGTATACATACAGATTCTGCTCAAATTATCACATCAGTTGCTACAAAATTTCAGATACCTTTTCACCCATATCACCTGGGAAAAATTACTTTCCAGAATGTACCTCTTAACTTCCTTTTTAAAAAGATTAGGTTTCTTCATCTTTATTTCTTGCGGTATTATATTGAAAAATTTTAGTCCCTTGATCTTTATTGAGTAGAGTCCAAAAGTAGTGGTGTTTACTCTGTTCTGGAAATAATTATTCAGACTTCTTGTAAAGTAGTTCCCCTTTTTGTGTACCCCAGATTTTAGGTTACTAGTAGTTAGGTTGTTTTCAAGTTTATATGCCATTACAACCGTATAAAAAAAATTGCTTCTGTTAATTTCAAAATACCCAACCTTTTGAGCTTAATGTCGCCGTACTCACCGCTGGGCAACCAAAAAATATTTTTAGTGCTGTGTTTTGTAGTCTTATTAGTGGTATTAAATGACTTTTAAAAGTATTACCCCAGCTTATATTTAAGTAGGACAAATGCGAGTTAACCAGAGCAAAGTAGATGGCCTTTAACACGTTCGGAGTGAATTTGTAGGAAAGTGTTTTTAGCGCCCCAACTGGACCCCTAATTTTTTTTATTTTATTTTTGTGACATAGTTTATATGTGGGCTCCAAGATAGTGAGCTGTTAATGGTCAGACCGAGATATTTTGCTTTCTTTACTCTTTTCAATACGTTATTCCCAAAGCTTATCTGGTAATTATCTATATTCTTTCTATCTTTGTTTCCTGGTCTAGTAAAAATGACGTAGTTAGATTTTTCAAGATTCAGCGACAGTTTATTGACTCTTAACCAATAATATAACGATTTCAGGTCTGTTTGAATATTCTCTGCTATAGTTTTAATATTTTGTCCAATGTAAAATAAACTTGTGTCATCTGCATATAGTTGTAATTGACCTTGAAAATTTACCTGGAAAATGTTGTTAACATAGATAAGAGAAAGTACAGGCCCAATTACCGAACCTTGAGGTTAGTAATATAGCTCTTAAACCACTCAAGAGCTACTCCTCTTATTCCTATTTTAGACAGCTTGTATAATAGAATTTCATGGTTAACAGTGTCAAATACCTTTTTTTAAATAAATAAATAAAGCTCCAGAAAGCTTAGTATTTTCATCCAATCTATTCTGTATTTTATCAATTAATTCAAAAGCCGCATTTAGTGTATCAGATTTCCCCCTAAATCCATATTGGAGGTGTTTGAAAAAATGTATTTTGTCTAAAAACTTAAGTAATCTAACTTTCATTATTTTTTCCTGCCTGTAGTTTGATGGATCACATTTTAAAGTGCCACCCTTATACACAGGAATAATTTTTTATATTTTCAGCTGTTCCGGAAATTGACCTTCTGTTATAGTAACAAATTTGAACAGTGTTTTAGTACTTTATTAGAACATTTATCAAAAGGCAATCTTTTTGAGTTACTGAGATTTCTTGTCATATTTTTTACTTCCATTACATCTGTTAAGAAAATTGAAAATGAGCAATCTATAGTGGTAGTGTAATATGTCCACTTATCATCAGGATATACAGGAATATTCATTGCGAGATTATGTCCTACATTTATAAAAAAAATATTTAGCATATCTGCCATTTCAGAAGTTGTGTTGTATTCCTTGTTCATAAATTTTAAACGTGTTATTTTATTATTAACTTTACAGTTTTTATTTAGGGAATAATTTATCTCCTGCCACAATTGTTTAGTATTATTACAACTACTTATAAACTTTTTTGAAAAATAATTTTTCATCAACTTTCTCTTTAGTGCTGTTACATTATTTCTAGCTAAAATATAATCACTCTTATAGTTAGTGTTTGCTAGGTTAAATTTAACTATTTTATATGTTTTGTCACGTAATTTAATCATTTCCAACAGCTCCTTGTTCACCCAAACACACCTAGGAGAATAACGAACACTATTTGTAATTATTTGACTTCCCCTTCTTTCAGCAAACAACAAAGCATTATGCATTATCATCATGAGTTCCTAAAAAAAATATTTGTATTTGTGCTGGTGTTAATTTGTCCCAAATATCCATTAAGCTTAAGTTCTAAGATATTGTAATCAATTATACATTGATTTTCAGTGTCGTTTTTCCTCTCCACCGTGATATAGTTTGATTCCAATTCCACTATTAGAATGTTGTGATCACTTAAACTATCGTTAATGTTTGAAACCCACAGAGCCTGACCATCTACCTTTGAAATAATTTGGTCTAATGCACTTTCATTGTTGCTAGTTATTCTGGTCGCTAGCTCATTGTAAATATCCAAGCCATAGCTGTTTAGCAGATTATTAAATACTGTATCATTCATGGTATTAATGTCTGTGTCCCCTATAATTATGCATTTTTTCCCTGCCAATTTGTTTAGAATGTTTTCAAAACATGCAAGGAAATTATTAAGAGTGATATTTGGGGGCCTATATATAAACTGATCTGTAGGGGTGGGCTTAATGAGTCTATTTCAATTCTTAGAAAATAAAACCCACTCTCATCCATTTCCATAATATTAGTATTACATATTTTTTATAACTAAGCTATTGGATAGTAAAACGTTATAAAAATATTCAAAAATATATATTTAAATGTATACATTGCTTCATTGAGAGTATATTCATATCCAAGCCATTTTCGGCTTTCTGTGTACGTTTTAACATGTTAGGTATGTTTTTGTGCAAAGCTGCTTAGTGTCAAATCACCACATATGTGTGGAAAGCAATACATTTATATTGGCCAAGAGAAAAAACCCAAGTATCTGATGTATAAAGGACTACAATTAGCTTTATCCCCTTCTCCCGTCCCTTTTTCTCAGTATGTTTTTTCTTGAAATATTATTAAGTTGCAAAACAAAGCTTATAAATTAGAATTTTAAAAAATTGGGTAATTTTACACTCAACTTATCCCCCTCCCACCAAATAAAAATAGTCGTAGCATCTTTGGAGCTGGGGGGCAAAACACCATACTTGTGGGGCAAATCATGCAAAATAAAACAGATATACTGACAGTAACAAATAAATATATTACTAAGCTAATCTTCATTTTTCTCACATGAAATATTTTTTTTATCTCTAAGACATTATGTCGCAAACTGAAATACTTGGATGCAAAATTGTGAAAAACAAGACATTTAGTTTGGCATGAAAAACAAAAAATTATCAAATGTGGATGGCGTGTCCAGACTACCCTTAACATGGCCTCCGCCTTTTTTTAGACTAAGTATTATTTCCTTGCAAAATTATTTAGGTGCAAAACAATGCAAAAACAAAAGGTTATATTGGCGTTGAAAATTAATTCAATTTTGGGAGGGAGCTACAATGAACTTGTTCCCCCCTTTCCAAAAACGAATACAGTCGTATCGTCTCTGGGGTTGGTTTGTAAAACTTAGTACTTGGGTTCGAAACGGTGCCCAAAAGGTGCTAAATGATGACATATTTACAATCTTAATTTGAGGTGTGGGGTCCGAAGGAAGGATCCAACGACCCTTTTTTTTTTTGTATTTTAAATATTTTTTTCTCGCTAATCTTTTAGGGTGCAAAACGCCATACTTGGGTGCAAAACGGTGCAAAACAGGACTTTCATTTTGGCATAAATAAAACCCCAATTAATGAGTGTGGGGGCTACGCTTAACTTGCACCCCCCCCTTTTTTTGCCTTTTAAATATTTTTTTCTTGCAAAACTATTCAGGTGCAAAACGGTGCAAAACAGGACTTTTAAGCTGGCATAAAAAAATCCAACATTTTGATAGTGGAGGGGGCTACTATTAACTTGGCCCCCCTAAACATAAACAGTCGTACCGTCTCTGGGGTTAGGGTGCAAAACGCCATACTTGGGTGCAAAACGGTGGTACATTTAAATTTTAATTTTGATGGGGTGGGGGGGCCAACTTAAGTGATCTAGCTCACACTGGGTGTGGCTTCTCTGAGAGGGCCTGTCAGAGGTCGTCTATAGACCACGTAATGCTTTGAGGGGTCTACATGCTGTTACATGGGGGGACGGCGGGGTACATTAAAGTGTTATGTAACACAGATTTTAATGTGCAAAAATAATATTATTGTTCATGTTTTCAGCTTTGATAAACAAAATATAGATAACTTCCGAGTATTTGTAGCATTGAAAATGCAAGTTTAGCACTTACTTTTTGTTTATCAATGTTTCGAATGCGCTGTCCTAGACTACAAACACCAAACACATATGAAAACACATATTTTAATGCGCATGACAGTGACATGTTTATACTAACTGCACTTGTTTAGATTTGTCCAATAGACTGATCCCTTCACGTGCATTTGGTTGGTTAAAAGGTGCCTGTCGAAGCACCCTTAATTTGTAAGTATAGTTAAGTTTGAATATAATTTTGATTCCTACTGCACGTTCCTTCACATGGGCTGTGAATAATCGCTTTTGTTTGTACAAAAACAAAAATAATTTCTTCAAAAAGAGGAGACTTGTTCATTGCTTGCGTATAAAAAGCAATATCCTGAAAAAATAGTGGAAGAGTCTCAAAAAGATGTTGTAGTGAAATGGAAAGAAGCAAAAGTACAGAATTTATCTCAAGGCAAGTTTTAGGAGTCCATCAATAGTGTTATTTCTTCGTACCAGCAGCATGTTATGAAAAGTAAATCTTCAAATATCATTAATTATTCACAAAAGGTAGTGTATTTAAGTCTATACCTTTTCCCTTCTGATAAATTGAATGTGTATGTATATAAAAGCAACTATTATACATCCGCTACGGTGTCCGCAGTGTCTAAATTGGCATTCTCTCAGTAGACTAAACGGCCGATGTTGGAGAGATGGGGTTCAAATACCAGTCGGGTCTACTGAGGGCTGCTTTTCCTAAATGGTTTCCCGCTCTCCCTCCATGCGAATTCTGGTATATTTTCTTTAAAATTCTGCCTTTTTAATATACATTTTGTAGGGTGGTATGGTCAGCTTGTAGTTATTCTAGTTTATTATATTTATCTAATGGAGTAGAAATGAGGAAAATAGAATTCTAGAGGTAATCCCTCACTAACGTCTAGATAGATTATAAAACCATTTAGGAAAAGCCCTTCTAACACCTGTCAGGTATTTGAACCTTGATCTCCACTTCGTTGGCCATCTAGTCTTTTTCAAGAGTAAAGCCAGGATCCAGGATTGATGTTGAAACGAAACATGAGTCTAGGTATTGATAAGTTAATTAAAGTAAAGTTGTAGATTAATCCAATAAAAATTTAGAAAAGTTGTATGCCTGGAATTGTTTAGATAGCTCTCTATATGATGATAATATGACTATGAAAAAAGTGCACAATATTAAGAAAGATGTCTTCCCCGAGCGTCAAGCATCGTATGTGGACATCATCATGTAGTGCCACTATAAAAAAAAAGGGCCATCTTGCTCAGCACATAGTAGTGCCGTCTGGCTCTTACTCAGATTGCAAACCCGCCATCCATAACATAAATATAGCAGAGGTTTTTCCTCGTGAACCTGAGGAATTAGAGCTCAACGTCTTTATGTATGTATGAATAATAATATTCCCTGAAATCATTTACAATCAGGATTTAAAATGGATTTTAAGAATCATTAAATCTGAATCCCTCCTTTAGTATCACAAAACTTCCCTATGAAATAATGGCATTGGTGATAAAAGTTATGTAGCACGAGGGGAGGGGGGGGGGAGCTAGGCTAAATGTCTTCATGGTGTTACATGAGGGGAGGGGGGGATAAAAGGTAATAAAAAAGCGTTACGTGGCTTATGGACGACCCCTCATTGCTGGCCCTGCGAAGCTTCTATATTAAGTCACTATAGCGCTGGTACAGTCTCGCGTGATGTTTGGAGCGAAGAATAAATAATTTTGACTTGAAAACTGTATTACGAATACAATTCAATAATTCACTAAGTGTAGAGAACGGTGTTCCACTTTTCCCCCAAAATATTCTATAGAATATAAAGAAAGAAAGAAAGATGTTGGAAAAATGTGGGTGGGGCCTGGACAATTTCCTGCTCCTTATTCCAGAATACTTCGTAGATTATCACGTTTAATACCTCTTTG
The DNA here is from genome assembly GCA_033556935.1 of Timema podura. Taxonomy (NCBI): domain Eukaryota; kingdom Metazoa; phylum Arthropoda; class Insecta; order Phasmatodea; family Timematidae; genus Timema; species Timema podura. The sequence goes on from JAVRXN010000007.1 coordinate 59,082,372, forward strand.
GTGTATATTTGGAACGTTTTTTCGGATTATCCCTGACGCAAGGACTTTTGTAAGAATTGAAGAAGATTATCAAGGTTTTTTTATTTTGATTTGGTGTTGGATGTTTTAAAACTTTTGTATTAAAATTTCCAATCAAGTGGAAATCTCACTAAAATGGTTATAAAGTGCAATATTGAAACTTCAAAATCCAGCCCGGGATCTCAATTTTAACTGGGAATGTTTGTGGGGATAGTTCCCCAATAGTTAATGTTTCAACAATATTTTCTACAGAGAAAATTACTTTGGGTGAGAAGTTTGCATTTTTGTATCGGAGTCTCTTCCCTCAACAATTTTAAATATCCACGAACATCCACACAAATAGAACAATGAGCAGCAAGACTATATTTTTGTTTCATATCATTGACAACTAATATTGTTCAACTTTAATCTCCGGATTTTAGCCATTGTTAAACTTAATAGTTGTTTTCCTTGGAATGTTTCAAGAAAATGAGTTTTTTTTTCAATTTAATGATTTTTTAATTAAATTAAATTAGTAATACAATAAAAAAATTAGTAAAACAACATTTATATTTTTTAAATATTATGGTCTAAATTTTATGAGCACTAAGATTTAACTTTGTTTCAAGATTCTAAGTTATTTTTAAAATTAACATTTTATTTTTATAGATTTTTTAGTCAAGTACCTATGTTACCTTGGATATGTTAATTAACGGATGCAGAGTTTAATTAGGTTGAATTTTAGAATTAAAAAATGATCCAAAAAAACATAAAAACTTTTTTTTTATTTCATGATAACCTGTTCTTTAAACAAATATATCATATTTAGGTGTAAGTGCATTTCCTATGTGTCACCCTTAGCATTGATGCCGACCAGATTCCTGAAGTAAGTCATTATTGTATCAAGTCAAGTTGCTATGACAACCAGAGAAGTTGTTTCTTGTAGTCTGGAGATTACAAGAGTACTCGTACAGCTGAGATAAACGTTTGTTTTAGAACCCAGCTCCATTTTCGTTAATTGAGCTAGTAATATTTACATTATATTAGTAAGTTGATGAGTTTCTTAATATTCTATTATTATTATTACAATAATTTTCTCACCTCTTACCTCCAAACATCTGTCTCACTTGCCATCAGCTAACATCTGTCTCACCTCTTACCTCCAAACATCTGTCTCACCTGTCACCTTCAAACATCTGTCTCACTTGCCATCAGCTAACATCTGTCTCACCTCTTACCTCCAAACATCTGTCTCACTTGCCATCAGCTAACATCTGTCTCACCTCTTACCTCCAAACATCCGTCTCACTTGCCATCAGCTAACATCTGTCTCACCTCTTACCTCCAAACATCCGTCTCACTTGCCATCAGCTAACATCTGTCTCACCTCTTACCTCCAAACATCTGTCTCACTTGCCATCAGCTAACATCTGTCTCACCTCTTACCTCCAAACATCCGTCTCACTTGCCATCAGCTAACATCTGTCTCACCTGTCACCTCCAAACATCCGTCTCACTCGCCATCAGCTAACATCTGTCTCACCTGTCACCTTCAAACATCCGTCTCACTTGCCATCAGCTAACATCTGTCTCACCTCTTACCTCCAAACATCTGTCTCACCTGTCACCTTCAAACATCTGTCTCACTCGCCACCAGCTAACATCTGTCTCACCTGTCACCTCCAAACATCCGTCTCACTCGCCACCAGCTAACATCTGTCTCACCTCTTACCTCCAAACATCTGTTTCACCTGCCACCTCCAAACATCTGTCTCACCTGTCACCTTCAAACATCTGTCTCGCCTGTCACCTGCTGACATCAACATACGTCGAAATCGAACCCGGAACCTTTGGCTTAGTACGCCAATGGTCTAATCACATAGATATCCAGGAATCGTCCCGTGCCCAGGGTCATTCTTCACTCATATTTTAAGGCAGAGTCTATGATGGACTGGCGGAAATCGTCGGCTGCAAATGGCTGCAGATGGCTCGTGATATTAATATAATCACATACTTGCAGCCGACGATTTCCGCTAAGTCCATCATAGACTCTGCCTTAAAATATGAGTGAAGAATGACCCAGGGCACGAGACGAATCCTGGATAGCTCAGTGGTTAGAGCATTGGCGTACTAAGCCAGAGGTCCCGGGTTCGATTCCCGTGTCCAGGTGTCATTTTTCAATTTTCAGAATGGTCCTCTAGATATGTTTCTGTTCTCTACAGGTGTAACAATGGTCCTCTAGATATGTTTCTGTTCTCTACAGGTGTAACAATGCTCCTCTAGATATGTTTCTGTTCTCTACAGGTGTAACAAGGGTCCTCTAGATATGTTTCTGTTCTCTACAGGTGTAACAATGCTCCTCTAGATATGTTTATGTTCTCTACAGGTGTAACAAGGGTCCTCTAGATATGTTTATGTTCTCTACAGGTGTAACAAGGGTCCTCTAGATATGTTTCTGTTCTCTACAGGTGTAACAAGGGTCCTCTAGATATGTTTCTGTTCTCTACAGGTGTAACAAGGGTCCTCTAGATATGTTTCTGTTCTCTACAGGCGTAACAATGGTCTTCTAGATATGTTTCTGTTCTCTACAGGTGTAACAATGCTCCTCTAGATATGTTTCTGTTCTCTACAGGTGTAACAATGCTCCTCTAGATAGTTTTTGTTCTCTACAGGTGTAACATCTCAGCTGCGCCAAGAGACGAACAGACTGCCCCAAGTACTACATAAAAACAACAGAATGTACATGTCTAAGAATCTCAAAGAAGACTTGACCCAAGGCGATAAACTCAATGCTATTAAGGCTCACATGCAAAACAAGAATTTAATGATGACTAAAATTAATTCATTGGGTGCTAAGGGTGCACCATGAATTAAATTTAAAACTTCATAAACTGGATATGAAACAAATCATTCTTGTATTTATGCAATTTAGGGAAAGGCTAGCTGCTTGGCCTGAAAAACTTTTCACTTTGATTTGAAAATTTTACTAAGAAAAACAATTTCACATAAAATTTTATGTAAAAGATCATAAGGTGTTTGTTTTTAAAATATGTTTAAAATTAATGTTTAATTAAATGAAATGTCTGGCACACCCTGTCCGCCACTTGAATAATTCCTCTCTTGTGTTTTCCGAAATTCCTCGAGGTCATGTTTGGTCAGACTAAGAGGTATTATATTCACCCACCACGGCTTTCCATTGTTTTGCCCTTGCCAATAATGAGTGGAAGTGGAAAAGGGGGATAAGGTAAACACAACGCCGTATTTAGGGTAGGTAACGCCCCTGGCAGTGATTTATTTAACGCCCCCACGCCCACCCCCTTCAAACATCAACATAACTTTTCACCTAATTACAACATTGACTTGCAGATATTATATGCTTGTGAAACTTATACATATTGCTAATTTATTTTCATTTTATTTAAATATTGTAACGCAATTGAATAAACCATAAAAAATAGAAATTTACAAGTCCATGCAAATATTCTGCTGAAGAATATTTATGTACAATAAATGTTTGTATATCTATACTAAAATCCGAGAAAACACAAGAACATTGTGTAAATATTTCTAAAAAAACCGGGACTTAAAAAATACTGTTTAAATATAACGCACAGAAATAAACTAACTGAGCACTAAGGACAAACAAATAAAGCACGTCACAAAGCAATACCAACACAACCTGGCGGGGGAAAAAAGTGAAATTACCAGATTAGAACATGTTATATAGCTTTTCAATAAATTTGAAGGCAGCTGTGCTGCCATCTTTCGTGAATATGAAAGAGGTGTTCTTTGATAACGAATGATGAGAGGGGGCTAACGGATCGCTATTTTTTATACTTCACGCAAAATGCTATAAATTTGTTTACTGGTTACATCCAAGTTTGCTATATTTGTCTTATTTCCATATTATTGTGCCGCTACTGTTGCATGTGTTTACTAAATACGGCCCTGGGTAGACAATAATAACAAAATGTTAGCTCTGAACATTACCGGTACCTATCTATCTAACATACAACACACACATCAAATAACATCCTGTCCAAGAAACTGTTCAAAAGTCAACCCGGGGTGAATGCTACCATTGTTCACCTGTCCACTGCATCACCCACAGAGCTTCGGAGTATGAGACAGATCCAAACACTGGGTTTATGTTGGGGTAAGCAACAGTACTGTCCTTTTAGTTGTACCACCAAGCTGACTTAACGCAGCCTGGCTCGTCGTTACACAGCTTTATTAACTAGTGTGTAACCTGAGTTCAAGTCATGTCACTATCATTACCACATCCATCCTCTGCTCACTTCCCGCCATACCATAGCATTATAACACCAATCCTCTGCTCACTTCCTGCCACACCATAGCATTATAACACCCATCATTTGCTCACTTACTACCACACCATAGCATTATAACACCCATCCTCTGCTCACTTCCTGCCACACCATAGCATTATAACACCCATCATCTGCTCACTTCCTGCCACACCATAGCATTATAACACCCATCATCTGCTCACTTCCTGCCACACCATAGCATTATAACACCCATCATTTGCTCACTTACTACCACACCATAGCATTATAACACCCATCCTCTGCTCACTTCCTGCCACACCATAGCATTATAACACCCATCCTCTGCTCACTTCCCGCCATACCATAGCATTATAACACCCATCATTTGCTCACTTACTACCTCACCATACCATTATAACACCCATCATTTGCTCACTTACTACCACACCATAGCATTATAACACCCATCCTCTGCTCACTTCCTGCCACACCATAGCATTATAACACCCATCATCTGCTCACTTCCTGCCACACCATAGCATTATAACACCCATCATCTGCTCACATACTACCACACCATAACAATATCACACCCATCATCTGCTCACTTCCTGCCACACCATAGCATTATAACACCCATCATCTGCTCCCTTCCTGCCACACCATAGCATTTATAACACCAATCCTCTGCTCACTTCCTGCCACACCATAGCATTATAACACCCATCCTCTGCTCACTTCCTGCCACACCATAGCATTATAACACCAATCCTCTGCTCACTTCCTGCCACACCATAGCATTATAACACCCATAATCTGCTCACTTACTACCACACCATAACAATATCACACCCATCATCTGCTCACTTCCTGCCACACCATAGCATTATAACACCCATCATCTGCTCACTTCCTACCATACAATAGCATTTATAACACCCATCATCTGCTCACTTACTACCACACCATAACAATATCACACCCATCATCTGCTCACTTCCTGCCACACCATAGCATTATAACACCCATCATCTGCTCACTTCCTGCCACACCATAGCATTATAACACCCATCATCTGCTCACTTCCTACCATACAATAGCATTATAACAACCATCATCTGCTCACTTCCTACCACATCATAGCATTATAACACCCATCATCTGCTCACTTCCTGCCACACCATAGCATTATAACACCATCCTCTGCTCACTTCCTGCCACACCATAGCATTATAACACCCATCATCTGCTCACTTCCTACCACATCATAGCATTACAACACCCATCATCTGCTCACTTCCTACCATACAATAGCATTATAACACCCATCATCTGCTCACTTCCTGCCACACCATAGCATTATAACACCCATCCTCTGCTCACTTCCTGCCACACCATAGCATTATAACACCCATCATCTGCTCACTTCCTACCACATCATAGCATTATAACACCCATCCTCTGCTCACTTCCTACCCCATCATAGCATTATAACACCCATCATCTGCTCACTTCCTACCATACAATAGCATTATAACACCCATCATCTGCTCACTTCCTGCCACACCATAGCATTATAACACCCATCCTCTGCTCACTTCCTGCCACACCATAGCATTATAACACCCATCATCTGCTCACTTCCTACCACATCATAGCATTATAACACCCATCTTCTGCTCACTTCCTGCCACACCATAGCATTATAACACCCATCATCTGCTCACTTCCTACCACACCATAGCATTATAACACCCATCATCTGCTCACTTCCTGCCACACCATACCATTACAACACCCATCATCTGCTCACTTCCTACCACACCATAGCATTATAACACCCATCATCTGCTCACTTCCTGCCACACCATAGCATTATAACACCCATCATCTGCTCACTTCCTACCACACCATAGCATTATAACACCCATCCTCTGCTCACTTCCTGCCACACCATAGCATTATAACACCCATCATCTGCTCACTTCCTGCCACCCATAGCATTATAACACCCATCATCTGCTCACTTCCTGCCACACCATAGCATTATAACACCCATCTTTTCATTTCTCGAATTGTCTTTACATTCCACATCTTAGAGGCGTCTTTCCCTATGATTATTAGACTTTTTCTTTCTCCATAGCTCTGCAATCTACAGCCTGATAGCTATGAGATCTCAAACTTTGATAGGGAAATATCTTAGATTCCCACACATCTACGCTACAGTATTCAAACTTGTGCTCCGCTGTCCACTAAAATATATATTTATTTACCCCATGCATGCATGCTAGTATTAATTCTTTGAAGGCTTGGTCATTTTATACAAGTCCTGTAGGTATACATCTTGCTGGGGACCGAGGTTTGTATATTCATTGGTCAGATTCGCATTTGGGTGATTCTCTCTCTTCTTCTTACACTTGCATTGATTTGCATAATGTCTTATAATATTATAATTTCAGTAAAGTCCTTTGAACCCAGGACTTCATAATTCCGAGAGAATTTTGACATCCCTGGTTTGCGCCCATAGTTTTTGGCAACATGTTTCATACAATTGCAACTCAAGCGTTTGTCTCTTTTTACTGGAAATATCCATCTGACGCTAAATGTCACCAAAAGGAAAACTACACCAAAACTCCCCTAGGGTGATTTGTCAGGATGCCTATAGGCTTTGTGGGATTCATAAGACATATGGATGTGTTTTGATGCTATACATTAAATGTGATGGTCATTATGTTATGCTAACCAAGCATTTGTGATAGTATGAAGACTTGTCATGTCAGAAGCCTTCACTCTGATTAACTTGTCCGCAAGACTTGGTGATCTTGGTCATGCACCATGCACGACACTCATGCTTACTCATGGTGGTCCCTAAAACATGTCTGTCCTGTTTGATGAGTAGGTATAGTTGACACTTCTCTCTAAAGAATTCTTGCTCAGCATTGAACTACATTCAATATGGCATGGGTATGCATGAATCTATGGTTCTGGATTACTGATAATCTTGTAATTACTTATTTATTGTCTTTATTTTGCAACATTTTGGTGAAGTTAAGGCTAGTCTGCCTTGTCTTACACTTAACCAATTAAACTAAGCAATCTTATAATAGCAATAGTGATTATAAAATGAATGTCTAAAATTTAAATACAATCGTTAGATTACCTCCATCCATTCTTTCATTCGTTCCTTCATTCATACAATTACTCCAGTATTTATTTATAAATAGTTTTATTTGAAATGTTTACAAAAGCATGAAGAGCTAGATTATCTTCGAAATAATATTCCGTTTGACTGCGGCTTTGAAAATAGCCAACCCAGTCAAGTCCTTACTATGGGAGGTAGTGCATTCCACGCCCGTGATTCTGTGACTGTTAATGCACGGGAATAAGATTCAGATTTGTGAAAAGGGACGCTTATAAAGGTAGAGTTTTTAGCACATGTACTAAGCTGATGCTGACTTTTGAGTAGGTTAATATTGGTTGCTAAGAAGGAAGTCTGTAATATCTTGTGTAGGAGACTGAGAGAGTGAAAGAGTAGGTTAATATTGGTTGCTAAGAAGGAAGTCTGTAATATCTTGTGTAGGAGACTGAGAGAGTGAAAGAGTAGGTTAATATTGGTTGCTAAGTAGTGCGGTGAGGAAGTCTGTAATATCTTGTGTAGGAGACTGAGAGAGTGAAAGAGTAGGTTAATATTGGTTGCTAAGAAGGAAGTCTGTAATATCTTGTGTAGGAGACTGAGAGAGTGAAAGAGTAGGTTAATATTGGTTACTAAGTAGTGTGGTGAGGAAGTCTGTAATATCTTGTGTAGGAGACTGAGAGAGTGAAAGAGTAGGTTAATATTGGTTACTAAGTAGTGTGGTGAGGAAGTCTGTAATATCTTGTGTAGGAGACTGAGGGAGTGAAAGAGTAGGTTAATATTGGTAGCTAAGTAGTGCGGTGAGGAAGTCTGTAATATCTTGTGTAGGAGACTGAGAGAGTGAAAGAGTAGGTTAATATTGGTTGCTAAGAAGGAAGTCTGTAATATCTTGTGTAGGAGACTGAGAGAGTGAAAGAGTAGGTTAATATTGGTTGCTAAGTAGTGCGGTGAGGAAGTCTGTAATATCTTGTGTAGGAGACTGAGAGAGTGAAAGAGTAGGTTAATATTGGTTGCTAAGAAGGAAGTCTGTAATATCTTGTGTAGGAGACTGAGAGAGTGAAAGAGTAGGTTAATATTGGTTACTAAGTAGTGTGGTGAGGAAGTCTGTAATATCTTGTGTAGGAGACTGAGAGAGTGAAAGAGTAGGTTAATATTGGTTACTAAGTAGTGTGGTGAGGAAGTCTGTAATATCTTGTGTAGGAGACTGAGGGAGTGAAAGAGTAGGTTAATATTGGTAGCTAAGTAGTGCGGTGAGGAAGTCTGTAATATCTTGTGTAGGAGACTGAGAGAGTGAAAGAGTAGGTTAATATTGGTTACTAAGTAGTGCGGTGAGGAAGTCTGTAATATCTTGTGTAGGAGACTGAGAGAGTGAAAGAGTAGGTTAATATTGGTTACTAAGTAGTGCGGTGAGGAAGTCTGTAATATCTTGTGTAGGAGACTGAGAGAGTGAAAGAGTAGGTTAATATTGGTTGCTAAGTAGTGCGGTGAGGAAGTCTGTAATATCTTGTGTAGGAGACTGAGGGAGTGAAGACTTCTTTAGTTTCCATCGTTCATTTAGTCGTAACCAATTCAGTTTGACCAAGTATCTATAGATGTGGATTGTAAATAAATCTAATGCATGTATTCGGTAGTCTTTGTGTAGCTCTTCAGTTAGGTCACTATAAACAATGTCACAGTTGTCGAAGTATGGAAATATCAAGCTTTGGACGAGCATAACTTTAAGAGAGAAAGGTAGAAAGTGTTTGACACTTTTTAGGGTATGAAGAGCAGCGTAGGTTTTTTGACAAGTTTTGGTAATTTGGTTTGTCCAGGTGAGATTTGCATTCATTATTATGCCTAGAGTATTAGTTTGTGCTCTAAATGGTATAACACTGTTATTTAGTAAACTGCTGGAAAGGGTAGAGCTGTTTATTTTTGACAAGAGCCTTGATGGTCCAATAAACACTCCCTGTGATTTAGTGAGGTTGAGCTGCAGCCTGTTACATCAGGACCATGAAGAGAATGATCTCAGGTCCACATTAACTTGATTTATAGTTGCAGGTAAGTTCACTGTCCTATCAGAAAGGTCTATTTGTAAACCATCTGCGTAGAGGTGATACTTCAAGGAAGGTGATGTATAGAGCCTTGCGATACACCAGCTTTAACATTATTTGAAACTACCCTTTGCATTTAACCTAAATGATAAGAACGTACCCAACGAACACATATAGGTGAGAAAGCAAAGTAACAATTAAGTTTTTTTAAAGTATGTCAAAATCTACACTATTAAATTATTTACTGAAATCAATAAGAACTAGTGTTGTTGCATGTTGCTTGTCCATCGCAAGCCGTATATCATCAGTTACCTTAATGAGAGCAGTACATGTATATGCCACGGGCAGGCCGGAAGCCAGATTGACAATCAGTAAGTTGGTTGTTATTGTTTACATATTTATAAATCTGTCTCTTTACAATATGCTCCAAGGTCTTGGAAAGAGATGGCAATATACTGATTGGTCGGTAATCATCAACACATTTTGGCTGTGACTTTTTGGGAAACGGTATTACTTGAGCTAACTTCCATATAGTGGGAAACTGTCCAGCCATTAATGAGTGATTGAATATTTCTGTCAAAGTTGGGAGAGCAACTATAAATTAAACAATAGTGATTGATTATAGCAAATATATACATGGTGAGGATAATGCAGCTCGGTAATTTGAGCTTTATCTTTTCGTTAGAAAAACAGTCAAGTGGCCCACAAAGCTTTTTTTCCACCCTCTTCAATGCATTTCTACTCTTTTCTAAGTCTAACATAACAAAAAAAGTCACCGTATTCTAATTTTTGCAAACTGTATCATCTGGACACTTCATTAACAAAGATGAGATTCCTGCTTTGGCTTCACCTGCCTCAACTTCATGATCAACCAGCTTCACTAAAACTTAATGATATAACAAGTATTAACAACATTTTCTCCAAAGTAAAAAGGATACAACAATCACAAGTGCAATGTGCGTTTAAAACAACATGAAACCAGGTGGTTCTGTAAAAATGGTGGCATCATGGAGTATGTGGGACCAGATATCACACACTCAAACTGTACTAAATATTAGTTTTTGTTATCTGTGGGTCTATTGTTAGTAATTTTCTCAAAATAAAATATTTTATAGGTGCTTGTAGAGGAGTGCTTTTTATTAATAAGTCGCTGAGCCAGCAGTGTCAATTGCTGGTAGTGAATTGCTGTCATACATTAAAATTAGGAAAAATAGATCGAATACAACACTAAATAGCCCATCATAGTAAAATAGTATATTTAATTATAATTTAATTAATTATAATTATAAGATATGAATTTCAGTGTTATCAAAATATGTCATCAATTTATTCAAAATACATTATATTTATGAAACACCATTATTCTTCCTAGAGTCACTTAAACCTTTATAATATTGTGAAGAAAGTGATAGTGAAGGAAGCCAACCTGAAAGGATTGTTAAGTTAGACCTAGTTAGAATAAACACACTTCTCTTCATGTCTTCTTACACTTTTATACTTCCACATTGTTTGAATTTTCAGAAATATTCCTTTTTTATATAAGAAAAACACATAAAACATAAAGAAAGATATTAAATGGAACTACATGATTGAAGAATTTGAAAAATGCGTGTGAAGATGTGGGAAGAAATTAAGAGAAAAGTGTGTTTCATCCCAATTGTCCAGTCACTATAGCCAAAAAATAATTGAAGTTAGGGATTAATTCTGAGCTAGCTGAATTTTTGTATGTATTTTCATTTAGTATTTATAAATAATATATCAAAAGTCCCGATCAATTCAATGTATGGCAAATATTTAAGTGTCAAAAATGAGTTTTAAGTCAATATCTGCTTATCTAGGCCTATTGTTCCTATGACTTAAAGGTCTCTATTCAAATATGTAGAATAGTAAATTTCCTACAAAAAAGGTTCTATTCTTCTTTTTTGCACTGGCAACCGTTTTGGAAAATTTTCACTGTTAAACTTAAATTCAATTCCTACTAGTTAGAATACTAATATAATAAAGTTTATGTATAAATCGCTCAATATAAAATACTGAGTAATTTTACTAGTATCTGTGTTAGTTACTTTTTTTAGTACCATGTATCATGGTTTAGGGATGAGATAGGTATAATTTAGATGAATTGCACCCACCATTTGCATAGAGTGGGAAACCATTTAGTAAATACAACACCCAGTGAACCCGACCAGAATCTAAACCCGATCTCCCTGTCCTTGGCAGTCTGGTCTAACACGAGAGTAGTGTGTAAAATCATGCGGCCACCAAAGCGGGTCAATTATGTTACTGTTGAATATTTATTTATCAGCTGGACTGAAAACATGGCATCAACCAACACTTTTTGGAAGGTCTTATAGCTGGTATGTATTTTTTCCCCTATTTACCCCCCTCTCTGCTGCAAAATTCTAAGATCTTGTGACCTTTTACTGGACACCTGCACCAAATATCTATAATTGTTGTATTTGATGGATATAATGACAACAGCAAGAATATAAAAACTATGAAACAACTATGTTGATCCTCTAAACTTCCTGCATCAACCGAAGTTCTCTTTGATGTAGCTATGGGTGTTACGATAAGTCAAGGAAAATTCCTTTCCAACACACACAGATTGATTTCGATGCCGTCAGAAAATATGGAAGCTGTTGATTTCATTGTTAACAAGCTCAAGACGATGCTGACATTTTGACTATTATTATTATTATTATTATTATTAGCACCGCGTCTTACTACCCGTTCGGGTTATACGCACTTACGCTAATGTGTAATGGTAGGGTGATTGTGAGATGAAATGGAGGACCTACAGTTTAACGTGGAATCCGAACCACGGTGGAGGCCTGGCATTCCTCACATTCACAAGTTGTGATTAATACACATCTTGTCAGAGGTGAAGGAAGAGTTTGGTAATCAGATAAATCTGTGCCGGGACCGAGGATTGAACCCCGGTCGCCAGCTCAGAAGTCCGACACCTTACCCCTAGACCACCAGGTCACCATTTTGACTATTGAAATAGCATTCGAGTAACAGGCACATAGCCAGGATTTTACTAGGGGGAGATGCTATGCTACCCCCACCCTGACTTTTGTTAACCCCATTATTTCTCACTTCAGTTAAAGTTTTTAGAAATTATAAATGAAACCTTTTTCCGGTATCAATAAATTCATATTGTTTTTGGGTTTGTTGGAAAACCAGAAAGCAACAAATTTGCTAAATTAATTAACATTAAATTATTATTATTATTATGTTTTATAGGCCCATCGACACAATGAGGTCATTAGGGCCTTTTACAATATAAAAAACATAGTAAAATCCCCATAGGGGAGAGTCATAATAATTCACCTGCATATGCAGGTAAATAAACAATATAATATAAAAGAGTGATACACCTGCTAAAAAAAACCACAGGTGTATACACTACTTTAAAAGTACAAAACAAACATATTAAAATAACACGTTAAGATAACAAAACATGTTAAAGTAAAATATGTTAAAAGGACAAGACATGTTAAAATAACAACATATTAAAATGTATTAAAAATGTTAAAATAGTCTCAATATGAGATAGAATCCAAATGAGCCACTTTATAAAAGTGACTCAAATGGCGTTTAAAAGATTCGCCTGGCGTATAAAACGGAGTAAACATATGACTCCATCCGCACTTTCACGTAGTAAAAAACGAAGGTCACCATTAAAATCTAGAGCCAGGCGAATGGGGGCATACTTGCGACACTCCACCAAAATGTGGTACACACTAGGGGAGCATCGCAAAGATCACGCACTAGAGGTGGATCCCCTCTTAATAAAAACCCATGGGTCAGAAATGTATGTCCGACGCGGAGTCTCGTCACGATGACCTCTTCTCTTCTGGACTTCCGTACAGAAGAGAGCCATCGCGACACACCGTCCCTTATCGACCTCAGCTTGTTCTGAGCAGGGGTCGAAACCCACCGCTCGTGCCAGGTGCGTAAGACCCCACGACGAACATAACCCTTCAGGTCTAAAAACATGACACCCAAACCCGCCTCGGGAGGCAGATGGACCGCCTCCTTGGCCGCCTGGTCCGCCAGTTCATTTCCTGAAAGACCGGCATGACCAGGAATCCAGCAGAAGGCAAGCTGGGTGCTTAAAGAATCAATTTTTATAATTTGTTCGTGTATCATCTGCACGAGTGGATTCCAAGAGTACAGAGAGGTCAATGCCAAAAGAGAACTCATGGAATCCGTGCAGATGAGAACAGAACGGTGACAATTTCGATAAACAAAACATAACGATTTAAAAATAGCATACAGTTCTGCCGTAAAAACACTGGATTCACCAGGTAAACCAAATTTAAAATTATTTCCCTCCACAACAAAGGCGCACCCCACAGAGGCCCCACACTTGGAACCATCCGTGTAGATGCGCTGAAAACCATGAAAGCGAGTGGAGAGGAGCTCGTTAAAGGTCCTCTCATAAATAACATGTGGGGTGGTCGCTTTAGGAAATTTGGCAAGATCAAAATGGCATTTCGGAAGGCGTATCTTCCAGGGAGAAACTCGACCTGAGGATGTGGGGATAGCCTTTGGCAGGACTATCCCACACGTGTCGAAAACCGATAGCATCCGGATCCCAACCGGCTTTGTACTACGCCATTTGGTTTCATACAAGACACGATTGGGGGGATGGAACACAGGACGGTAGGCAACATGCTTTGGCATGCAATGCAGTTTCGACACGTATGAAGCCAGAAGATATGACCGCCGGTAAGAAAGAGGGGGTTCACCGGCGTCGGCACAGATGCTGACGACTGGACTGGTACGAAATGCACCAGTTGCCAGTCGAATACCAGCATGGTGTACACTATATAGCATCTTTAATGCCGAAGGTCTAGCTGAACCATAAACAAAACTGCCGTAATCAAGTTTTGATCTCACCAAGGCCCTATAGAGGCGCATTAAGGTTTCCCTATCCGCACCCCAGAGCGACCACTAACAACTTTAAGCAGATTTAGTGCTTTGACACATCTCGCTTTCAGGTCTTTGATGTGGGGGATCCAAGTTAGTTTAAAATCAAATAAAAGTCCCAAGAACCTTACAGTTTCTGATACAGGTAAAACAACGTTATTCATTAAAATGTTTTGGGGCTGGATGTAATCCACGCAATCTGTGGAAGTGGACGACCGTCGTCTTGGCTGCAGAGAAGCGAAAGCCATTACGCGATGCCCACGACCACAGATTGTTTACAGAGAGTTGTATCTGCCGTTCAGCCCTGTGGAGACTCGACGAACTGCAATAAATTGCGTAGTCATCCACAAAAAGGCATGAACGGACAGGTAGCCGCACGTTGTCCACAATGCCATTTATTGCGATGGCGAACAACGTACAGCTCAAAGTACTGCCCTGAGGCACCCCATTTTCTTGAATAAAATCATCGGATAAGGTGTTATTTAACCTTACCCGGAAGTGTCTATCTGACATAAAATTAGCTATAAAAACAGGGAGGTTCCCCCGGAACCCCCAATTAAAAAGGGTTTTTAAAATGCCGTACCGCCATGTGGTATCGTACGCCTTCTCCAAATCAAAGAAGACAGCTAAGAGGTGCTGTTTATGGAGGAAGGCGTCGCGAACTGCTGTCTCTAGGCGGACAAGATGATCCACCGTGGATCGGTTATGGCGGAAACCACATTGCGTATCAGATAGTAAATTGCGGGATTCTAAATACCATATTAATCGTTTATTTATCATTTTTTCCAATATTTTGCATACACAACTAGTTAAGGCTATCGGTCTATAACTAGTTGGCTCTAGTTTATCCTTGCCACTTTTATGTATTGGTATAACGGTTGCTTGCCTCCATAGTGATGGGAATTGATGAGATCCCCAAACACTATTATAAAGGTCTAAGAGATATGTCTGTCCAGCAGGGGGCAGTTGGCGCAACATTTCGTAATGAATATCATCAGGGCCGGGAGCTGTGCTGCCCGCCTGGGACATGGCGTAAGTCAGTTCATCTAAAGTAAAGGGGGAGTTGTAATCCTCCCCCCGGCTCTGACCAAAGTCAATAGAATGGCGCTCCATGTTCCGCTTATGCACTGCAAACTCATTAGAGTAGCTCGCAGTGCTTGTAATAGCGGTGAACATAGAGCCCAATACATTGACGACCTCCACAGGGGAGGAAATAAGCGAACCATTTGACATGAGGGCAGGTATATTATTAATGGTATTTTTGCTACTACGTAATTTGCGAATATTGTCCCAAACCTTAGTTGTGGGAGTGGAAATTGTAAGGGTAGAAATAAACTGTCTCCAAGACTCTCTTCTGCTTTCTCGAATAGTACGGCGAGCTCGTGCACGTAGAATCCTGAAAGACTCCAAATTCTCCGAAGTAGGACGTCGATTAAAGAGACGTAGGGCCCTTCGACGGTCCGAAATAACCAACCGACAATCCTCGTTCCACCAAGGAACAGGACGGTGGCGCGGATTTAGGGATAGATTCCCTCGCCGCCATGATGACCATCGAAGTAAAATTGCCAATATTAAAATCGACGTCAAGAGAGAGGGGTTGATCAAATACGGCGAGCTCGCGAAATTTACCCCAGTCAGCACGTTTAAGAACCCATTGTGGTGCCCGTGCTATACCGGGAGGATCTTGAATTGGCGAAAGCAGAATGGGAAAGTGATCGCTGCCACATAGATCCGGGTGAACCTCCCAAAGGAAGTTAGCAGCGATCCCGGGGCTACATAGAGTTAGGTCGATGGCAGAGGATACACCATTGAAGGTGGAGAAGTGTGTCTGGGCTCCGGTGTTCAATAACACTAGGTTTCCCGAGACAAGAATATCCTCTACCATCCTCCCACGGGCGTCTGTAAGATTAGACCCCCACACCAGGTTATGTGCGTTAAAGTCCCCCAAAATGATATAGGGGGTGGGAAGTTGTATAAAGAGGGCCTCTAGGCTCCTCTTTGAAACACGCTCACCTGGTGGGAGGTAGATGCAGCATATGGTTACTTCCATAGGAAGGGAGACTCTGACAGCAATCACTTGGAGATCAGATACAATATTTATATATTTATGATATATATTTCTACGTGCAAGTATAGCCACATCTCCGCTAGCCCGATCAAAGTATGGCTTGTCGGTACGATATACATCGTACCCACGAAGCATCGGGTTGTCAATTGGGCGGAAGTGGGTCTCCTGCAAACACAAGATGGAAGATTGCAGGAAAGAAATTATTTGTTTAATTTCCTCTACACGAGCAAAGAAACCCCTACAATTCCATTGTAGTAGCGACATTATTTATTAATAAAAAGTTTAACTATCCTCGCAATCCATTACGTTATCTTTTAAAAATAAAAATTGATTAAGGCCCTTTTTAGGCCCTCTTGCTTTTCCCAGTCTCTCCTGGACCTCCCGCTTCAGGAGAGGTTTTAATTTATCTTGAAGAGACAGGGTCGGCTGTTCCTTGCGCGAAGGCTTTGTTAAGGCCTTCGGCGCTTTATTTAAATTAATTTTTTCGGCGCTCCCTCGCTGGTCCTTTCTCAAGGCACCAGAGGGAATCGCCTTTGCGGCCTCACCTGTCCTACCACTAATCCCAACCTCCGGAGTCCCAGAGGCGGGATTGAGCGTCTCGACAACGGCCGCAAGTAGTTTTGGGCCCCGAGGAGGGCTCGGGGGTGTTCCCCGAGGTGGGCTGGGGTGAGAGCTCCTCACAGATATCCTCAATGCTCACGCAGTCGAGGTCAAAGCAAGTGACCACTCCCTTGCAAACATTGAGGAACCTGTGAGGTTCCACCTTCACCGGTATAGAAGCCGTATTACTCGACGGTATTTCAGTAATAGCCATTATGTTGGAGGACTGGACATCAGTCGCAGTCTGAATCAATATAGTGCCATCACGTAATTTCCTTATCGAAACGTCCGATTTTGCTGCACCATTTATCGCTCTTTCGAGGATAAATGGGCTTACGCGTTTAAGGTTATCAGTTTCATTATTTCGAGACATCACCAGAAAGCGGGGCTGGGGCCTCACCACTTCCTGGGTTTTTTCTAAAGTAGGGCTGGACGGCCTTATCCGTTTCCGCCTCTTATCAATATTACGGCCCTGTTAGGGGCCGGGCAGTGAGGTGCCAGCAGAATTAGGCAGTACGGTGCCAGCGGTGATCGGCCATGCCGTTTTAGGGGACAACCTACACAGTACTCGGATCGTAGACCCAGGGTGATCCAAGTTGGTTCTACCACATGTGGCCCTGTTAACTCTCCCGACGAGAGGCCCCATACGACGCTAGACATGACAACCTTCGCATAGGGCATCGCCGAGAGAGGTCATCGCAGCAAGTGGGTGTAGGAAAGTGCCAATTTTACGTCCGGGCCCTCGTGAACGCAACCGGTCTTTTCTCAAAGTAGGGTACCCGGTTATTGTCATCCCTAGGCCCTTCTACTAAGATATTACAACCGGCGCACTTTCACTCAGGAGCTCAAAGCAGTGGTATCCAATAATCGTCCAAGGAAAGCCGTGTCAGATGCCAAGGTCGTCAACGGAAGAGCCAGAAGTCTCTGTGCAGGACTGAACGGCAGGGGAAGGGAAGAAAGAGGTAAGGAGAGAGAAAGCGAAGGGAGAAGAATGAAAAATAGGAGTGAAAGGGAAGGAAGAAAAAAGGAGTTGAAATGAAAGATTTAGGATAGGTTTTTCCCGCACGAGGTACGTCCTGCACAGAAACCTCCCCTTTTAGTCGCCTCTTACGACAAGCAGGGGTTACTGCGGGACTATTCTAAGCCCCGTCCCGCAGGGGGGAACATTAAATTAACATAATTAAAGGTAACTAACCAAGTCCAACTAATTAAATTACTGTGTGTATGGAAAAGTGTTCATGCACCACTCACTATCTATCACTTCTACAATAGTAGTCTTCTGTTAGCTTTCTTGGCCATGACATCCAAAACGTCAGCAGGTGTGAAAAACACTGGGCAGTGAATTGACATTAGTGCCAGGCCAGTTCATCGGTCACTGCACAGCGAGTTTCTTAAGTAGGTGTTAATCATTTTCAATGAAGAAAATGACCTCTCGACCTCAGCCGTTGACACATGTAAAGTAACTAGGATAAAAGTACGTATAGCATGCATCCATAGTAGACCTAATCCCAATTGGTATGTCAGATTGTTTCTTGCCTTTCCACTTCTCACACCACAAGAGGTATTCTGCCTCAACCACTGGCTGAGAAGTTGTCTCATCATAGTAGAGGCTTAGGTTTTTTTGAGTTCGTTCACATGACTTTCAGGTGTGTTTTTGGGTAACAAAACCTCTATTACTGAAAATTTTATAGTGAAGTAAATTGATAGAACTAAAGAAAAAGGAAAAATATAAACTGCTAAGAGTAAATTTGATGAAGCAAGCCCACCTAGGGAAAGAGGAAAAATGTTGGAAGAATCCAATGCACAAAGGTGACATCTTCTTCCTTTCTTCTGTCTTATATAGTAGAAGTGAATTTAAAGAAGAACTGTTAGAAAAACATTGTGCCAACTGTTTTTGGGAGGTAAATATAAATTCCTTGGCTATGGTTAGTATTTATAAAGACCTAATTAAAATAATTATAATCATAAAAAATGATCATAATAATTTGAAAAATCTAGTAAAAAGAAAGAAAGAAACTATCTTCTGTTGAGGCCTGGTAGTAATCTTGATTTGGTAATCCATTGGTGGGCCAGTTCCCACTGTCTAAGTTGAGAACTGTTGCACTGTTTGGGAAATGCTCTTAATATTTTGGTGGTGTAGCAGGTTTGAAAGTCCTGGTTGTGGGTACCAGCATGGATGGGTACAGGCTTGTCTGGATCTTTGTGGTTTGTGTCAAAACGATGATTGTTCATTCGCTGTCTGAGAGAACCTGTAGTAAGGCCTATATACTCTGCATCACATAATTTGCACTGTAGTTGATATATCAAGTTATTAGTTTTGCAATTGTAATAACCAGGGATTTTGTATTCCAATTTGGTTACTTTGCTGTTGAAGGATGTAGCTGGTAGGTGGATTCCACATGTGCTGCAACGGGTGCTACCACAGGGGTATGAACCTTTGGGAGTTGGTTTTTCTTCTGGGATTCTCTTGGGGTCAGGAAGTTTCGGATGGACTAGAATATTGTGGAGATTGGGTGGCCGTTTGAAAGTGACTCTTGGGGGTCTGGGTAAAACTGGTTAGGAATTTGTAACCACTTTTAAGGATGGTGTTGATATGTTGTAGAACAAGATGGTATTGTGTTGTGAGAGGGATGTCCTCAACTTTTTTTGTAGGGTCATAATCATCCCTAGAGAGTGCTCTGGAGATTTGGTTCTCAATTAAAGGCTTGGGGTAACCTCTGCTTTGGAAAGCTGTGGAGAGTCTATTACTGAAAAAAATCCTTATTTTGACAAAATCGTTGCTGAAGATCGACAATAAATCTGTCTACACAAGGCAGGAAAATGGATCTAAAATAATACCCTTCAATAGAATCGTGGGGAGGGTTAACCCTTTGTCTGCATTAGCTTGCAAATGCCATATTGGGCGATTATTGTTGTTGTTGAGCCATTAGATTGATTAGTTAGACCAAAGACTGTGTAAAAGTTACAAGCAAGAGATCATACTATATTTTTTATTGTATTTTTTATGTTTCGTTAAATTTCGGGAGGTGTCCGGACCCATGGACCTGCGAGTAGTCGTGTTTATATACAACAATTGTTGCTGGAGAAGATGCAGATCTTTTAGTGATTCTAATAGCTTGCACGCCTGCAGATAGAGAAGTTATCTTTCTGAAACCAGGTAAAGGGCAGGTCAAGAGGAAAATATATTCTTCACTAAGTTTCAGCCAATATGAAAAGAGTATAGATCATATTTTATTATTACACGCAATCACTGAATGTGATAAATCTGCTGTTTTTAACAAGGGTAAAGTGAAATATTTGAATATATTAGAAAAGC
The DNA here is from genome assembly GCA_033556935.1 of Timema podura. Taxonomy (NCBI): domain Eukaryota; kingdom Metazoa; phylum Arthropoda; class Insecta; order Phasmatodea; family Timematidae; genus Timema; species Timema podura. The sequence goes on from JAVRXN010000007.1 coordinate 59,102,752, forward strand.
GTGAGGATTTACAAGTTTCAGCGGAAGTTTTTAAGCAAGAAGATTGTTCTAAGGAATTACTCTTTTCTAATGGACTACGCTTCCTCTTAGTGATTCAATTAAATAAGTTTTTATTGATACACATCAATACTTGTGCTTTGCTAAGTCTACAAGAAATAACAAACCTATAAAGTTTGCTTTACTTCAACTGAGAGCTAGTGCAGCTCAGTAACACCTCTATCAGGTTTATTATCAAGTGCAAACATGGTTAGGCAATGAGTTGAATCCTCAAGACTGGGGATGGCTAATGAAAAGTAATTTTTTGGAATCCTTATGCTCCAGATTCCTTTTTGAATATGATTTTTCTGCAACTGTTTAAAAGGTTTTGAACCAATGTGTGGCTGTAGAAAAATAGGTTTTTACTGTTCAGCAATTTGTGGTAATTGTCATGGTCAATCCTGCCTCAATGCTACACTAGATGAAGACTCTTTAGATGGACTTGAAGAAGAAAACAGTGTAGAGGAATTTAATCAAGACGATGAAATTAATCCCATGAATTTATTACCAGAAGGTTTTATATTTGGAAGAAGGTATAGGAAAGGTGGATAGAAACATATAAAAGAGACGAACACAATATGGCTGTTACAGTGAAAATAAGAACACAGTTCACACTTTACATTGCTGCCACTGGACCAAGATAAAGAAAATCGATCGTCACCGTTCAATCCCCCGAACTAGGTTTCATTCTATCAGAACTCATCAGGGAGGAGTGTGAAACGATCAACACAACTTCCTAAAAGAGGAAACCAAAAGGACACAAAAGGGAGAAAATGGAAAATTGTTAAGAATGATAGGACACATAGATAGGAACATGAAAAAGGTATAAGATAAAGGACAAACACAGGAAAAGGATATTGGATGTGACTATATAATATATCTCTATAAGAAAAACCTCTTTTTGCTTTATGAGGTAATTGTATTATATTTGGGAAGGAACAGAATGAAACAGATGTACAGGACGAAGAAGATGAAGCATAGTTCATAGAATGTGATGAAATTGTAGATTAGGCCTAGAGGGGATACCTATAGCCTAATACACTTCAAAATATAGTGTTGGTGGGTGGGTAGGAAACACTTGAGGATAAGGAGGGAGATAAATGTCGAGCCAACCTTAAAATTATATTAACTCACCTATTGATGATAAAAATTGAAGTATGATTTATGAACATAGTGTGTTTACAAAGGCACATATTAATTTGTTTCTTTACTTTTTTTTTAGCACCGAGTCTTACTACCTATTCGGGTTATATGCTTAAGTACTAATTACACTGATAGCACGTTAGACCATGTGGCAACCGAAACTTGTTTGATGATATTCTGGTGTTAAAGCCCTTACGAGAAATTAATCTTAAGAGCTTAATTAATCTCAAATGCTTACATTTGGGATATCTATATCTTGATTTCATTAATTCCATTAAATCAGTTGAAATTATTTTACAGGGGCAATAATTGAAAATTTTCTGTAAAAAATATAGGGAAAATTTCCCTTCTCACATCTCTAGAGATATCACATTAGAAAAAAAAAGGTGCCTTGTAATCTACCTCGAAGGTGGTGTGTACTGGTAGTTCATTAATAATGTAGGTATAAAGTTTTTAACTTAATACGTGAAAACAGTTGCATATATGAAAAAAGTATAAACTTTTTTTTGTAGGAAATTTTCGAATCTATATATTTTAATAGAGACATTTTAGTCATAGGACTAATAGATAAGACGATATTGGATTAATACTTAGTTTTGACACTTAATTTGGGCTGTAAGATTTATTCCGTACAATGACTTGATGGGGACTTATGATATATTATTTATAACTACTAAATACATGCCAAAATCCAGCTAGCTCTGAATTAATCGGTAAGGAAACCACTAAAGTCACTAGACTATATCTAGACCTAGCCTAGCTATCCTTTCAGGTTTACTTCCTTCACTATCACATACTTTAATTTATTATACGGTGTTTCTACACTGTCTTATTATACATTTACAAACCATTAGGCAATAATTCATTAGTGTAAACCTTTATAAGCAACAATCAGGATTATTAAAATATGTCTAAAATACAAGCCAAAGAAGGCTTTGGTGTGTTTAGAGTGACTATAGTCGAGTGACCAAGGTATCAGACATGATGGCATGTTACAACACAAGGTACAGTACATGATGGCATGTTACCACACAAGGTACAGTACATGATGGCATGTTACAACACAAGGTACAGTACATGATGGCATGTTACCACACAAGTTACAGTACATGATGGCATGTTACAACACAAGCTACAGTACATTATGGCATGTTACAACACAAGGTACAGTACATGATGGCATGTTACCACACAAGGTACAGTACATGATGGCATGTTACAACACAAGGTACAGTACATGATGGCATGTTACCACGCAAGGTACAGTACATGATGGTATGTTACAACACAAGTTACAGTACATGATGGCATGTTACCACACAAGTTACAGTACATGATGGCATGTTACCACACAAGTTACAGTACATGATGGCATGTTACCACACAAGGTACAGTACATGATGGCATGTTACAACACAAGCTACAGTACATGATGGCATGTTACCACACAAGCTACAGTACATGATGGCATGTTACAACACAAGGTACAGTACATGATGGCATGTTACAACACAAGGTACAGTACATGATGGCATGTTACCACACAAGGTACAGTACATGATGGTATGTTACAACACAAGGTACAGTACATGATGGCATGTTACCACACAAGGTACAGTACATGATGGTATGTTACAACACAAGTTACAGTACATGATGGCATGTTACTACACAAGTTACAGTACATGATAGCATGTTACCACACAAGTTACAGTACATGATGGCATGTTACAACACAAGCTACAGTACATGATGGCATGTTACAACACAAGCTACAGTACATGATGGCATGTTACCACACAAGCTACAGTACATGATGGCATGTTACAACACAAGGTACAGTACATGATGGCATGTTACCAACACAAGGTACAGTACATGATGGCATGTTACAACACAAGGTACAGTACATGATGACATGTTACCACACAAGCTACAGTACATGATGGCATGTTACCACACAAGGTACAGTACATGATGGCATGTTACCACACAAGGTACAGTACATGATGGCATGTTACAACACAAGCTACAGTACATGATGGCATGTTACAACACAAGCTACAGTACATGATGGCATGTTACAACACGAGTTACAGTACATGATGGCATGTTACCACACAAGTTACAGTACATGATGGCATGTTACAACACAAGGTACAGTCCATGATGGCATGTTACCACACAAGTTACAGTACATGATGGCATGTTACCACACAAGCTACAGTACATGATGGCATGTTACAACACAAGGTACAATACATGATGGCATGTTACAACACAAGTTACAGTACATGATGGCATGTTACCACACAAGGTAAAGAACACAATGGCATGTTACCACACAAGTTACAGTACATGATGGCATGTTACAACACAAGGTAAAGAACACAATGGCATGTTACCACACAAGTTACAGTACATGATGGCATGTTACCACACAAGGTATCAGACATGATGGCATGTTACAACACAAGGTATCAGACATGATGGCATATTACAACACAAGCTACAGTACATGATGGCATGTTACCACACAAGTTACAGTACATGATGGCATGTTACAACACAAGGTATCAGACATGATGGCATATTACAACACAAGCTACAGTACATGATGGCATGTTACAACACAAGCTACAGTACATTATGGCATATTACAACACAAGCTACAGTACATGATGGCATGTTACCACACAAGGTACAGAACACAATGGCATGTTACCACACAAGTTACAGTACATGATGGCATGTTACCACACAAGCTACAGGACATTATGGCATGTTACAACACAAGTTACAGTACATGATGGCATGTTACCACACAAGGTACAGTACATGATGGCATGTTACCACACAAGGTACAGTACATGATGGCATGTTACAACACAAGGTACAGAACACAATGGCATGTTACCACACAAGTTACAGTACATGATGGCATGTTACAACACAAGCTACAGTACATTATGGCATGTTACAACACAAGTTACAGTACATGATGGCATGTTACCACACAAGGTACAGTACATGATGGCATGTTACCACACAAGTTACAGTGCATGATGGCATGTTACAACACAAGCTACAGTACATTATGGCATGTTACAACACAAGTTACAGTACATTATGGCATGTTACAACACAAGGTACAGTATATAATGGCATGTTACAACACAAGTTACAGTACATGATGGCATGTTACAACACAAGTTACAGAACACAATGGCATGTTACCACACAAGTTACAGTACATGATGGCATGTTACAACACAAGCTACAGTACATTATGGCATGTTACAACACAAGTTACAGTACATTATGGCATGTTACAACACAAGGTACAGTACATAATGGCATGTTACAACACAAGGTACAGTACATAATGGCATGTTACAACACAAGTTACAGTACATGATGGCATGTTACAACACAAGTTACAGAACACAATGGCATGTTACCACACAAGTTACAGTACATGATGGCATGTTACAACACAAAGTATCATACATGTTACATTATAGGGTGTTATAAATTATGTCATGTTATTTGTTTCTTATCTTTCAACATCTATTGCAAGTTTTCAATTTGAGGATAAATCAACCCTTATATCTTCAAAAACACAGCTTCTAGAATTAATTATTAAATATACTTTTAGGATATTTGCTGATGATACCTTATACAGCTGAAAATTAGATTATAGGTGCAAGCTACCATAATTGCTGTTATTACAACTAATAAACTTCCATCTGAATTAAAAGGTTATATTCACATTGGCTAGCATTTTGTTATAGTGCCATAATTCAATTGGTGTGTTTCTTTCTCTAGACCTGATGATGACGCCAATGAGTGTCGAAACATGAAACTGATGTAATGTTGCAGTAATTGGAGCAACATTCAAAGGAACAGGGAATTAGCACAGATAAGAATAGGAATTCAATTTTACTTATTTTTATTTTTGTTTATTCTTTAATACCAAAATTCACAAGCAACTGTTTATTGCATGACAAATTATTTATATAAATACATCTTCGTCTTCTAATATTGTTCTTTAATTTAATATGACTCAAAAGTTTCATTTTTAACATGTTCAAACTTTTTAGATGTTATGTAAAATTTTAATTAAGTATCACAATTGTCATCACAAGATATAAAAATATTTTTTAATCTATTGTTAAAAATTTCTTCCAAATACTGTACCTAAGTAAATTGTCATTATATCACATCAAACATATAGATTTTTCATCTTAGATTTATATTATTAAAATTGAATTCTAATATTTATTATACCATAATTGCATTAAACAAAAATTGAGTTTTTTAATTTTGGGGTGGGGTCCAGGCAGATAACTGGGGGCCTCGCATATGGTAAGGGTGGACCTAAATGTTCACTATTATAATTTGTATAAAACATTTGAGCCTGCACACATGTCGGACGCAGCCACTCCAAACACACAAACTATGTAACATTTGTGCTGTATTCATAAAATAACTTTGTACAATAATTATCCCAAACAATAATAATAATAATGGACTTGAATCACAACTTAATATTTAATCAATTCGGTCATCAATGTTTGTGTTAACACAAGAGGATGGAATTGCAAGAGCTGTCTACAGTTAATTTTTCAAGGTCATAAAAATTAGGAAGAAAATGACTGGAAAGCATTTCAAAAGCTGATATAAATGAAGTTCAGAAACAAGTACTAAATAAAATCCACTATTTTAATAACTTTAGTAGTCTTCTCTTAGTGCCAGAAAAGGTTAATAGGGCTTTCAGCTATTTATCTTAAGGGAACAGGATGAGTGGTAAATCACCGTTCTGTATTGGAGAGTCTGATGGAATGTTGGGTAACTAGGCAGGTTTTTCTTGTCAACACCATTTTGGTCGTGATCAAATAAGAAATAGTTCACTATAATTTCCTAAACTTCACATTATATTATTATAGTATCTTCCTTGACCCACTTCAATAATTAAAGTTTACTGACAAGTTGATCATTGCTGTGTTGATTTGTTGGTGCTGAAAACCCTCCTTCAAATGCAGCCTGAAGCACATCATCGACACAGTCCACAAAATAAAACACGAGATCTCTCTGTGAACACAAATGATGGACAACATTTTCAAATGCTGTGCGCTTTTAGTTTACTTGTTGCAAAGTTTATTATGAAGGTCATAGCAAACATAACATTTTTTGCAATATGGTTTAGCAGAAATTAAATGTAATTCACTTTTAAATTAGTAATAATGTATTTACCTCAATATAAGACAAGGCTTATTTTCAGTTTTTGACCTCAAAAAGTCAGGGGTCGTCTTATATTCGCTCATGAAGAAAAATTTTGGTATAAGGTCAACATTTGTATGTTGTATAATACCAATACACTGGTATACATTTATTTTACAAATAAAAGGCATGTACTTGTTTAAATTTTAACACAAACCTAAATTATTTTTTTTAGCAGATATTCACATAGTTAAATATTTAAGTGTTGTTTTCAGGAATTACGATGTATTGTGCTAAGGACGTCCATGTTGGCCACTTTCATAACTCAATAACTATACTAAAAACTTTAAATAGTTAAAATGATGGTAAAGCAACGAATAAATACAGAAAAGAATAATCTTATATCTAAAAAATTAATTGTAAATTGTGTTTTCCACGCTGATACAGGCCTAAAAGACAACTTACACTTTCATGTGATTTATAGAAGGAATGCTATGATAGTGGCACATTGTCACTGGTTGATTTCTAACCACTCTCTATCGACCATTATCGTTCCACCATCTAAATCGCAGTTGATATACTCTATCCATTTGTAAAAATAGTCAACAAGATGGCGTACCTAAACATGACAACTAACGCAATGTATAGCTTTAACGCCAATGCGGTAAATAAAAGAGGAAGTAGCGACTAGTCATTTACCATGCGTTTTCACAACATTCCAAACACGCAAATACAATTACACCTTATAATTCACGATATTTCACACAGCGTCTGGAAAAACATATCAAGTAGTTACTATCGATATATAGCTATGAAGTACTACAGCAAACCCGATACAGCAATACTTTTTAACAACTTCACGACTTCACTAGATCAATAAATTAGCATGGCAACACTTGGCATATTATGAGTTGTGTGTTCTAAAACGTATTCTTTCCACGACTTTGATTTTCAAATTTAGTTTATTTTCATTGCAGAAAGGTCAAGGTCAAACTAAGTTAAAGTAATTGGGTGAAATATTGACTACTCTAAATTAATAAAAAGATTTTTCCCTAATTTCAAGGTCTAAAAATGGGTATCGTCTTATTTTCGAGTTGTCTTATATTCGGGTAAATACAGTAACTAAGGACATACAAATTCTCATTTACAATAATTCAGATTTTAATACTTTTACTTGAATAACACAATATTTTGTTGCCACAGTCATGCAATATAATTGTTGATGTGACAACCCTGGTGAGCATGCGCTGCCCATTTTATGGATAGTACTAGTTTATGCAAATTTTATAGGCATGTTTCTTGCTTTATACCTGTTTGCTCTCTTCCATCAGATCTAACATAGAATGTACTGTCTATTCCCATCCATACATCTCAAATATATGCTCATTCTTTTACTGTCCTGGCATACAGGCTAGGAACAAACTAGGTAACTCTACTCGTCATCTAACATCTAGACTCACCTTCAAACAATATCTTGTCTAACAAGCTAAACTGAGTTCTTGAAACTACTTGAGCTTTAAATGAGTGTATGAATGAGTGTGAAAATGGTTTTCTATTTATTTGAATATTCCTTTATTAAAATGTGTTTGTTTTTTCAATAAACATAATATTTTATGTTGTATTCAGCGCTAGTTAGATTGAAGAGAAGGCTAATGCTAGTGTTGTCGTCGTTGTCATTGAAATTACTTGGACTTATTAAGTTTATTACTTCATCATTTAAGAAAGTTGACTGTTTTTTATGTCTGTACTACGCCCTGGTTAGATCTAAGTTAGAATATGCTACTGTTGCTTGGAATTTCATTACCTTAGCTGACTCTCTTAGGTTGGAAAACGTTCTAAGAAAATTTGTTGCTGCAAGCTATGATAAATTCTTTACTAACCGGATTCATTATGATTATGACAAAACTCAAAACTTATTAGGGCTCCAAACTCTCCTCTCACATAGACTTTATTGCCATGCCCTTTTTGTTTTTAATATTTGCAATAACAAAATTTCTTGCAAATTTGCCCTTGATCATGTTCATATCCCTTCTCGGACTTCTCGTAATCCAAAATTATTTTTTCTCAATAGCTCGATAGCATGTAATTATATATATTGGTAAGGTACTTGTGTACGTTTCTGTTACCATACCATTATTGTTATTGTTAATGTTACTGTTAATGTTGATGATATTATTATTATTATTAATAATAATAATAATAATAATAATAATAATAATAATAATAATAATAATCCATTACATTTCTACAGTATTACATCTAGCATAGGCTGCACTAAGAGCAATATTTCACCTTGAAAAAGGAGAGTTCGAATGCACCAAAGAAATAAATGCATGATGAAAAAGAGCTAAACAAATGGCTCTTAAATATTGATCGTTTATAAATTTATTTAATAAAAGGTTGTAATAAGTTATCTGGCGAGATAATCTGAGAGAAAGTAGGATGTTTAGTAACAATACAAACCTTAACATTGTCAGCTAACTCGATCAAATCCATCTCACACTTCCTGGGCAGGATAACTCGTTTGAGTCCTGCTCGATGGGCTGCCAGTACTTTGTCTCGAACTCCCCCAACCTAAAACCAACAAGTCAATTACTTTCAATGTCATTGGATAAAAACTAATTTATATATACTTCCTGTTCAGGTTATACGCATGTGTGATAATTATTTTAACAGAGTTGAGATTAGTGCTAATCTACCCGTATTTGTGTGGAAGGAGAGTGGGAAACCATTTAGGACAAATCACCCTCAATAGACCCGACCGGAATTCAAACTCCAATCTCAGTGTCATTAGCAGGCCAGTCTAAAAATAGATAAATTGGCCCTTTGTTTATTTCTTTATAATTAGTTTGGGCTATTATCGACTTGATTTAAGTGATAGGTATTAGGAGGTTAAGTTGGAGGAACTCCACCAATATTATACAGCCGACCGGGTTTTAAACCCTGACCTTGGCAATCCAGTTTAATAAGGACACAAACTATATTAGTTGTATGGTAGGAATAACTTGAATTGAAGCTCGATGAGTGAATGTTGTGTACATACAGGAATGACCATCCCTGTGAGAGTTAGCTCGCCTGTCATGGCGACATCTGTAGCCACCGGTCTGTTAGCAAACAGCGACATGAGTGCTGTAGCAATGGTGATTCCTGCAGAGGGCCCATCTTTCACTACAGCTCCCATGGGAAAGTGGATGTGTAAATCAATCTTCCTGTCCAGCTTGATACCATACTGACAACACACACATTCAACAAACTTTCTATCAAGCTTTCATATTATATTTTATAGCATCTTTATTGTAACACTGTTATTGTGTTTTTTCTCCCAAAAATGTGGTTCCCCCCCCCCCCCTTTCCAAAGTATTATCAAAGAATGAAATGTAGTTGATGAGCTGCAGTGGGCCACCAAAGTTACGCTTGCTCATCTGTGTATGTTTTCCATGACTATATTCACTATAACATTACCTTGGTTTGTGTGTGTTGTGTGGAGCTTGTTGCGTCTATGTTGGAGGGGAATATGATATCAAGAGTGGAGGTCTCATTGTTATAAATACACATAAGACTCTGTTTATGGTAGGAATGGTTATGTGAAAGGCCTTTTCCCCTGCCAGAATTCTACTATTTAGTAAGATTTTAATAAGAAAAAAGACCTTTCAAGTAGTCATTACTCCCATAAAGAGGGTTTAGTTAGGTGTCCTGGCTGATAGAAAGCACTGTTCAAACTGTCCAGCGGCAAAATCTAAACAACGTTAGAGAATAAATATAAAAGGAAGGTGTCCTGAGAAGTGAGAGTGATTGGGACAGCCTCCATTCCAACTAAAGTGTCGAAACAAGCAACTGTCCTACCTGTTTGTCTGATAACACTTGTCTCTTCATTTAATAGTTGCGTTATCTACTAAATAGAAGACAGTTACTTTATTATGCACAGAATGTTTTTATAGATTCAATATTGAAACAGGAACGTTATTGTCTCTGATTGAAACTAACTCATCATTGTGAACTGAAGATTATATTTTGTTGTATTTTGAAGTCGTAAAGCTTGTATTAGAATTAGTTTATAAATATCACTTTTACTAACACTTATTTTTTCTTGCACAAAGGCATTTTTGTTTCTATGTTGTCTAAAGTGATTACTTTTTTCTATCACCGCGTTTTACTACCCGTTCAGGTTATACACATATATAATAATTACTCTAGTTACTCATTTGTGTGGAAGGAGAGTGGGAAAACCACCCTCAGTAGACCCGACCAGGATTCGAACCCTGATCTCCCTGTCTTCAACACAAGAATGATGCTTTAGATCATTCAGCCACTGAAGCAGATAAAGTGATTACTACTTCTTGAGCAACAATAATGAGAGGGTTGGGAACTTGACATGTCTGATTTCTTGAAGATTTATCTGATAGTTATAAGAAGTAATGACAGCCAGTGGCTTACCCAGGTTGTCCTCTTGCAAGTTTCCACAAACCACCAATGACAGCCAGTGGCTTACCCAGGCTGTCCTCTTGCAAGCTTCCACAAACCACCAAGAGTTCAACAATATTGCTAGATATGACTGACATCAATTTGTATATCGTGCTCAGTTGTACATTCATTACAGTAGAGTCTCAGAAACTCGACCTAATGTGGACTGAGATGGTGATGAGTTATTGAAATGTCGAGTTTTACATATGAACTTGTATAAGATGCATGTTTACTATGTCATGTTTACTAAACAAGGATGGATCACAGTACAGCATCGAATATTATAGGTACCGGTGAACTGTACTGTAGTATTGTACAGTACAGTACATTATATCATGTATTAATATAATGGTGTATATACATACGTGTAATATACAGAAATGCAGTACAGTACTGTACATAAATATTGTTTGATTCGAATAACACGTTACTGAATTAGAAAACTAACAAACATAGCACTTGTAAAAACACCACAGCACAAATGTTCCACTTGAGTTACACAAACAGAGGTAATACAGTTGATGACTTTAGATTGTGATGAGTGGCGCCAACAACTGTGTGCACGTGCGTGTGTCGAGTTACACAGATTGTCAATCATGCTGTAAGGTAGTGCCACGAGTTGTTCGTATGCATAACTTATCTTAAAGCTGCAACCTTAAAGCACACATCATAACTTCGTCTTTTGCCTTTGTTTATCGGTTTTGCCGATGTACCACTGTTTACATTCCTACCATAGACAGTGTTTTATGTAAATATATAAAAATGAGACATCCACTCTTGATATCATAGTGAATGTAATGTTGTCAATGTGAGCACCTGAGCAAACTGGTTGTTGAACAGAGATAAAGACGGTATGGAAAGTGTTGTCTCTGGAATAGTGTCAGGTCAGAAACGGGTGAATATCTGTACTCCACATGGGAAGGAATTGATGAGTAGTATATAATAATATCAAATTAAATCATAATTACATTTTTGGTTAATAATTACTAGACGTTTATTTTAAAATTGAACTTATTATTTAGTGTAGCACAATTACTTTTAGATTTTTAAATAAACAGTAGTTTAAATTTTAAAACCAAAATATTATACAAGTTGGTCTGACACTTTAGCTCAGTCGGTAGCATGTCTGTCTACTGAGCTAAAGGTCCAGGATTTGATTCCCAGCATGGCCAAAAATGTATCATTGATGAAAATATGGGTTTACCCTGATAGGTTGATGGCTGGGGGACTGGATGTTGTGTCTGTTAGATTATAAGACATATGAAGCTTCAACAGGCCTAGCAGGCCGGTAGTGTAGAATATATGGACACAGGCTTGAAACCGTAATGGATGTAAAGTAATCTTATCCATGTTGTTGGTTGTGGTAATGGATGTGATGATGAGGGAAGTGGTATGAAGAGTAGGGAAACAAGGAGCTAGGAGGTTTACAGACAACCTGATGATGTGGGGAAACAAGGAGCTAGGAGGTTTACAGACAACCTGATGATGATGATGATGATCTTATCAATATTAAATTACTATGTTGTATGTTTTGTTATCGGTAAGTTTTAGTATTTTATATTTATTGAACTTGTACTTGACTCAAATTGATAATCAGATAAGTTTGTTTGAGCTCTAGTTCACAAATCTCTAAAGTATAAATACTACTTCTTTGGTTTTGCCTGACAGCTATGAAAAGTTACCAGAACAAATTATGTATCCCTGCGCCAAGCCATATGATCTGCAATATCGAATAATGAATAGTTTTACAATGTCATTCTACTCACAAGTACACGGAAAATGATAACTTATTGACATTTTATTTTGAAACTCTTTTTTTAAATCTACAACATGTGTTTTTAGTTTTTACCCTTGCTCCATCATATTGTTGGTTTGGTTAATTTATTTATACATGAAAAGTCAGCTTTATTTATATGTAGGTTATACAGAAGTTATCCTTTTTTAGTATAAATTATCGCAAACTATCAAAACCTAACCTTTCAAGAACCAACAGGAAAAAAACAATACAAATTGAACTAAACATTTGTAGTGACCTTGGTGATACATTCTGTAGATGACCTGACCAACAGAATCTCTTGTAAAATCTTCTACAGATACTCCAGGTCGGTTGTTTCTTTCTGATCTTGCCAGGAGTTTCAACTTGATCCATTTCCTTGTTAGAATAACTGCAAATACTATAAAAATCCTAAAACATGAGGTTTAGCCTAGTGGTCAACACAACACAATCTTGGGGTTAAAAGATATATTTTATAGTCTTGATACACAGACTTAAATTTTCGAATAATGTATATTGATCACTGAGAAACACTCGCTATTTTTTTTTACCACACTCTTCAATATTATATTGGCTGAATAATTATTTAAAGATCACTAAAAAACCGTTTATTTTCCAAGGATAACACGCTCACACACTGAACTAATATTCACAAAAGAACACACGGATTACTAGTAGCCAAATTATTAATAAAAAAAACACTGTATTATTAAAATTTATAATAAAATTATTAACAGTGACATAGACAAGCCTAAATACTCAACTATAAAATATTTTGTTCGCTTCAACTTGTGGACACACGAACGTGGTTTTAATAATTGTGTTTTATAAGATAATTCACTGTTATAATGTCTATTTAAAATTGTTAGATTTTGGTTATGAGAATAACCGTTTGGTTGAAGGTGTAGTTTTGAAGTTTGCCTTTGCTGTTTAATTCAAATTAGTTATTAAAAGCAAGAGTTCGTTAAAAGTGGTCTTGGATGCAAAAAACAAATAGGGCCACTGAATAGAAGCTACGCTGCCATTTGGTGACATAGGCGACCTTGTTGCCGAGTAAGCGACTGGTATTATGACTTGTGTTCACAAAATTTAAACTTTATATTATTTCACAAACATTATGTATGTCTTTTCCTCTTTATTATCACAAACCATTTATTTATGTTAAAGATATGCTAGGCCAGTTATAAAAATATTAATAACTGAATATAATACAATTAAATGTATAATTTCACGCTCTATTATTATTATTATTATTATTATTATTATTATTATTAGCACCGCGTCTTACTACCCGTTCGGGTTATACGCACTTACGCTAATGTGTAATGGTAGGGTGATTGTGAGGTGAAATGGAGGACCTACAGTTTAACGTGGAATCCGAACCACGGTGGAGGCCTGGCATTCCTCACATTCACAAGTTGTGATTAATACACCACGCTCTATTTAATCTGTAATTGCCACAAGAGTTAAAAGAAAAACTAGAATGAATTTATTAGACTATTTTTTCTTAAATTTGATTGTGGAAATTACAATTCTACTGTAATCCTTAGAGAAGTATTGTTAAAGTGATTGATAATTTTTTTAGTGATAATAATAGTAATACTTAGCAAATAATAATTATTATTTCCAAATATGTTGACAAAAGTGACTTTCAGACAATGTTGGCATTACTGATAGCTTCTGCTAGCTGTCAGGTAAAACCAAAGCAGTGGTAAATCAACTGTAATTTATCAAACTTTTGTACGAACCTCTATGGCAGCTGTGCGGACCCAGTTTAGGGCAATTTTAGCCGACTCCTTCATAACGCGACCCAGGTAACCAGTAAGTATGAGCTCGCCAGTTCCCTCCATCTTGCTCACTTCCACAATCATAACCTGAGCTCCCGTGGTGGACCAAGCCAGTCCTACAGCCACCCCAGGGCGACCAACTCGAGACCACAGCTCATTGTCCAGGTAGAAAGGAGGCTGTAATATACACAACACATAGCTTAGAATACAGAATTAGATTCAATAATAATAGTTTAGGTAAGAGTGATATCCAAGGCACTTACCTGAGTGATGTTGAGAGATAGCCAGGACACTTACCTGAGTGATGTTGAGTGGTAGCCAGACACTTACCTGAGTGATGTTGAGAGATATCCAGTATAGTGACGTATTGGAAGGAGTATATCTCACTAACAAAACAATCCATCATTCAACGTTGGTCCAGTTAATATTAAGAGCCCAAATGCCCAATGTGATGATGTAGAATCTCACCAGTATTGTAGTTACTGTACAATGTAGTCAACAAAGGACTGAGCCACCTACACTTCTCCATGTTATTGTTCTATCCATCAATTAATACACTCAGAGAACATTTGGAACATCCATTGTTGCTACAACAATCATAAATTTAGATGCACAAATAATTGCATTGTATTCATACATTTGTTGACTTACTCCTAGAATGTCTTCTAATGCCACAATATCAATGATAACAGGAAGAAAAGATGATTCAGTTTTGTGTAACAATCTTTTCTCTGCCACCTTGACAGCCACATCGCGGCACAATGCTGCCAATCTCCGTTCAAGGCTCCTTACCCCGGCTTCAAGAGTGTACTTTGAAACTAAAACACACGGTCACACATGTAGCGAATAGTCACATGATCAAAGTGTATCATTCATCAATGCCAGACTTGGTAGAGTCTGCTAGGACTGCACTCACAGATTCTTAGATAATATGGTGACATTAATTTTGTCATTTATTATTATTGTTTGGTTTTGTAATAAGTCATTTAAATATAAAGAAGAATTGTTTATTACAATAATAAATGAACCCATAGCAAAACCTTAGGCCTAAGAATGACTTTGTCCTATTTTCATAATACAACTTTCTAATTATTATTCTTGTGAATTATTAATAATATAAATAATTTATGGTCACAGTTGAGTGCTTATGATTTGTAGTAAAGGTCTATAACACTTAGGGCATATACAACTTTCTCTATCTTCTCCCGATTGTTGCTGTTAAGTAACTAATATTTGAAAATAAACTACAGATAAAAGTGGCTTTTGCTCTTTCACACCTATAGCTGTGGTGTGGTGGTGGTGGGGTGGTGGTGGTGGTGGTGTGGTGGTGGTGGTGGTGGTGTGGTGGTGGTGGTGGTGGTGGTGGTGGTGTGTGTGGTGGTGGTGGTGGTGGTGCTGGTGTGGTGGCGGTGGTGGTGTGGTGGTGGTGGTGCTGGCGGTGGTGGTGGTGGTGGTGTGGTGTGGTGTGGTGGTGGTGGTGTGGTGGTGGTGGTGGTGTGGGTGGGGGTGCTGGTGGCGGTGTGGTGGCGGTGGTGGTGTGGTGGTGGTGGTGTGGGGTGGTGGTGGTGGTGGGTGTGGTGTGGTGTGGTGGTGGTGGTGTGGTGGTGGTGGTGGTGTGGTGGTGGTGGTGGTTGTGGTAATGAGGTGGTAAAGTGGAACCTGACTAATTCAAACTTCCATAGTTTGAAATCATCTTTAATTCAAATTTTTCACTTGGTCCTGTGAATTTTGTATTAAAACAATGTTAAAAAATCGTGGATGGTTCAAATTTTGTTTTGGTTATACAAATTTTTCCTAAGTTGTAATGTATTGTGTAGTGTTGTTTTCTTACTTCTAGTTGTGGCGCCATGTTGTTCTATTTTTGGAAACAGGGGAGGCGACGTTGGAATGTGGTAGGTACCCATCTTCATGCCCCTCCACCTCCCCTGCTCACCCATACGTCTTTGTTTACACGTACAGTTCTGTACTCTGTTAGTCAAGTTTGAACCTCTCAAGAAGTTACGTGTGCTGTTCTTAGTGATTCGGTCGTAGTGATATTCTTGTGACGTGCAAGTTTATTTTGTTTTGTTATTTAGTTTTTGTTTAGTTTTAGTTTTGTTTAGTACATTATGTACAGCAGTGTTTGTGTGCATGTGTGTGTGTGTGTGTGTATCGTGATGTCACTGTCCAAGCCACAGTCCTATAAATCATTAACTCTGGCCGAAAATGTAGTGCTGATAAAGAAAGTGGAAAAGAGACTTAAAAAGAAATCAGAAATTGCAAAAGCCTTCGTAATTCCTCCTAACACACTTTCAATATTTTTGAAATAAAAACAAAAAATTCTAGCAATTAAAATGAGAGTGGACAAGATAGAAAAATTAAGAGGACCGGAAAACCCATATGTGGACAACTGTGTACTGAAGTGGTTCAAACAAGCGTGAGACAAGAAAGTCCCAGTAAGCATCCCTCTTCTTAGAGCAAAGGTTGAACATTTCACATCTGAATGAGGAAAAACAGACTTCAAAGTGAGTGCAGGGTGGCTAGATGGATTCAAACAACGAAACGGAATTTCCTTCAAAGATGTATGTGCTGAAAGTGGTGCTGTTGATGTGCGTTCAGCCGATAATTGGAAGGAAGACTTGAAAGACATGATCCAGGACTTTTTTACAAGTGTTCTCCTGACAAAACTCTTGCATTTAAATGCGAATGGTGCAGTGGGGGAAAGCTTAGTAAAAATAGAACAACACTGTTAGTTGGAGCAAATATGGATGGTTATGAAAAGCTCCCGTTGTTAATGATTGGAAAATCGGCTAACCCACGTTGCTTCAAAAATGTAAACTTGAAGCCAGTGGAATACGAGTCAAATAGAAAAGCATGTATGACAGGTGATCTGTTTGAAAAATGGATTTTAAAAGTCGACGAACTGTTTGGCAAACAAAATCGGACAATCCTTTTATTCATTGACAATTGCACTGCTCATAACAAGAGTCTCCCTTTTGGAAAATGTAAAGGTTATTTTTTTCCCGCCAAATATGACATCGGTTACTCAACCTATGGATCAAGGAATAATTAAGAACCTAAAACATTTCTACAGATGAATGTTGGTTGAAAAAATTCTTGCTGGAGATTTGTCTACTCAGAAAATTCCAAACATCAAGAATGTGTAAGCAAGCATGGAATCAAGTGAAAGTTGAGACCATTAAGAACTGTTTTAAAAAGGCTGGCTTTACCAAGAAAGAAAATGATTTAGAAACTGTGACTGAAGCTGCGCCAGCTATTGACAACTGGGAGGAAGTTACTCCTAATCCTGCTATCTCCTATGTGGTGAAAGGACCGGTGATGCACCCCACTGGATTGCAGGCTTGTCAAAATGGCAACATATTGGAGGGCACTCCCTGATCTGGTGTTAGGCACTCTCTCCATGTTAGGTGCCTTGCTGTGCCTATTACTACCAGAGACTCTAAATAAGACTCTTCCAGTCACACTGGAAGATGTGGAGAGCGTTTCAGGAAGAAGGAAGGCATCTGGGAATGTTCGTGCTGTCAGAAGAAAGTGAATTCGTGACTAAAATTGCCATAAGTTGTTAACACACACTTTTGTTTCTTTGTTGTACAAATATTGTTATTTAATATTTAAGTATAATTTAAACATAAATATGAATATATTAAAAGGTCATATAGATTTGAAAGGTAAATTTAAATAGGCAGTAATTTGTTTAGTTAAATAATTAAGTATAGAAATCGAGGGGGAGAGAGTTTTTTTTTTCATGGTTGGCGGTGGTGGATGAATTTGTTTTGTTGATTGTTGGGACTAAAAAAAAGAAAGGGAAGAAAAATAATCAAGAGATGTAACTGATTGTTGTTTTAATGTGTGGAAATTGTCAATTCTTCTTGTTGTGGGGAATTATAAGTGTGTTTTTAAGTGTTTGAAGTGTTTGTTTTGAGACCAATCTTTAATCTTGTTGTTTTTTTTTTTACTTTATGGTGGAGGGTTGATGAACACGTAGTCTCGTTTGTCTCTCATCAATGATCTTTGTCAGTGAGGAGTCCGGGTACCCAGAAGCCCGAGATTAAGTCCTGGATGTCTCTGCACTGGCGCCAGCCGGGCAGGCATATAAATATTGTGCAGAACTGAGGGACCATTACAGTGGACTTTGTCAGCTGAAGATATGGCAGTGTGTGGTGAAGTTACTGATGCAGACATCCCCGAAGTTCTCAACAATAACATCCAGGCTGAGGATAGAGCATTTGGTAATGGAGAGGACAATTCTTCACTAGTTCAGAAAAGGCCTATCCCATATCCATATCCAAGAACAGGTGTTTTTTTTAAAGTCGCAACAATGTAAGTGATTCAATTTTCCAGTCAATAAATCAATTAGATTATGACTGAGAGACTTAAATCAAAAAAACAGATTAAAATCTCCAACTTTTTAATGAAGTTGTGAACATATTATGTCCAAATATATTAAATAAAGTCTTTTAGCTTGGTTGCAGACTTTACTGTGTTTCTTTCAATTCCTTTTAAGAAAATTATTTAATTTGAATTTTTGGATAGTTCGAATTTTTTCCTGGTCCTTTCAAATTCGAATTATCCAGGTTCCACTGTAGTAGTTACAATAATAACAGTAACATTAAATAAGTCAGTTAGAATTGATGTAGTTGAATGTAGAAGTGTCTATGTGTAGTTTTGCAGAGTGAGCAAGAAATTGTTATATACTCTTAGTCCATGAACCCCAAGCAGGTGTGGTGAAAGCAGTGTGAAGTTTTTAGGAAGGAGTATGCGTCTCATTCTTGTTACAGTCTAGCTAGAGGCTAGTCTTGTTACAGTCTTGCTAGAGGCTAGTCTTGTTACAGTCTTGCTAGAGGCTAGTCTTGTTACAGTCTTGTTACAGTCTTGCTAGAGGCTAGTCTTGTTACAGTCTTGTTAGAGGCTAGTCTTGTTACAGTCTTGGTAGAGGCTAGTCTTGTTACAGTCTTGCTAGAGGCTAGTCTTGTTACAGTCTTGTTAGAGGCTAGTCTTGTTACAGTCTTGTTAGAGGCTAGTCTTGTTACAGTCTTGCTAGAGGCTAGTCTTGTTACAGTCTTGTTAGAGGCTAGTCTTGTTACAGTCTTGGTAGAGGCTAGTCTTGTTACAGTCTTGGTAGAGGCTAGTCTTGTTACAGTCTTGGTAGAGGCTAGTCTTGTTACAGTCTTGCTAGAGGCTAGTCTTGTTACAGTCTTGTTAGAGGCTAGTCTTGTTACAGTCTTGTTAGAGGCTATCTTGTTACAGTCTGCTAGAGGCTAGTCTTGTTACAGTCTTGTAGAGGCTAGTCTTGTTACAGTCTTGTAGAGGCTAGTCTGTTACAGTCTTGCTAGAGGCAGTCTTGTTACAGTCTTGCTAGAGGCTAGTCTTGTTACAGTCTTGTTAGAGCTAGTCTTGTTACAGTCTTGTAGAGGCTAGTCTTGTTACAGTCTTGCTAGAGGCTAGTCTTGTACAGTCTTGAGAGGCTAGTCTTGTTACAGTCTTGTAGAGGCTAGTCTTGTTACAGTCTTGTAGAGGCTAGTCTTGTTACAGTCTTGCTAGAGGCTAGTCTTGTTACAGTCTTGTAGAGGCTAGTCTTGTTACAGTCTTGTTAGAGGCTAGTCTTGTACAGTCTTGCTAGAGGCTAGTCTTGTTACAGTCTTGGTAGAGCTAGTCTTGTTACAGTCTTGTAAGGCTAGTCTTGTTACAGTCTTGTAGAGGCTAGTCTTGTTACAGTCTTGTTAGAGGCTAGTCTTTTACAGTCTTGCTAGAGGCTAGTCTGTTACAGTCTTGTAGAGGCTATCTTGTTACAGTCTTGAAGGCTAGTCTTGTTACAGTCTTGTAGAGGTAGTCTTGTTACAGTCTTGTAGAGGCTAGTCTTGTTACAGTCTGCTAGAGCTAGTTCTTGTTCAGTCTTGCTAGAGGCTAGTCTTGTTACAGTCTTGTTAGAGGCTAGTCTTGTTACAGTCTTGGTAGAGGCTAGTCTTGTTACAGTCTTGGTAGAGGCTAGTCTTGTTTACAGTCTTGGTAGAGGCTAGTCTTGTTACAGTCTTGCTAGAGGCTAGTCTTGTTACAGTCTTGTTAGAGGCTAGTCTTGTTACAGTCTTGTTAGAGGCTAGTCTTGTTACAGTCTTGCTAGAGGCTAGTCTTGTTACAGTCTTGTTAAGGCTAGTCTTGTTACAGTCTTGGTAGAGGCTAGTCTTGTTACAGTCTTGCTAGAGGCTAGTCTTGTTACAGTCTTGCTAGAGGCTAGTCTTGTTACAGTCTTGTTAGAGGCTAGTCTTGTTACAGTCTTGTTAGAGGCTAGTCTTGTTACAGTCTTGCTAGAGGCTAGTCTTGTTACAGTCTTGCTAGAGGCTAGTCTTGTTACAGTCTTGTTAGAGGCTAGTCTTGTTACAGTCTTGGTAGAGGCTAGTCTTGTTACAGTCTTGCTAGAGGCTAGTCTTGTTACAGTCTTGCTAGAGGCTAGTCTTGTTACAGTCTTGTAGAGGCTAGTCTTGTTACAGTCTTGCTAGAGGCTAGTCTTGTTACAGTCTTGGTAGAGGCTAGTCTTGTTACAGTCTTGCTAGAGGCTAGTCTTGTTACAGTCTTGTTAGAGGCTAGTCTTGTTACAGTCTTGTTAGAGGCTAGTCTTGTTACAGTCTTGCTAGAGGCTAGTCTTGTTACAGTCTTGGTAGAGGTGTCTTGTTACAGTCTTGGTAGAGGCTAGTCTTGTTACAGTCTTGTAGAGGCTAGTCTTGTTACAGTCTTGGTAGAGGCTAGTCTTGTTACAGTCTTGCTAGAGGCTAGTCTTGTTACAGTCTTGCTAGAGGCTAGTCTTGTTACAGTCTTGTTAGAGGCTAGTCTTGTTACAGTCTTGTTAGAGGCTAGTCTTGTTACAGTCTTGCTAGAGGCTAGTCTTGTACAGTCTTGTTAGGCTAGTCTTGTTACGCTTGTAGAGGCTAGTCTTGTTACAGTCTTGTTAAGGCTAGTCTTGTTACAGTCTTGTTAGAGGCTAGTCTTGTTACAGTCTTGCTAGAGGCTAGTCTGTTACAGTCTTGTTAGAGGCTAGTCTTGTTACAGTCTTGCTAGAGGCTAGTCTTGTACAGTCTTGGTAAGGCTAGTCTTGTTACAGTCTTGGTAGAGCTAGTCTTGTTACAGTCTTGCTAGAGGCTAGTCTTGTTACAGTCTTGTTAGAGGCTAGTCTTGTTACAGTCTTGTTAGAGGCTAGTCTTGTTACAGTCTTGCTAGAGGCTAGTCTTGTTACAGTCTTGTTAGAGGCTAGTCTTGTTACAGTCTTGCTAGAGGCTAGTCTTGTTACAGTTTGTTAGTCTTGTTAGAGGCTAGTCCTGATGTATTCTTATTAATTCTTGTTACAGTCTTGTTGAGAGACTTAGTTGAAAGTTGCCAGGAACAGCCTCCAGCTGTTTTTCCGGGTTACCCATGTTGGTAAAGATCGTGTTAAGGGTTCAGGGCTATCACACATGTAGGGACTAAAAGGACATAAAAGGCCAGGGTAAGGGCTCATGGGACAAAGACTGGTGTGTAGTATTCATACTTAGTTTTTATACAACTTGTAAGTTGTAAATATCCTTTTATAGTTTATACTCATTTTTAATTTTTACATCCATTACTGTTTCCGGCCTGTGGTCTGGGTCCATATATTTTCCACCACCGGCTGGCTAGGCCTGTCTTCATATGCCTTATAATCTAACTTAAGACTAGGACAGGCACAACATCCAGTCCCCGGCCGTTGATTCATCACTGTGAAAGGGTAACTCCACATTTCACCAATGACAAATTCTTCGGCCATGCTGGGAATCAAACCTGGGACCCTGCTACTGACTGAGATAAGACGTCAGATTTTCATTTTATAACAAAAGTGTAAAAAAATGTGACCATTTCCTTCTACTACGACCTTTTACAAAGCTGGTGGCCATCAACCCCTACACCGGGGTAAGGGAGGAGAAATGTCACTAGTAACAACCGGACAGTGACTAATCAACCCCTACACCGGGGTAAGGGAGGAGAAATGTCACCAGTAACAACCGGACAGTGACTAATCAACCCCTACACCGGAGTCAGGGAGGGGAAACGTCACCAGTAACAACCGGACAGTGACTAATCAACCCCTACACCGGGGTAAGGGAGGAGAAATGTCACCAGTAACAACCGGACAGTGACTAATCAACCCCTACACTGGGGCCAAGGAGGGGAAACGTCACCAGTAACAACCGGACAGTGACTAATCAACCCCTACACCGGGGTAAGGGAGGAGAAATGTCACCAGTAACAACCGGACAGTGACTAATCAACCCCTACACTGGGGCCAAGGAGGGGAAACGTCACCAGTAACAACCGGACAGTGACTAATCAACCCCTACACCGGGGTAAGGGAGGAGAAATGTCACCAGTAACAACCGGACAGTGACTAATCAACCCCTACACTGGGGCCAAGGAGGGGAAACGTCACCAGTAACAACCGGACAGTGACTAATCAACCCCTACACCGGGGTAAGGGAGGAGAAATGTCACTAGTAACAACCGGACAGTGACTAATCAACCCCTACACCGGGGTAAGGGAGGGGAAACGTCACTAGTAACAACCGGACAGTGACTAATCAACCCCTACACCGGGGTCAGGGAGGGGAAACGTCACCAGTAACAACCGGACAGTGACTAATCAACCCCTACACCGGGGTAAGGGAGGAGAAATGTCACCAGTAACAACCGGACAGTGACTAATCAACCCCTACACTGGGGCCAAGGAGGGGAAACGTCACCAGTAACAACCGGACAGTGACTAATCAACCCCTACACCGGGGTAAGGGAGGAGAAATGTCACTAGTAACAACCGGACAGTGACTAATCAACCCCTACACCGGGGTAAGGGAGGGGAAACGTCACTAGTAACAACCGGACAGTGACTAATCAACCCCTACACCGGGGTCAGGGAGGGGAAACGTCACCAGTAACAACCGGACAGTGACTAATCAACCCCTACACCGGGGTAAGGGAGGAGAAATGTCACCAGTAACAACCGGACAGTGACTAATCAACCCCTACACCGGGGTCAGGGAGGGGAAACGTCACCAGTAACAACCGGACAGTGACTAGTGATTATTTAAATTTAAATGAATTTGATGAACAAGCCAATTTTTTGTTTTCTTTCTAATATGTATATCTTTTGTCTGAGCAGTTAAAATATTCTATGAATGAAGAGTGACCCTAAACCCAAGATTAATCCTAGCATGCATTAGGCCATAGGACCTGGGTTCAATTCAGGCATCCAGCTATCCTTTATCAAATTTATTAACTTGTATAGCTTGTTGAACAGTGTAAAAGAGACAAGTTAAACATTAATTTTGTGAGTATTGTCAACAATGTAATTGAGCACACAAAATAACACAACTGAATCGGTATCAGTGAAACAGCTGACCAGCTCAGCCATACTAAAATTTTATTTAAAAAAAATCACTTCAAGTAATTTCCTTCTCTGTGCTCGACACCAACAGTATGTTTAGCAAGTTTATTAAGTTAATCAGTATTTATGGGATTTTCCTTGGACATATTTTTATTTTTACGCATTGGTATTGATTTACTGAGTATTAGAATAGAAGTATTTTTGGTATAGTGAGTTTTTTTTATATCTTGTTGTTTATTTTGGTTGTGTACCATCAATGCTACCAAATGGTCTTAAAGAATATATTTTTCTTGCAGCTGTCGTGTAGCAATGGTAGTCACAGAGGAATACTTTGTAAAATAGCATTGCTATTTAAATATTGTTTAATATAAGTGAAAGGTGATAAGAAAAATAAGTTCAAGTTGTGACAAAATGTTTTTTCTACTCAAATACCAAATGATGATAATAGCTACTTGTAGCTTCAAAATATATAACCTGATAGGCCACTGTGGTACAGCTATAAAGATGTACCTTTATTACAGCAGTAGCAGCAATCTAGAATCCTCAGATGAATACCAAGCTTGGAGCTGATAATGTAACAGTATAGTGCTTGTGATATCTTGTAACAGGTCACAGCTTCATGATAAAACCACAATGAACCACAGCCGGCCTCGTGAATGTGTTAAATTCCGTTTAAAACATTCATTCTTTTTACTAATAGAGTTGCCTAGGACACACCTTTACCAGTAGAGTTAACTGGGACACACCTTTACCAGTAGAGTTAACTGGGACACACCTTTACCAGTAGAGTTAGCTAAGACACAGCTTTACCAGTAGAGTTAGCTAAGACACACCTTTACTAGGACAAAGGGGCGGATCCAGATCATTTTCATAGGAGGGTCATAATTATAAATAACATAGTTACTTACAATGTTAGATTACTGTTTAAAGCAATTTAATAGTTTCTCATTCATATTTGATCTTATGTATGTTTTAAACCGTGGTCATCCTCTCCAATTTTTATTAAATCAGATAGTTTTTATAAACTATTTAGAGTGGCCTTCCTTCAACAATTTTTTTGAAAAATTGTTCATTACAGAATTTATGAGTAGTCTTCGCCTTGATTTTTTTTTTAATTAGATTCTTTTATAAGACATTTAAAGTGTTCCTCACACAGACATTTTTGAAATTTGGATGCCCGCTCGAAGATAATCTTTGAAGTGGTCTTCCACCGACCAAATTTTGAAATTTTGAAATAGTTATTTGAAGCAGTCTTTGACGGCAAATTTTTGACAAAAAAAAATGCATCTAGAAGTCATTTGGCGTTTAATATAGGGTCATTTTCAGCTTCATATTTGATAATATCAGAGGATTTTAAATATATATAGGGATGGAATTTATTCCGGGGGTAGGGGGCAGCGTCCCCCACAGCTCCACCGCTCCTGCCATCCACACATGCTCTATATTCGGTAATCGTGGATGAACTGCTCTCAGGTGATTATTAGACTTCTTTGATATGTGGTAGTCTACCGTCTCTATGAGGAACAATGTTCGTTAATCGCTATGCATGACAAATATTCGTGCAGGAAAACAAATATTTTTTCCACACTTGCCTGAGTATTATCGAACAGTGAATAAACATGGACGAATAACGCACGTGTGGACCCAGCTTAAAATATGTCTGCATATAAAAAGATAAAAGATTGTATAATTTATCTATATTGTATTTTCTTTCTAAAATATGAACTTTCATTTTATTTTTGTACTAATTTTCTAACTTTCACAGGGGGGTAAACTGACCCTTTTGACCCCCCCCCCCCCACTGAATCCGCGCCTACCAGGACATATAGCTAAGACACACCTTTACCAGTAAATATAGGTAGCTAGGACACAACTTTACCAGTACAGATAGCTAAGACACAATTTTAACAGCACAGTTAGCTAAGAAATAGCATTACCAGTAGAGTTAGCTAGGGCACCCTTTACTAGTAGAGTTATCTAAGACACCGCTTTACCAGTAGAGTTATCTAAGACACCGCTTTACCAGTAGAGTTATCTAAGACACCGCTTTACCAGTAGAGTTAGCTAAGACACCGCTTTACCAGTAGAGTTACCTAAGGCACCGCTTTACTAGTAGAGTTACCTAAGGCACAGCTTTACCAGTAGAGATAGCTAAGACACAACTTTACTAATAGAGTTAGCTAAGACACAACTTTACCCGTAGAGTTAGCTAAGATACACCTTTACCAATAGAGTTAGCTAAGATACACCTTTACCAATAGAGTTAGCTAAGATACACCTTTACTAATAGAGATAACTAGGATACACCTTTACTATAAGAGTTAGCTAGGACATACCTTTACTAGTAGAGTTAGCTCAGACACACCTTTACTAGTATAGTTAGCTAAGACACCGCTTTACCAGTAGAGTTACCTAAGGCACAGCTTTACCAGTAGAGATAGCTAAGACACAACTTTACTAATAGAGTTAGCTAAGACACAGCTTTACCAGTAGAGTTAGCTAAGACACAACTTTACCAGTAGAGTTAGCTAAGACACACCTTTACCGGTAGAGTTAGCTAATACACACCTTTACCAGTATAGTTAACTAAACCATATAATTAATGTTAGTGGTAATTGATTCTCCTTATAGAATACGTAAATAAACTAGTCTAATAATACATGTCTTACTAATGGTCTGCATGGTTGTGTCTGGGATCAACATAATATCAGAGGTGAGTCCATGTTCCTTCAGTTGTTTAGGAAACAGATGACGAGTTGCAATGTGAAGTTTCTCCTCCTTCAAATACAACAATCTTTGATTAAAACACAAAACATATCCATTTGTTTAGTAGAAACGATGAGGAGATGAAGTTAGGTACCGTATTTACTCCAATGTAATGCACACCTTTTAGGGTCAAATCACTTTGCAAAAATTAGGGTGAACATAAGATTCGATTGCAAACATGAAAAACACCGCTGATCACAATGTAGTGCGTCCTCTCTAGTAGAAGCTGGCTGTATGGATTTGAAAGCCAAATATATATATAAAAGAAACAACATGGAAGTGAATTCCCAAGCATGGAGATAATGTCCAGTGACAAAGAATATCTTTACATAGAACAATCAAGCAAAAGTAAGACCCAGAGCGTTTGCTTGCGCTTCTCTGTTGTCAGTATAGGCCTAGCTGCTACCAGACTGCAATGTCATAGCCGTGCATCTGTCTATTGAACTGACCCCCTCTGAAGCTCACATACTTAGGCTAATGAGTTGACCAGACTGCAATGTCATAGCCACGCATCTGTCTAATGAATTTACCGCCTCTGAAGCTCACATACTTAGGCTAATGAGTTGACCAGACTGAAATGTCATAGCCACGCATCTGTCTAATGAATTTACCGCCTCTGAAGCTCACATACTTAGCCTAATGAATTGACCAGACTGCAATGTCATAGCCGTGCATCTGTCTAATGAATTTACCGCCTCTGAAGCTCACATACTTAGCCTAATGAATTGACCAGACTGCAATGTCATAGCCACGCATCTGTCTAATGAATTTACCGCCTCTGAAGCTCACATACTTAGGCTAATGAGTTGACCAGACTGCAATATCATAGCCACGCATCTGTCTAATGAATTTACCGCCTCTGAAGCTCACATACTTAGCCTAATGAGTTGACCAGACTGCAATGTCATAGCCACGCATCTGTCTATTGAACTGACCCCCTCTGAAGCTCACATACTTAGCCTAATGAGTTGACCAGACTGCAATGTCATAGCCACGCATCTGTCTAATGAATTTACCGCCTCTGAAGCTCACATACTTAGGCTAATGAGTTGACCAGACTGAAATGTCATAGCCACGCATCTGTCTAATGAATTTACCGCCTCTGAAGCTCACATACTTAGGCTAATGAGTTGACCAGACTGCAATGTCATAGCCACGCATCTGTCTAATGAATTTACCGCCTCTGAAGCTCACATACTTAGGCTAATGAGTTGACCAGACTGCAATGTCATAGCCGTGCATCTGTCTAATGAATTTACCGCCTCTGAAGCTTGCATAGGCTAAGGAGTTTCCATTAAAAATAGAAACGAAAAGACTTTTAAGTGACTAGAGAATATGATAAATCATAATTTTGACCTACAGTAGAGAAGCTAACCCTACAACTACAGAGTTATTCGTAATATGGTATTTTAACTAACAGTCACATAGTTAGCAATTTTCCATAATATATCAATATATTTATATATATTTAAATATGTATATCGATCAAATTATATTGATATATCGGTTGTTTTCGATACATGAATCGAATTGTTCCTGGCGAATTGGAATGGTGGTATTAAGATGGCCGCTCTCCAGTAGTTATATTCTTCACCACTTTTCACTTTTTATTGTTTTATTTAGTTGTTTAAAATAATACAATCTAATGTTACAACTAATGATACCTATGTTGTTTTGAAAAATCCTGGATGAGGTATATCTTATTTTCATTTATCTGTTTTGTGTAAGAAACAGTATGTAATATTCTTAACAAACTTTATCCAAGGATGAGACTGCAGTTTTGAGTATTTTACTTATATTTTATATTTTAAATTCAGATCTCTCTTTTTTTATAATATTATTTTCATTTTTTTATTTTAGAATATTTAAGCCCTCCAGGCATTTTAAAAGTTAATACATTTATTTTATACCAAACGTGCTTACTGGATGCGTTAGACAATGAAATAAAGGGAAGCGCTGAGCTAGCGCACAGGTTCCACTCCCAGAGATATACACCTTAAGTACAGAGTGGTTGCATTGTCCAGCCAACCAGAAAGCTAGGATTTAAATTACACTAATATGATAGGTTGAAATTATCAGGCTATATATTCGGACGCAGTCCATGATATCATCAGAAAATGTGAAAAGACACGAGCAAATAACGGAGTCTGACTAATACCCGAATGTTCACAAGTACGGTGATTAGTGTAGAGGCGACATGTGTGTCACACAGGTCGGTTGTTTATTAGTTGAAATTGTTCATTATCACAGTGATAACATATAAGAAAATACGTTCAGTAATAAATCAGTATAATAGTCATCGAGGTATATTTATTGAGCAAATAAGAATCTCCTTATATGGTAAATGTAATGACCAAGCGATACCTTATAGCCATTCATATTAATCAAGATCAATATCCTGATCCCGTCAGTACAAGACACTGAGATAGCCAGGGACAGATATCAAAATTAAATGGTCATCATTAGAGGATATTATAAATTTGGCTTCCCACTTTGAGGCATGTTTTGCATCTTCAGGGAGAATATTATAAACTGTCGCCGAATCAGGGGCATTACACCACTGGAGATTATAACAAGTTTAGTAAAAATAGAATAAGAATCGACGTAGTTAACAAAAATAGAGGAAAAAAGTTATTTTTATTTTGATTCAAAAGATTTAGAGCATGGTTCGTAAATGTTCAGATATATCGGAACCTAAATATCGATGTATTTAGTAAATATGTCAATATATCATTGCTATCTCTATTAGTATGGTTGTAACAGCCTTCTTCATCTTCATTCAGGCTACCTCATCATTTGTCCTCTCTAGGTTTGAAGAATAAAATGGCAGTATTTTCCAGCCACTGTTTTATTACTAAAATAAGAGTAACTTATTATTCTCGAGATGGAAGAAAGGGTATCATATGACGCTAGATTCAAAAGGAAAGTGATTCTCCATGCAGAAATACATGGGAAGAGGCAGTCTGCAAGACAATTCAGCATAGCAGAGAGCAACGTTCGCTTGTAGCGGCAACACAAATTAGCAACATTTGCTACTACTGAGGCGAGGAAGACATTCACCAGCACTCGGAAAGGAAGACACCCTGACGTAGAACAAGAAGTTCTTAAATTTGTACGGGAAAGAAGGAAGAATGGTCTACCTGCTACAAGTGACTCAATAAGGAGTGAAGCTAGGGAGGTGGCTGCAGCCCTTAAAACTACAAGGCAAGTGCTTTAGGCCATTCGTGGATGGGTGGATCGCTTTATGAAGCACATGGGGCTATCTTTACGACAACGCACAACAATATGCCAGAAGCTCCCGGCAGATTTTGAAGAACAACTTAGAGCATTCCAGCGGTACATGATCGAGCTCCAGAAGAGGAGCAACATTTGATGGGGCAGATTGGTAACGCAGACGAGACACCAATCTGGTCCGATACACTGCGTAACTACACCATAGCATAGAAAGGGGCAAAAGAAGTTCCCATAAAAACATCAGGTTATGAGAGGCAGCGAGTAACTGTAATGCTGGCTATCACCACAGATAGGCGCAAACTTTCACAGTTTTCGATACTCAAAAGAAAAACTTCCCCCCAAGAACAATGCGAATGAAAAGCTTTTTCCTCATGACGTCATAGTTCGAAGCCAAGAGAAAGGCTGGATGACAGAATCTCTAATTCTTGACTGGCTCCAAAATATATGGGGGCGCCGTCCCAGTGCCCTTCTCAATCTGCTGTTGATGCTTTGTCTGGACGCATTTCGGGGTCACTTAACTGATGAAGTGAAGAAGAAAATATGCGGCCTGAGCAGCGAACTTGTTGTCACTTCAGAAGGGACAACCTCTGTTCTACAGTCTTTAGATGTGAGTGTGAACCGACCCTTCAAAACTTATGTCCAGGAGCAGTATGAGATTGGCTTTGTGAGCTGAACAAGGAACTGACACCAACAGGGAAATTAAGCATGCTGTACCCCATGTTGTAGCGCAATGGCTGCCTGGAAACACATCCCAGCACTAATGATTGAAAAATGCTGCATTTAAAATTATCTTGAAGGCAGTGAGTATGACGTGCTCTGGACGAGGATGATGAGGAAAGAGGCAATACATCTGACTGACACGGACGTAGACAAGTTTTCCAATTATGAGAGCAGTGTGGAAGATTAAGTTCTATTCTGTCATCTAGTACTGTATTTTAATTGAAAAACCAAAGAACAGAATATACAGTACACTTGAAATTTTACAATATAAAAGAAAATATTTATTTGATTAAAATCTATTTTTAGTGTCTGTAATTGTCTTTGTTTTAGTTTTCAGTTGTTTCTTCAAGAGTTGCACGTTTTAGTTGTATTTTTTCTCTCATTGGTGTAAGTTTATAAGTGTGATAAGTTTATCAAAGAATAGTGTTTTTTTTGTAAAAGTGAATACACTAGTTGCGTGTTTTTCTTCTCGTTAGTTTATAAGAACAAATAAGTTTATCAAAGAATAGTGATTTTTCATAAAAGTGAGTTAGCAAAGAGTGCACTTTTTGCCAATGTACATTACATTCGCCAGCCAATACTTTTTCTGGTTTCAAGGTTTTAAATTTGAGGTTCGCATTAGATTCGATGGTGCATTACATTCTAGTAAATACGGTAAGTTTCTGACATGAGTGTTAACATTCAGACGGAAGATAAGAACCCGGAGTGAGTTTAATTGAATGGTTGAAATATTAGTTCTTGTTATTTACCTGATTTGAGGGTAAAAAACTTAAATACTAGATATCTATTATACTTTGCTCTTGGTGAGGAAATCTGGCACCTCCTACATAGCTGAATGATCAACCAATACTATATTTCATAGTTCCTAGGAGAACTATGGAGCCCGTTCCTCTCTGAATTATCCATATTCCACCACATTTAACTACTATTCCATGAATGAGTGTATTTTCCAAGTCTATAACCAAAGTGAATGAAGATCTCAAGAACATTACCATACCTGTGTGTATCCAGGCACATGGATCACCTCCATGCGGTCTCGAAGAGCTGGTGGGATCGTTTTTTATGCTATTGGCTGTAGCTATGAACATCACTTGTGATAAGTCAAATGCAACATTGAGGTAGTGGTCGACAAAGTTACAGTTCTGTTCGGGGTCTAGCACCTCCAACATTGCTGAGGCTGGATCTCCGAGATTGCCCTTAGCTGTGCCCTAAGCAAAACATACATATCCAACACTTGAATAGATGATAGAACATGTCGGCTTATCTACTGCATTATCCTGCTGACTAGGGTCACATGAGTGTTTGTTCTGTCTCACAGATATCTGAGCAAGTATCCTCAAGATTTGTGTGAGAAGGTGTTGGTTGGTTTGTCTGTATTATGTCGAGTTACAGGATTCCCATGGGAGGTTAAAAGTCTCAATATCAGTTCTCACAGCAGTCAGCTTGTTAAACATGAGATCGGTGGCACTCACTTATAGCTTACCCTGCTTACTAGTGCCTACCGCTTACTTTAAATAAACAATATCCAGTTATTTTTATTATGGCTCATTTCGAGTAAATGCAAAACACGATTTAATTTACATGTTGACAAAAAAAATTCTAAGAGTGATTTAACTTATATCTATTTAATATTTAGTAAACTTACCAGTGAAGAAACGAAGCACCTAAACAGTACACTTCACCAAATGAATGACTATTTAACATTCAACTATAGTGTACTGTACATAACCTCAAAAGTTAACCGGTGAGAGATACGCTAAGCTATCATGCTTTAGACCCTTGGAGGAGCTAGACTTGCACACCCATCCCGATGTTGCAACATATTTGCATGATTGACAAATGACAAAGTATATTTTGATTTTACCGACTACTGACAGAGGTGATCTATTGCCATGATAGAAGAAAGAACTGTATTTACTATTTATTGTCATTTAAAACATTGATATTTGATATTTTATTCAAATCTAATAGTGTTGCAATTTATTAAACTTTTTCAAGGTACGAAAAATATTTGTATAGTTACATTTTCTTAAATTTTTAATTTAAATTGTTTTTATTTTTATTTTATTTTGTTATTTTGACCACAAAGGGGGCCCTTTGACTGTCCAGGGCCCTGAGCTGCAGCCCATAAAGACATGTCTAGATCCGCCCCTGGTTAGCTTACACTAAATCTCCATGGCAAATATTTAAATAAACTTTTATCCAGATAAAGAGCATGTAAAAAAAATGCAGTTTAATTCTTTTAAGATACAACCTTAAAAGTAGATAATTTATTTTGTTTATTTTAATGGTACAGCGTTCTTAAAAAATTGCAAAGAAAGACTAAACAAACACTCTAGTAGCATATTTTGTAAACTATTTTACTGTATGACTATTTTGAAATAAAGATTTAACTTTTTTAAATCCATGATACTCCTATATAAATAAAAAATGTATAATTTAATTTGGTCTACTTGCACGAATAAACCTGTTGGGAGCCAACAACATGTGGACAGAGTGAACATGTGCAGCTAGAGAAGTGCACAGTTGAAACTAGGAATAGTTGCAACCTAGGACGGCCACCTAGCTTACAATTACATTCCTAGTCTTGAGACAATGTCTTCTGTACTGCCCGTGTACATTCCAGTTAGGGATGAACTGACTGACTAGCAGAACAGTTGTGTCAGGTACTTCAACAGAGGATGTTGTCAAACTAAAGACCTCTGTATGGTTCAAGAATATGGTAGGGAAAGATACCATATATCAAGCGCCATCTTTTGTATATAATTGTATATTTTATATTCCATGTTATTAGACTAGTTAGTTAGAGAATAGTAAACATCTCTCTATTATTTAAATGTGTGCGTAAGCTCCCATTCTCTATGAACTGGTGACTGGTCATAACAGAACTTTAAAAAAATCCCAAATCAAGTAGGAGGTAATTTTATCAAATTATGAGCCCTAACACTGTGTTACTTTCGAGAAATATTTTCATTGGTTATTTTAAATTTGTATGATAAAAGACTAAAGAATAAAAATATCTGTTAGTAGTCCTATGCAATACCTATATAGTATCAATAACTTCTAATGTTATAGAAATAGCTGGTTTAGACTTGGGAAATAATTAAATATCATATGAAAAACTACAAGATGTGGCATCCTTTTGTATTACTAAACAGAAGTAATCTCTATATCTCTATATATAACTGGAGGACCCAATGATCTCTATATATAACTGTAGGAGCCTGCTCAACTATCAGGTAAAGGGAATTTGGGGCACCTCTCAACACGCACTTTTGGACGACTGATGTATTTAGCAGCGTTAAAATCTTAATGTCTTTGTCACTCGTGCATGAAAATATGACATTATTAGCAAATGTTAAAAGCATATACTCCTTACTGAGCAATATTCTGCAACCTCCACCTGCATCTATTGTGACCTTGTCAAGATCAAGGTCTAAAGTGTAGGCAACATTGGCTTCTCCTGGCAAAGGCCCAACTTGACTTCAAAAAGTTTTGAATGTTTTGTGGAAAACCAACATTGAAAGAGGTGTTAATCCCGTCGCACACGGTACAGGGTACGCTGCTGGAAAATGACGTCACTGTTGGCTCAGGAGGGTAGTCAATTAGAAAGCAGCTTCAGTCACATGACCAGGCACAACAATTGCTGACGACGACTGTTTACGTGCAATCGGTCATAGAGGTAGTTTCATCTATGTGCTCTCTGTTAACACAGTTTATTTTATTTTGGCGGCAAATTGTGTTATAAAACTGGGACCAAAAGTTGCTTCAAAGTGGACATCTGAGGAAATAAAGACATAAAGATGATCCCTGTCTGTATGCCATGGGTACTCTGAATTACCACGGTAAACATTTAAGAGCCCAAGCAGTAAAAAGTGTCGGGGAGAGTGTGCGGGCAAAGTATTGTCGTCCAAGAATTTATCATCGCTGTCCTTTGTTGACAACAAAGCTAGCGTTCTCTCGTGACTCTCTTGTAAACTAGCCTTATGGCGTGCAGATGACGAGCCTCGTCTGAAGCCAACCCAGCAGTGTTGCCTGCTTGACACCCAGCAGTGCAGCACGCACAGCAAAATCCAATAGGCAATTTAGCAACAAGCGGGATTAAGTTACTGTTTAACATTTTTATTAAATTCATATACTTTATTGGATGCTGAATTATGTTAGTGCTCTATACGTGCTATCATAGTCATAATATATTAACTACCGGCATTTGAGTATAAATGAGAACTCTGTTGAGTTCGAGCTCCAGTATATTGAGATGGAAATACTTGTAGAAACATAGTGGTTGGTTACATTTCATTCAATTACTAATACAAACTGATTAATATTATTTAAATATT
This sequence comes from Timema podura, assembly GCA_033556935.1. Taxonomy (NCBI): domain Eukaryota; kingdom Metazoa; phylum Arthropoda; class Insecta; order Phasmatodea; family Timematidae; genus Timema; species Timema podura. The sequence continues at coordinate 59,137,618 of JAVRXN010000007.1, forward strand.
TGTCAAAATCCTCAATTTTATTACCTAAAACATTATTTGTTCAGCTATTGTTTATAAATAATGTGATTTGGTAAAACCAGCATCCATATGTGACATGAAATTGAGATTGTTGATCAGATTACTACAATAGCTAGTTAAATTATCATTATTATTATTATTATTATTATTATTATTATTATTATTATTATTATTACCAGTTTGTCAATCTCATCTAGAAGAATAACAGGATTGTTAACTCCAACAGTTCTAATTCCCTGAAGAATACGACCTGGCATTGAACCAATGTAAGTCCTGCGATGACCTCGTATATCTGATTGATTAGAAACACCGCCCAGAGAGATACTGCAAGTTAAAACAATAAGTGATCATTATAAATGTGGCCTTCAAATATAATATTATTATTATTAGATTATTATTATAAGGTATTTGAACATTTGTTTTAATATATTAAAATAACTTTTAGGTGCCCTATACTTAATTTAATGGCTTTTCTTATTTATAATTTGATCAGTCCGTTTCTGATAATAGAAATTACGAGGAAATGACTGAACAGATTTTGACAAAAGACCACTCATTTTAACGGTTAGGAGTTCAGGATGTCGGGAAAAATAGTAGTTTTTCAAGAAAACCCGATTTTCAATTGAGAATTTTTAGTTTTTCATTCTTTATTTAATCACCATGGAAACCGTTATTTGCTGCATGGATGTAGATCTCTAAATAAAATATATCTCTTTCGCTAAAAAATAACAATTCAATCTTTATTTGTTGGTCGGAACCCATCATAATTTTCTCTTTGAGTGAATATTTCTCTTTGGATGCTGGTCATAACACAGCTAAATAGAGAGTCCTAAACTGGGGAAACATTTATTTTGTATCGTTAATCCGCATTTAAATCAATAATATTGAGCATAATTGGAAAATTAAAAGGATAAGTTGTTAAGTTTATGAAAATATAGTCTAAGTTTTGTTTCGTGCATGATAAAATGATGTTTAAATATGTTTTGGTATGTATTATATGCTCAAAAACGATAAAGTGATCTTGAATTTTATAAATATAATTTGTATAAGCCCATTTCTGGTAAATGAAATTATGAGAAAATGACTGAGCCTGTTTTAACAAACCATAGCTCATTTTTAAGGTTAGGGGTTCAGGATGTCGGGAAAAATAGTAGTTTCCAATGAAAATCAGATTTTCCCAGAGAATTTTCAGCTTTTCATTCTTTGTTTACATCAACATGGAAACTTATATGTGCATGGTTTTATACCTGTGAGTAAATTATTTCTCTTTGGTTAAAAATAGTAACGCAACACTTAAGTTGTACAGTGGAAAAAATACAAAATTATGGGGAAAATCTATATATAGTAAACAAACCATTAATAGTAGGTTAGAAATATATAATTTTGTTTGCATGGATACTTTTCCGTCCTATTTATTTTTTAATATTTATCATTGATCATAAAATGGCTGTTATAATAGCTGGTCCTAGCACATATTTTACCTACATCTTTTAGTTGAGGGAATTAATTTCCTAGAATGAGGAAACATTTATGGTTATTGGAATGTTGTTATTGTTAATTCACATTTAAATAAGCCATATTGACAATATTTTGCAAATTAAAGGTTAAGTAGACAATTTAAAGAAAATACTCTCTCACACTCTCTTTCACATACATTCTCTCTCTCTCACACACACACACACCTTCTCTTTCCCACTCTATCCCTTTCAGACATTTTTTCTCACACTCACTCGATCACACTCACTCGCTCACTCTCAATCTCCAAGACTCACTCTTACATACTGACTTTCTCACACATACTCACACACTTAAATACTCACACTCACACTCACATTTTCTCTGATAGCCCATTTCCAGTAGATGAAATTATGAGAAAACGGTTAAACCAATTTTGACAAATTGTCGCTCATTTGAAATGGCTAGTGTACCCCCGTTACTGTGGCGCTCATGACTGCTTGTACAAAAAGCAAACCCCCATGACGCACCACGAAGTACCTGTAAAAAAGGGCCCTCAATCTATCAAGCTCTCTCTCTCTCTCTCTCTCTTGCTTGTTGAACCTAACAAATAACTGTTGATAGACAGAGCATATTGACTCCCGAGCTTCCCAACTAGTTTGTCTCACCCCCCTTTTTCCCTCAAAGTTTGGGACAGAACAAAGAAGATGATTGTCTCCAATAGAGATTGAGCCAGTAGTACCTGCTGGAACAATAAGCGGGATTTGTTTCTCAACCGAGCCCTTGCCAGGAAAGGGTCTTTCCTATTAATATGGTTGTATTGGCAACGCTGCAAAGTTTGTGTTATGTTGGCTATCTTTACTTCTTACTCCCTGTAACTGTATCTTACTACTAGTTGTTCGTTGGTCTGATTACTGGTTAGACGTTTCTGTCATAAATTATATTATCATTTTTGTCATAAATTATATTAAATAAATACACTGTTTACACTAAGTCAATGCGTGTGCAATTTAGTTTCATGGCCTATTAATCCTAATAGGTTAAGGGCCCAGAAATTATTAGTGTTAATTAAAATTTTAATTGTATGATTTGTGTAAAACGATGTAACAATGACCAAAGTTTTGATCAAGTTCAACATGGCGGTGGCACCTGTATCCTATATACATCCAGGATTAAAGCGTTTTGATAGTAGTGGTTTTGAAAACTGGTTATATCGTCTGGAGAGGCTTTTGCCATGCTAGAAATGCTGACTGTTGATCCACCGGATGTATTGGCAGATGCAAAAGTTAAATACAGCTTTTTGATGAAAGACACTTAGGCCAAGAATTTGATTGTGAAATGCATGGCTGATAATGTTTTGGAGCAAATCAAAAATGCAAGTACCGCTAAAGTAATGATTACGTCCCTGAAGGCGACATATGTTAAAATGGGCATAATGAATCGTATTAAACATCAGAAAAAATTAAGAAAGTCTTTTGAAGGTAAATCAAGCTTGAATGAGTTTATCATCGAATTTGATAAAACAGTAGCTGAATTGAGGAATTCTGAAGGTACTGTTGAAGAACAAGAGTGTATTACTCAACTGTTGGCAGCTATGCCTGAGCGATATTTACCAGTTGTGACATCTATTGACATTTTATTTACGTCTAATACAAGTGCAGTTACATTAGACTTTGTAAAAAATAAGCTGTTATCAGAAGAAGAACTTAATTTAAAAATTCGTAGTTCAAGTGTTTCAAGTGCACAAAACCATGTGTTTATAGGGCATAAAAATAAGTTTAAAAAGGATCATGCAAATAAGTTTGGTCAACGGAATGATAATTTGTGGAAACCAAATAGGGTGATGCAACCTAAATTATTTACCAGTAAGTGCTATGCCTGTAATCAGAAAGGACACATGCGTTCACAATGTCCAAATAGAAACAATTTTGCTGGAAATTCAGAAAAAGAAGTTTCATTTTCTGTGTCAGACTCTGATGATAGCACTGAGTTAAGTTGTGGAATGTCAAATGATTATAATAGTATTAATTTTGTTGTTGACAGTGGGGCAACAAACCATCTAATTCAAGCTGAATATTCAAAGTATTTATATGATGTTCAGGAAATTTCTTCATGAATTAGTGTGGCTAAAGTTGGTGAAGTGGTTAACTGACAGATGTGGTAATCTAAGTTTGTTAACTAACTAACTAACTAACAACAGTATTTGTGTAACGATGCATAAGGTGTTGGCATCAACAGTTTGTCACATAACCTGCTCTCTGTTAAAAGGCTCAAATAAAATTACTTAAGAAAGGTTATTTTTCATAATAAATGTGTGAATATTCTGAAGAATGACAAACTTGTTTTGAAAGGGAATCTTATCGACAACCTGTATTTTGTCACTATGAATTTGAATGCAAGTGAAGTAAATCTTGTGGATAATTCTTCAGAATTTTATCACAGAAAGATGGGATATTTGTCTAAGTTTCCTTGCAGTAAGTTTATGAGGTATGTCTTTATGCTAAACAGACAAGAGCATCATTTTTGAAATGTGTACCAGAAGAAAGAAAATCAAAAAGAATCTTGCAATTTGTTTCACCAGATGTGTGTGGCAAAATAACCCCAACTACACATGACGGTAAAAACTATTTTGTCTCATTTATTGATCATTTTAGTCATTTTACAGTTGTTTACTTAATTGAGAGGAAAAGTGAAGTTGGCTTGTGCTTTGTCAGTAATTCAACATTATGCAGTAAGACACTTTCCATTGCTGTGATACTTCCGAGCATTATTACTGCAGTGTCCACCACATTTCCTAAACCATTCATAGTTTTTGTTGACTGATCTTATTGCTGCTGTAGCTTGTGTTGTACAGCATGAGCTACCAGCATCCACATGTTAAAATGAATGTATGGGCCCTTTCTCACTTCCCCAAATTGTTTTTGGGACTATTATCAACGGTTGACGTGGTGATCCAGCAGTTTCGTCTCTAGACCCCAATCCAGGCACTTCATGGGTATTCTGGACAGTCTTGTGATATGTGAGCATGCTTCTGGCAGTTGAAACCTCTCAGTTCTCCTCCATCATTATGAGATGATATTGTGATATCTTACATTGTATGAAAGTTGTTGAGGTGTATGAGACTTGTAAGGTAACCACGATGAAGGATTGTGAGGCATCTCAAACTTAATTTGGTCAGGCAGTCTAACCTCCAATTTTGCGTTGGTTTCTCAGTTCCATCTGCGATCCACCTTGATCTTTGATTGTTGACTTCTTCAAAGTCTCTCAAATCAGGCAGTAGCTCATCTTAGTCATCACCATTGTGCTCTGTCTCCTAAACCACAGTCCTACAGCAATCTGTTTATCAGTATTCACAATATCCCAATTAATATCTTTACACAAATGTACCTTCTCGTGGAAGTAGAGATTTACACTTTCATTTTTCTTTTGGATGCGACTTTTCATTCTATCAAACTGTTCAGGAAGGCTGACAGTCCCTGTGAATGTCTTACGGAATTGCTCTTTGAATTGCCCCCAATTCCTGATTATCATAAGTTTGGAACGAGTTTGGCTGGCTCCTGCCATTGATGTCATTCTGCTGTAGTAGTGATAATTTGGGTTCAACCCAGTCATTTCACCATCAAAAATCGTTATGGTCTTTGCTAAATCAGGCATTATATTATACATGGTTTCTGGTTGAGAATTACTTGGAGGAGGTTGCAAATATTGCATTAACATTTCATCTTGTTGTCAATTGCTTTCTAGAAAAACCTGCATCATATCTTGAATCAATATCACCGTCCCTCGCTAGCCCGCCTCGGCATCCAATTGTGGTCCCTTATTTTGGTTATCAGTTTCGAATAGCTCATTATTCGCCGATAAATAAGCCATGGCAATGACTAAGCTCAATGTTTATTTGTCAAAGTTGAAAGGTTTTTCTGCCTGAACTTGAAATAAAATGCAAATTTTAGCGCCGAGCTTCAAACACTTTTCCCACAAAATGGCGGCAGTCACGTACTCTCGCTGATTGAGTGTAAAGGCTATTTTATTACACACTGTAATCCGGCCACTTCCATAAGGCAACGAGTCAAATTAACTTTAGGTTTGAACTAATTCACTGGTAAAAGTTATTAATTAATCTTAAGAATACTCGCCATAATAACTACTATGATTCACCCGCACTTGAAATGTACGTTAATTAATGGTGTCCAAGCGAACATGTTGTTCCACAGGCTTCACTTAACAAAAACCACTATTTTTTTTATGTTCATCCCACTTCTGATATGTTAAATGCTATACGTTTGCTTTGCTCAGAATTTGTCTTGTTACTAAAAACGTGATATTATATTCACTCCAGCGCAAATGGTTTCTATGGAAATATTGATTGTTTTAAAGTCAAGCCATCTTCTTGGCAACCAACATGCAAGACAAGACCATAAAACGAGGCAGAGTGCCAAACGGCCAGTGCAGTGTTGCCAACCTATTTTGTAAGTATAGAGTTTACTACACCAGGATGAAGGAAATGTGTGTACTTCAAAATATTATTTAGATATAGGAGTAGTAGTGATCTTGAGTGCCCTTCTTGAATTAAAGTGTTTGCATGTTTGTCAAAACATTCCCAATCTCACTAGCCTCCTGACCACATTCAGCTTGTGACAGTGATAAGAAATTGCTGTTAACTTTTACAATACTTTCATCAAAATTATCATCTGAAGAAACAACCTCCTTCTTATCAAAGCAAAGAAGAAGAGTTCTGGTCAAATTAACTAATTTAGAGTGAAGGAGCTGAATAAGGGGTGTGCCTGTGATAACTGTAAGAACTCGAAATATATTGTTATTTGTTTACTAATATTGTAACATTTCTGTATGAAATCTCTACATTGTAGTTTTCACAATAATACCATATTTTGTGATTCAGCTTCTAATTTGCAAGTAAATTATAGTTTTGAGCAGGACGTATGTTCTTTAATAAAAAGTAGAAGCTATTATTTACCTCACTCAAAGTTAAGAGTGGGCGTAAATCATCATCATCATCATGAACTGTTTCCAGCCTGTGGCCAGATATATTGTTTCCCAAACATTGCAGCAAAATTAACTCGGTCAAATAAAGGGTACCCCAAGCAGATGAAGCAGAAAAGTTTATGTACATATGTTGTTTAGGCAGACGAAGCAGGTCAAGACATCTATTCTTCTATTGTTTGTCAGTAGTTAATAATCTATCTTGATAGAGTGTACAATCAATGAATGTGGTTAAAAAAATTGCACCTCCCAGAAGAGAATTATGGAAGTTTTTTTTCTAAAAGTTGGGTAGCGAAAAAGCTTTTTGTAAAATTTGTTTTGGATTATTAAAAGCCATGATAATTGTCGGTGTTTAAATAAATATGAAAATAGAATTATGATGAAAAGGTTGAAATTATTATTACTAGATTAAAATGTTGATACTGTTATCAATGTTTATAGCATATCCCTAGTTTCACTACTAAAAAAAACACTCACCGACAGAATTCCCTTCCCAAAGTGTGTGCTATAGACCTCCCGATACTAGTTTTTCCAACACCTGGAGGCCCCACAAAGCACAGAATGGGTCCACGGAGACTGTTCTTCAACTGTCGTACCGCAAGGTACTCTAACAATCGCCTTTTCACCTTGTTCATGGCATAATGGTCGGCATCCAAATCCTTAAACAAACAAATCACATCGAATCCAACAAAAGTTTCTAGAGGGGATACCCAATATAAGGTTTTTAGAGAACTTTGAATCCCTTGGATGTATTTGGAGAATTGGTCATGAGATTGAAATGCTGGACTTTTTGAGTTACGTTGCATCACATCGGATATCGAAAATATGAAGTATTTGTTGTCGGAATAAATATTCAGTAGTGGTAGATTAACTATCTAGAGTCTTGTTAAGTTTTTACTTTAATTATAAAGGGCTAAGCCACCAATAAGAATTATAATAACTTTCACAATTTTAAATTTTAAACAAAATATTTTGATTTTGGTGATAAAAAAATGTTTATTATTTATTAAATAAAGTGAGTTAAATAAGTAATAATATGCCAAAAATGGAGATATTTAGTTCAAACTCTTAAGATATAAGAAATTAAATAATAGAATTGTTGCAAAAAGATATTATTTGCTCTGTGTATTTTCAACTTCCTATTTCCCAAATCCTTATTTAAAAACAATATATATACACAGAACAAATAATATCTTTATATATATATATATATATATATTGTTTTTAAATAAGGATTTGGGAAATGGGAAGTTGAAAATACGCAAAACAAATAATATCTTTCTGCAACAATTTCTATTATTTAATTTAACTCCTCTTGGAGCAGGGTTCGGCGGCTCACTCGGGAAGGTTATTGTTATTCGACCTTTATCACTCTCAAATTCATTTTAATGGGAAAATGAGAGTCGCCATTTTGTTTTTAATACTAAACAGTGCCTAGATACCAGTTTTAATCTAAATCTTTGAGAGCTAATTTTGAAAAAAAAAAAAAATAATTTTTTGTTTGTTTTTTCACCCTTAAGTAAACTACCTTTAATTTTAGGGTTATATTTCATACAACTGGGAAACTCTAACGAAAGCCTAGATATATAAGTTTTAATCATATTGGTAAAATAGTTTTGGCCCAAGTCTGAGTAACAGAAAGCCGCTGTTGAGAAAACTACTTTTTCGATTTAAGGTTGTTTTTTTACAGAACCAATACTTTCTCTCTCCAAGGGACCACAAGTAATTACTATAAGAATACTATTAAATTGTTACTATACAATTTTGTGTATTTTACTGATTATCAAGAAGGAATTTATAAAGTTTTCCAAACAACTTATATTGAAATATAAAAACTAAAAAAGTGACTTGTGTGATGTAAGGCCACAGGACTTAAGTTTGATGTAAATGTATGTGAAGTTGTTTCAGAAGTAGTAGAGTGAACAGTCAGCCAGGTTTCACAACACTAACACTACCTGTCAGTTGCATAGAACAATAGTAGATCAGGAGAGTTGTCATTATTCAACAACTGAGCTGGTATTACTGAAGCCAACTTCCTGAGGGTGATACCCTCCTTCCCCCCTCCCCCTTTTGTACAGCAGTTTTTCAATTTTAGCACTAAGCTGTTGTAATATATTGATACGTATTTGATACTTATGTTGCTTAATAATTTCCATGTTTTATGGAATAGTTATCAACCCATTAAATGACTGTGTGGACCGACAGCAGTAGCACAATGGCGGCATATTCTACAGTACCACAGCACCTTACTTGAATAACATAAATCTTAAATTACATAAAGTTAGGATTTTCAGGAATCTGGAATGGAATACTATCACTAAGCGAATACTTATTGCTGTTAATTATCTGTACACTATTTGAGGCAAAATTTAAAATAACAATTGTAATTTATTTAATAAATTTGGGGGGAAATGTGGTCGCTTGGAATGTGAGGCCCGGGGCAATTGCCCCCTCTCTCCCTCAACTAGACTTGGCCTTGCCATGGGGCATCGAAATATTGAAGAGTTTGTGCTTCATTTATTAGCATTTTATCTAGAGTTGGTCAGATCCATTATTTTAACAATCTGAATCTCCAATTTATTTTTGAATCCCAAATCTCAAAATATTATTAATATAATTTAAATATAATTATAAAATAAAACTAGAAAATACAAATAATAACTAAATGTTAAAACTTTTTCCATTCATTATAACATTCAATTTCATACATTCAGTTCAGTGTTAAATTACTGGTCTGGGATCTGGTTGTTTAGTTCATCTTATAATTATAATTGGTTCTGAAACACCAATAAGCAGTATTAGAGCTACAAAACAAATCTCACTTATCAATTTGAAAAAAGAAGTTTTTTAAAAACTTTGAGTCTCAAATCTAAATTCTTGAAACCTCAAATCTGGAGTATCCTTAAGGATTCAACGGCCTATCTCTAAATCGATCATATTTATTAAAGACCATTCGACAAGTAAGCCTCTCCGAGCCCTTGTGAGGCTACAATGTTCTGGTAGTGATTGTAACCTAGGGTCCCAATAAGGGTCAAGTGTTGGTGACCAAGCAACCCTGACCTACTGTACAAGAGCTTATCTTACATGTTTGTAAATACCTTCTAAAGGACCTGAAGCTTCTCTTACCTTCATTTACCAACACTAATAATGTTCTATTTTTAACATTGATCTGACTGTCCGAGGGACTTGGGACTCCAGTTCGAGAAAATACAGAGGCTTTCATATTTAAAATAATCTACATATGAGGCTTGTCAATATGTATTTCATGTATTGACAACTAGATTTATAAACAACGGGCTTGGACAATTATATGTTTGAATTTATAACCACTTTGATCATATAGTTTAAGTGTCAAATGTTTAAAGGTGGTTTATTTGTAGATGAAACAGTTATCAGGTAAACTTTTAGTTTTTATTGCAATATTTAACACTCGCAACTGTGGTCCCTTGGACAAAGGTATCAGTCACTTTTATCTGGTTTTAGTATACGAAAATTTTATTCTTGCTGAATGTACTGAGGTGACGTTCCTATTTACGACTACTTATGAACCTCTAGTAGCTTAGTCCCTGGAACATCCAACATTAGCTAGTTATGAACCAATAGTAGTATGTCCTTTGGAACATCCAACATTAGCAAATTATGAGGGATTGGTAAATTGGTCCTTAGGTTATCAAATAATATTGTGTTTCAAGCCACTGGTAGCCTTCTCTCTTCAACTTTCATTTTAAATTGTTTGCAGAAGCCGTGTTTCAAATCAAAACTCTGAGGTTAAGTTGAATGTATAATGTCGTTCTTTACCTACGAGTGCAGGACAGTTAAGTTTTGACCCGGAGATCCAAAATAACAAGTTGAAAATTGGAGGGTACGTCAATGGACCCGCTACAAATTCATACTTAAAAGTCCCAGAAAAATACTCTTAGGGAAGAACTCTACATTTGCAAATGACTATATGAAATGATGAAAGTTACTGGAACCACAAATACATATTCTCCATTTGCATTGAGTATCAATTTTTTTGAAAGCTTTTTATCATCATAAAACGTTAATTTATATAATACTTAGAACTGAAAATGGGTAAAATATTTTTTTGCAGTGCCAGCCAGTATTTAAAAGCTCTCGATGGAGTTGATATGTTATGCTAATGTACAATGTGTGTCTCTGGGTACTATTATAGCATCCTCCAAGTTTCATCCTTCTATTTAGTTATTTGAAATTGGACATATCTGAAAAATTATTTTGCAGCAAACTGAATACAAAAGAAAAAAAAACTTTTAGACTGAAACACCACAATGTTGTTTTTTACCACAATATTGGCTTTTTTCAGAAAAGCAACATGCGACACATCCATGTATTTTATTCCCTACATCTTTAGATATGTTGTCCTCCACTATAACAGAAAAATATATATGTGTTTTAAACTGATTAACAAATATAAGCTTTTCCTTTAGAACTCATACCTCATGTTTATATCTTTAAAATGTGAATGTAAACACTACTGACCATAATATGGTTGCATTTATGGTATAAACAGAGTCATATTTTATGTACCGTCCTTAAGAAATAGGAGGTCCAAAACAACATAAAATAAAAACAATAGGGCAAAAACAAGGGCAATAGGAGCGAGTGCTTGGAGTTCTATGCTTTGAAAACATCCAAAGACCAGAAATCCGCTACTCCCACCAGTTTCGGTTACTAATATTGGAGCGGTCTACCTCACAAAACATTCTAAAGGAAGATTTATAACTTCAAAAAAGGTTCCTAAACAAATAAAATAACAAATAACTTAAATCACATAGATTAAAGGTTACCTAAGGTCATGGTTGTTTCTAGTTATGAATAATGTCATGACTGATTTCAGAAAGATATTTATTTGTCAATGATTCAATGTTTAGAGATAATATATAAATATATGACAACGTTGAAAAAGTTATATATATTTGAGACATTAAAGGAATATATAAATAAACAATAAGAGAAGAACCTCGTATTTTTTATATATTATTAAACAACTTGCACAAGCAGTTAAATCGCCGTCATCCTAAATAAATCACAAGATGTAATAAAGCGTTAACTCAATAAAAAATCTTCAATAAGTTTACTTTATACAATATTTAAATCTGAAGATAAAAAAAAATAAGCGTATAAGTTAATCCAAACAATATGTCTCGCCAATACTCAAGAAAATACTCGATACCACAAAGTTAAAAACCCACAAGATTATGAAGTATACATAATATAAATTTCCTATAAATGCAATTGATTAAAAATTCTAGAACTGACATGTTTTGAGGAAAACTTAAAGTTTTCACGGAAAAAGTTTACATATAATGTTCACACAAAAGAATACCCTAATATTTAGTCCCATTCTAATGATAATATCATTATAGTCGATCTCAAATTTGTTTACTTCGCTAAACCACAAAATGATCGATTCTACAATATGAATATCTCGACCCTGCAATTAAATAATATTTGAAGTGATGACAAGTTAATCTTATATTATATTTGAAGTTTAAATTAAATAGCCGAAAAAGAATTTTGAATAAATTACAAGATAGAAAAAATAAGAAAATTTATCTACGCCGAAAATTAAATTTAGATCTTACATTATGAATAATGATCGAAGCTAAAGCTTCACCTGCTCTCAATCTGGCTAAGTCCAATAGTGACCATTCATAGAACAGGCGCCGGTATATATACGATTTAACCCAGAAGATGGAGCGACGGACAAAAGGGTAGGGGTAGACACCTGGAATATTCGGGAAAGAAACATGCTCATGATAATATTGTTCTGGATTAGCCTAGATAGTTCCACCTTCTTCCGTAACTTGGGGCGAGCAGCACATCTTCACCATCGAAGTTCTTTGTTCTTTGGTACGCCAGTACCCACAATAGACGGTTAGTATTACGATCAACATGTGGCGGAAGGTTGTGTTTAGTCGTGATGTTACGAGTGTTCCTCTTTGACGCTGCGGGCAGTACGGTGGGGTAAGTTTAATCATATTTCCGTCCACTCTTATAGCAACATGCTACATTTATAGCAGCTAAACTGGTAGTTATGCAGTACCTGAAACTACTGTAGTACCCAACAACTACAGTCTGATGGCTGTATATCTGCTACATCTTGCAGCGGCGTGTCGCTGGTGACTCTGGAGAATCGCCCACACTTGATTCATGAAGAAATTGGTCTTCTATATCCTCATCTTCTTCCTCCAGGACTGGGGCCCAGTTACAACATCTATGTTCGGTGCAGTATCCAGATATAATTGAACAATTAAGGCCAATTTTATGGCACTCACAAGTTTTCCTTTCACATCCCCTTTTACAGTTTCAGCTTATCATCTTCAGCAGCTTTCCAGGAGCAGGATAATGAAGTGATGGATTTGACGTATAGCGAATATTTTGAGACATCCATCCCCAGTCTGTGGGAATCAAAAGCACTCCTTTCCAAAGCTGTACTTGATGATATACTCTATAACAGTGCCGTCACATTGCTTCAGATATTGGGGTAAGAGATGCTAGTTGAAAGCTGCTGTCAACATGTGCTTTAAATGCATATCGGGTATAAATTCAGAATCTTTTCTTGTCCAGTGTGTCCGAACAATTACCAGGATAAAAAGATGAAATGAAAGCTTCTCCAGCTGTCAGGAGTCGAAGATGAAGCATAGAACACCTTGTTGTGCCTCAGTGTTCTGTCGGCCCTTGTATCTTTCCTCTGCACTTGCATAGACCGCGCCACCCACCCTCTCTACTGCCTGGACCACTCCACAGTTGATGTTCTCTGAGCCGTCCGTGATGAGGGTATTTAACACGGTGATTCCTTGGTCAGAGGGCAGTGCGGGTCGGAGGAAGATTACCACGCTCTCCAGAAGTTCTTGCTGAGCTTGGGGATCCAGCGTTGGTCTACGAGCTGGGACAGGAGCGACTGGTCAGGGTCGTGGTGAAGGGACTCCAGACACGGACGAACTCTGGCAACATCCGGGAAGAGCTGGCAAAGATGGGTTTCCCCGTAAAATTCGTCACCCAGATGCTCTCCCAGTGGAAACGGGATCAGAGGACCGGAGAAAGGCAGCGTTGCCGAACTTCTTTGTCTCTTTGACTCCCAGGGAGCATACCGTAAGGCTGTACTCCATATCAGTCCTGTGCGGGCTCCGCGTCAGGGTGGAGAAGTACAAGTCTCCCAGAGGCCCCGTTCAGTGTAAGAACTGTTTCCGGTTTGGGCATGTGCGGAGGGATTGCCGTGTTAACCCTAGGTGTGGGCTATGTGGTGGTGACCACGAGAGGAGCGGGTGCCTGGAGGAGAGATGATCACGATCTCCCCCAAAGTGCCTGAACTGTTCAGGAGCTCACTCCTCGGCGTGGCGTGGCTGTCCCACGTACAGGTCCTTGCGGGCGGCGGGGACTGTGCAGGCCTCCAAGGTTCAAGAAGGGAGGACGACGGATGGCCTTAGTGAAGACCAGAAGCCCTCGGGGCACGTTGCGGTACGGAAGGTGACCGTGACTCCAGCTTCGACACCAAAGCCACTGGTGCAATCTTTCACCAGTGCGCTGTCAGGGAGACCAACCCCTCCACCACAAGTATTAACGTGGAGAAGAGCACAGCAGTGCTCTTCACACGGAAAAGAAAGTTCTACAGGCCGGCCCCACTACGGCTGTTCGGAGAGCAGATCAGATGGGTGGACAGTGTTAAGTACTTGGGACTTACGCTGGATACCAAACTGACCTGGCGACTTCACTGCACCGAGAGACTAAACAAGGCGAGGCAAAGGCTGGGAGTCCTAGGCCCACTGCTTAACAGGCGTAGCGCCCTGTCTACTAGGAACGGTCTGACACTGTACAAGCAGTTGCTCCAACCGATCCTCGATTATGTGTGTTCCGCTTGGGGCCATCTGGCGGACATGTATATGAGGAGGATGCAGGCGTTACTTAGCGTGTGTCTAAGGATCATTGTGAATGCGCCTTGGTATGTTCGGAATGTGACTCTGCACCGCGACCTGGATATGCCTACCATCAAGAACCACTTCCGGAAGCTGGCGCAGTCCTTCTACAACAAACTTCCCGGTGCCACCAATCCTCTTATCCAGGGGCTTGGGAATTACGTCATCGACCCTGGAGGGTGCCATCGACATCCCAAAGCCCTGCTCGGATAAGCGAGATGTGTCAACAGTGGTTTGGAAGTCTCTCACCCAGCCCCCAATAGAATACGTTTAACTTTACTCTTTTCTTTTTTTACATTAAACTTAAGAACAAAGTTACAAATGTCACTTTTCCCCTTTTTAATATCAGACATGGTTTGTTTAGCTATTCCGTACTCAGCACAAATGCTACACACTGAAACTCCTTTCTCAAGTTTTTCTATCACTGACAGTTTATCGTGAAGACTAAGAGATTTACGTTTCTGTCATAAACTAGGCTTACTTAACGACATGATTCAAAGGTTAGTTAGTAAAAACTGATAAGTGTGCGCGCAAGACCAATAATTGACGAATACTGAATAAAACAAAATTGGTGCAATTCATGAAATTTCGGACAATGACTCATCTGGCCATCTGGCTGGTAAGCGGTATGAGTCATGCAGCGCATCCATGTTTAAACAAAACAACACAATGATCAATGTTTAATCGTTTACTTGGAAATGTAAAACTCGTCAGATAAAAATAAGCATCCCTTATTATTATTACAATTTTTTTAAACTGTCCTTTAAAATAGGGTCCATTATAATGAGGTTCTACTGTGTATCATATATTATATCATACAATATAATATAATATATTATAATATATTATCATATATAGTGTTTATTTTAATCTATTTTATGAATAAGTGCCTATTTCGGCTTTGTCAGCTTTTTTTTCTCTTCATACAGTATAGATTTTCTTCCTAAATGGTATGCCATATCAGGAGCAACAGTTAACTTATTCGAAAATGGCCAATCTGAAATATTGTTCCTTGACATTGTGTGCAGTAGAATGAAGCTTTTCCAAATAAAAAAATATATATATGACAATAGATCCAATTTAATTGCTGTAAATCTAGAAAAGTATCCAGTGACTAAGAGAAATGTAACCTTCCTTGTGGTATAATGGTCAGAGTTCCTGGCCGCTAAGAAAGAAGGCTTGGGTTCAGTTACTGGCTGGTACTGGGGGATTGTTTCCTCTAAAGGGGAATAGTTCCCATGGTCACCAGAGTAAGGTTGATTAGACTAAGTTAGGTAAGATCCTCATTGTCTTCACACTACCATCATCCCCTCATCTCTTCGGGACATGGAGTGAGCCTCCTAAAACTAGTATTTTGGGGCATCCCCTGGGTAATGGATAATCTTTCTGTAAATTGGGCCACACATTTATGTAGCCCAGACACAACATTATTTTGGGGTGGTGGAGGTATTAACGTACACTTTCTCGACCGATTGATTATATCATCAAACAAGAATTTCTATGAGCGAGAGTGAAAGGGCCTATCAATTTTGCCGAGAAAGGTATTTTCACATCTTTTCTAGGATTCCTTTTCATGCCACAATCAACATGAGACCAATAGCTTTACTTCCATTTAAAGGAAGTTGTTTTATGGATTTTTAAATTTCAAGAAAAATTCGTCGACCCCGGGCAGGTTTGAATTCGCGAATATTTGGTCTTGAGGTCTTTACCCCAAGACCACCGAGGTAAACCACACAATTATTACTAAGAGAAATGTGAAACTGTCTGTAAGCCCACTTTCATGGTCGCATGTTCTAAGGCATAACTCTCGCAGTAGATTAGACTGTTGATAGCAGCGAGATCATGGTTTGAATCCCCGTTGGGTGTACTAAGGTAATTTTCTTCCTAAACTGTTTTCCACTCTTCCCTCATGCAAATGTGGCTACAATTCTTCTAAATTCAACCTTCCTCATTCCTAACAGATTATCATAATTAATACATATGCATATAGTCTTGTAATGCTCAAATAATAAAGATGGCTGTAGATAACAGCTTGTAGTAAAATCAATGTTACATTGCCTACTGGGCGCCTTTTTTTTTTCCTGAGTGCCTAAATCACATATTTTTAGTGATTATTTGCCTGCCTATTTTAAACATTTTTGGTGCCTAATAATCCACTCCATAAGCATAAAACATTAGATTATATCTTATAATATTCTATTTTCAGCAATGTTGCGTTGTTTATATACTCTTTAATATTATATTTATATCAAGCACAAAAGTGATGCAGTATTAACTTTCTCAAACTCCAAATTACTACCGTAAGGAAACCCAACTATTGTTTCTTGTAAGATCTGAGGGATCAATGCCACTCACTTTGCACTCTCCAGCTTGCACTTACTAGAGTGAGTCACTCTCTAGGCCAGACTGGCATAGTTTGTTCTGTTGTTTCTATAAATGACACAAGTCAAAACAAGAAATTTCATTAAATATGCATTTCATCTCAATTTTTGCAATAATCAGTTCTGTCCCATTATTAAAATTAAAGAGGAGAGTTAGACCAAAACACCAAATTAGTTCTAAATAAGGACATCGTGTACTACAAAATGAGACAGAAACAAATTATTGGGGTATCAAAAGAACACTATTAATATCTGATTAAAATTGACATAATTTTACCTCTTTTAAATTGAGTGTACATTAAAAATTGTTTGTCTTTAACATATTCTAAATATTTGTGTTCATCTCATATGAATGTTTGGTTATACTATATGTCAGCCCCGTACATTAGTTACTTTAACTTGACAATGGCAGGGAAATATCATAAAATAGCATGTTTGACCGCTTGTTATTGGTGAATTGTAAAGATATGAAATCATTGAATCAATATTTACTATACACTTTTTAAAACAGTGCAAACATTTTGATGGTCGAATGAACCTTAATTATATTTTAGTTTTGTGATTCTCAAATTTGAAATTTTCTCAAGCCTTGAATCTTGTACATCCTTTTTAATTCAAAGGTCCCCTGACTTTAATAAATATTGCCAAAATTGACAAAACAATGGTCAGTGGTCGTAGTTTATTTTTAAGATGGGAAAGGAGTTGTGGCTTTTGAAGTCAAAGCAAAAAAAAGTTGACTTTTTTACTTTAACTTTTCAAAGCTTCGCACAAGCTTAGCAAAGAAAATGAAGAAATTGAGATAGACTGGTTAAAATTGCCAGATGGAAATATGGAAGTGTAATTTTCATTTTTTTGGTGGTTATCAAACATTTTCAAACCACAAACCCCTTTCATGAAAACACAAACTATAGAAAACATATTAATAAAAAAAGATTATTTTTATAGGATGTTATTTCTTATTTGAGTATACCAGGGATTATCTGGTAAATTATATGAAGTTTGTTTCAAAACAAATCTCAATCTTCTAGAGTAAAATCCGTTAAATGAATCCTGTCCGCAGTGGTGAATGTTTTTGGTTTTGTAAATATAGCAGAGAACAGAAAATGTTCCTCATGATTTAGATCCATCTTGAGTTATTTTTCAAGCTATATTTGCTTAAGATGCTCCAGTGATGACATTTACTGTTCTAACATCTCAACAGTCGGCTGTTAAGGACGGGTTGTAACAAGTTGAACAAGGAAGAGAGAAGTTTGTCCTTACAGTATCACTTACAATGTGTACTCTATGTTAGGACAGTAGAAAGCCTAATACAGTACAATATTTAAAACCATATGGTATATCATAAAGTGTTAAAATAAATGATTAGCACTTGTTTATAAATACATTTACAATGTAATATATATGTACCTGTCGAGCCTTGACGACATCTAAAGTTTCAGGAGACGCTTTGCCCCATGGGAGCTCGGTGAACAACTCCACGTAGCTCCGAATGATACCTGCCTCAGGACTGAGAGCAGACATTCTCTTGAGACGCTGCAGCTCTTTGGAGGCCACGTTGTACGCGTGAGTGGGTAGTTGACTGTTGCTGAAATACATTACATAGCCAAACATTGTTTCATTTCATTCAGATTTATACTCACCATAAAAAATAAATAGCTATTTAAATAAGATTGCATGTTCCTGTTACCTTTGATTAAATAGTGCATTTGAGTTTGTAGAGGTTGAAAGGGGACTTGAACATTAAACCAAAAGGAAAATATGGTCAGATGAAATAGTTGTACAAATATTCCTTGAAGAGAAGAAGAAAAAATATAGTGTAAAAAAAATTAGATTGGTGCACTTGCACAAGTATTTAGTTTGAATCCTGGTGGATATAGTGGTACACATGGGACTATCAGTTATCCAACAGTTATTAGTTTGAATGAAAGTAGTGGTACATGGGACTATCAGTTATCCAACAGTAAAAACAATTATGATCCATATAACGTGCCAATAAGCTGTTAAAAACATAAGCCCATAGATAGCACAACTCCTCGTAGGCTTACTCTAGTTTGTTCTGCAATTCCTCCATATCATCACCCAGTTCCTGTTTCTTGCGAGCGAGTGAGATCCAGTTGTCTTGCCTGTTGTTCATTGGTTGAGAGGGGATCCTCAATCTGACCACTGTCATTGTTGGTTGGTTATTTGACTTGCTGAGAGCTGACTGGTTCAATTCGAGGTCTACAAACAAACACTAACTCAATGTGATGTTATTACAAACATATAAATTACACCAAACAGAGACTAACAGTCAGTGAGAACTGCAATATTATAAACAATATCTCATAACAAGGTATTGAGAGAAGTAATGGAATAAAATGGGTCAAATTTGATTGAATTAACCGAGAAACACCAATGAATCTGGTTAAATTTGAAAAATGTTAATTATTTTATATCTTATTCCCTTTAGCACAGGTTGACCTCAAAACACCATTTTTAAGGCTTAAATTTCCCACTAAATAATTGTGAATTATCCCCTGTGTGAGCTACAGTGAAATGTGTGTAAGCAGCTCATATCTTCTTAGCAGTCAAAATAAATTCAAGCTAACCCCAATACTTATTGAACTTAGGGAGTAATAGTTTTTATAACTGTCAACTTGTATTTTACTTTCTCATATAAAGAGAGAATATCGTAAGTGTGAAGATTTTAGCCTTAATATGAGTCTTGGCATCAATAATATCCATGTGGATATTGTTAAATCCCTACTTTGTTGACCACTTGATGTGAACCAACAGCGCAAAGCAACAAGTTATTTATATTCTTATTTAAAATAAAATCTTTGTAATGGCGCTCTAGATTCTAAAGACGCCGACTACATGAACAAAGAAACCAAACATAATAGGAGAACACTTGAAAGTGAAAGATAGAAATGCATGTTGAGCAGGGTCAAAACAGAACCTGCTCAGTATATTATATAAACAACCATATTTTAAGAGATGAGGACTATATACGCTAGTGAAGCTAGCTTGATCCTATTAAGTTAAGTTACAACGGTATCAGACAATTAACTATTTGTTCTGGTCTTAAACAGACCGGCCAAATAGTTTGGGAAAGTTCCAATTCAGGGTTCTAGGCTTTAACTTAACATGGGCTGGCAAGCAACCAGTTGGTCTAAGCCGGAATCATGAGAAACACAACCATACAAGGGTTATAATCAATGAAGAGGGCGGCAAACAGCCCCTTAAGGAAGTCAGACTTGAAGGTAAAATAGGATGTGGACCCCGCCAGAAGGTCAGGAACAACCCACTAGTTTAGCACCACAAACAGGTGAACAATACGCTGTGAGGCGCCCAGATCACCCTAGAAGTGCTAACCAATACCTAACTAGGTACAACCATCAGACCTGGAACAACCTAAACAGCCCCTTTCTCGCCTGAAGGCCCTGCTGACTAAAACATGGTCATGCAGGCCGAGGAGTGAGACACACCCCAAACTAAACAAGCTGGTCTTAAGGACCGAGCAGAAAAATATGTGATGCATCACTCATAGCATGTACAACATGTCACAATTAATAAAAGGCTAACCTAATAACACATATGATAACCACTAGAGCGACAGACACTCTCAACAGGCATGGAAACTATCCCTAAATTCTACACTGGCAGTTGAGCCACCTACTCCCTACTAATTTGAAAGTTCAAACATTACGGCGTATTATATCTGTCCGTTGGCACCATCGTCGTGACCACTGAGTTATGAAGTTTTGGCTGAACAAAGAGACGTCGAACGTGAAGAGTATTTGACTGGTACTGTGTGTTTTTCCTAGTGAACCGTGAAGTTTTATATTGGCTGAACACGATGGACCATGGGAAAGAAAAGTGGGGGAAGACACCCCTTGATGTTGAAAACAGCACGTAGGCACCAGCCACAGAACCCATGCGCTTGCGGGCCACGCCGAACTCCGGTCAGTTGATTAGAAAGCTCAGGAGAGTCAAGTCCAGTGATGAATGGAGCGCAAGAGTAGTTAACTCTTCTGACGGAGCCGTTCTTGTTCAGCAATGTTCCCGAGGCGTGGTATCTAACAGGTGGAGTTATACATTTATAGATATGTACACACAGTTAGAAATCCATATATATATTATTTCGAGAAATGATTTTTAGTAGCTGATTTGGGTAGTACGAGGCCGGACTGATTAGCCCACTACACTTTCAACTTCATTTCTAAATGGCTATTCCAAATCTGTATTCTTTGAGTGATCCTGTACTAATCTTCTTCCAAACCCCTTTTCCTGTTTGCCTATTGTAAAATGTCTGCATTCTTGCAACAGCTTCCTTACTATTACCTAACAAATCTAGATCATCAGGGTATCCTTAAAGCTGTGTTGTATCAATCAATGTCAAGCCTTACCTATTATCTTGTATTAACCTAATAGCATACTTTATTCTAGATTAAAACATATTGGGGAAAGTGTATCGCCTTGTTTATATCCAGTATGTATTTCATAAGTATCTGATAACATGACACCCAACACATAGTTTCTCTGCTAGGAAGGAGATAACCGTGTTTTGGGTAGTGACATGGTCATTGGCAAGTTCACAGCCACTGGGGCAGTGATTCCCAACCAGGGTTCCACTAAACACTGGGGCTCTGCGCCCTTTTCTCAAGATCAGTGACAATTTGAAAAAGATTGCTTTTTATTGATATGTCCTTAATTTTTGGATGATGTGAAAATATGCTGAGAGAACGCAACTATCTGAACAAGATTAATATAAAAGGCAAGTATTAAAGTTAAAACTGTGGTTAATAAGTATATTGACAAGCCAAGTTAATGTACAGGAGGACAGTATTTGATTAATAGCAATAGTCAATAAATACTATTGAAGTATTTTATTCAAAATTCATCAGTATCATCAGTATCAACTGTTTCTAGCTTGAGCCAGGTCAGTTTAGTTAAATACCTTCCTCTTCCTCTATCATTCCAGCATATTTGGTCTTTTAATTGCTTCCATTCTTCTCTTTTCACGTGCACACTTTTTTGTTATCTTCTCCTTCCATCTCTTTCTTCACTTCCTATGCGTTTATCTTCCTATATACTCCATTTTCAAATTTTCTTTGGCATCCTCTCTTTTTCCATCCTCATTACATGCCTATACCATCTCAGTCTTGCTTCCTCTACTATCTCATGTACTCCCTGTACCTCTACTCTTTCCTGTAAAACTTCATTCTTAATCTTGTTTCTCCTTGTGACAGCTAACATGCTCCTCACAAACTTCATTCCCATGGCCTCCAGTTTCCTAGTCTCTCTTACATTCAATGTCCATGTTTCTGATGGATATGTGACTACGGGTACAAAGTACACCCTGTACAACACTTCGAGGACACTTCTCTTCTCCATGACAGGTCTCTTACACACCTATAGAACAACTCTCCATAGCAGGTATCTTACACACCTATAGAACAACTCTCCATAGCAGGTCTCTTACACACCAATAGAACAACTCTCCATAGCAGGTCTCTTACACACCAATAGAACAACTCTCCATAGCAGGTATCTTACACACCTATAGAACAACTCTCCATAGCAGGTCTCTTACACACCAATATAACAACTCTCCACAGCAGGTCTCTTACACACCAATAGAACAACTCTCCATAGCAGGTCTCTTACACACCTATAGAACAACTCTCCATAGCAGGTCTCTTACACACCAATAGAACAACTCTCCATAGCAGGTCTCTTACACACCAATAGAACAACTCTCCATAGCAGGTATCTTACACACCTATAGAACAACTCTCCATAGCAGGTCTCTTACACACCTATAGAACAACTCTCCATAGCAGGTCTCTTACACACCAATAGAACAACTCTCCATAGCAGGTCTCTTACACACCTGTAGAACAACTCTCTATAGCAGGTCTCTTACACACCTATAGAACAACTCTCCATAGCAGGTCTCTTACACACCTATAGAACAACTCTCCACAGCAGGTCTCTTACACACTTATAGAACAACTCTCCACAGCAGGTCTCTTACACACCTATAGAACAACTCTCCATAGCAGGTATCTTACACACCTATAGAACAACTCTCCACAGCAGGTCTCTTACACACCAATAGAACAACTCTCCATAGCTGGTCTCTTACACATCAATATAACAACTCTCCACAGCAGGTCTCTTACACACTTATAGAACAACTCTCCACAGCAGGTCTCTTACACATCAATATAACAACTCTCCACAGCAGGTCTCTTACACACCTATAGAACAATTCTCCACAGCAGGTCTCTTACACACCTATAGAACAACTCTCCCTAGCAGGTATCTTACACACCTATAGAACAACTCTCCATAGCAGGTCTCTTACACACCAATATAACAACTCTCCACAGCAGGTCTCTTACACACTTATAGAACAACTCTCCATAGCAGGTCTTTTAAACACCTATTTTCCTCCTGTGCCAGAGAGACTCTGACAGTGCCGCGCTATAGGCCGGACCTTAGGGGTTACCTACAGGTGCTCGGGGTGGCCATGTGGACTGTTATGCCTCCATTAGACTACTTTCTTTATATGTAGTACACAGGGCTGGGCCCCAAGCCCACGTCACGGACCGCGACCTCGCGGACTTGTTTGCGGGTCCGCGGGCACTGGGTCCGAGGCCGCGGCCCAGAAATGGGTTGGACTCTGTGGGGCAGTGAGTTTAATTGTCGACGAGTGATGGCGTTGGCAGAGGGGTGGTGCTCGGATCTCCGGCACGGGCTCCTTGTGTGGTGCCGCGCTATAGGCCGGGTCCTTGGGGTTTTGGGCTAGCAGGGACAGGCTCCGCCCTTCGTGCGGTGAGCCATTTAGAGCTCCGGTGCTAACCCGGACAGTTAGTAGTGCATGGGCTAGAACATGGGCGCCTCCACTTGTATGCACGAGGAGTGGGAGATTACTTTCCCACGCGCAATGGGCGTAATCCCATTCCCCTACACACGGGAAAGAGTGGAGGCTGCTCTGGTGGTCGCTTCTGTGAGTGGAAGTAAATAGCTCCGGATACCACCCTAGATAGGTGGGAGGCACGGCTCCCTGTGCCGGTCCAACCAGTGAGTGACTGGTAGGGGGGGAGGAGTTAATTCTTGCCTCCCCGGGTATCCGGCCTGATCTGGATCACCCCGCCTCTAGTGGGCGAGGGGGTTGTAGCTCTCTAGGTACCGACCTAGCAACTGACCTGGGCCACGATGTCCAGGGGTGCATGGCACTGTCTATTGACGACAGCCAATGCATATGGTTTGTCAATGTCAACACCTATCTTCCTCCCAAATCTCAACATTCTTTGATAGAAACTTTAATGGAATACTTGTAATACTGAAAAGTCTTAGAGTGTTGTAAGATACAAAATCTTCTATATATTTCTTATCAACGAGATCAAGATCCATACATATACGTTTCAGTGGATGCTCCATTCATTCATTGTTCAAGGCATCCACCATCTTCCGCTTTTGTTAGAGTTGAAACTTCTTCATCAAAAAAAGTGAACGAATCCAGCTCCTCTGATTGATACCATATGTAGCCAATAAACTTCTTTATGGCACCTTTAGAAAACGCTCGGTTTACTTTCTCATATTTTTTTAGATCTTTAAGGAACTGCAAATCATTTCTAGGTGCAAAATAATCCAAGGCTAAATGAAACCAGAATTGTACATAAATTATTACTGTAAAAATGCAAATGTCACAAATTCCCTTCTCTTCTCTTTCCATAAGCTTGAACTGATCTCTACTTTGAATGAATAGATTGCATCTAGCACGATGAAGGCCAGCAGGTGCTCTGAAATATATTATCTTTTCAGGGATACCTCCTAAGATATAATAGTAAGGTGCAGTAATTCCTTGAAGTCATCTCGAGGTTGGAACTTTTCAAGTTGCTTCTGGGAAAAAGAGATCATGTCAGTGGTAATATTTTTGACTTCATTTAGGGTAGAAGCATCAGAAGCGACAGTTTTAAACTCAGTATATTAAATTGTGTTCCAGGCATTTTTAAATCTTATGAACAATAATATATCTGGACCGGTTAAACTTCCAAGAGCATTAACAACTACTGCTTCTAGCATGATCTCCATAATATGATGACGACAGGCCAACCAAAGCATTTCTTTGTCCCTCTTATGTTTCAAACGAATACATGCCCCGTTCCTAGGTCCAGTATTTATTGCAGTAGTGTCGAAGCTCATACATTTCATCTGATCACAAAGTCCCCACGATAATGCTGTTTCAAAAACTGCTGAAGCTGATGAATCTCCTGTTGCAGAAACAAGTTTTGGAATTGCGAGAAGCTGTTCAACACTCTTACCAGATAGGCGATCCACGGTTTCATGTCTGGTAATATCTTCTATCATTTTTCCATCCCAATGTATAATAAGGGGTACTTCTGGCGTAAATACACTCGTCAAAGATTCCGCAATCTTCTGTCGACATTTAATACATTGACAACGGGTAGACGAACTGTTAACATTGTATCTTGAAGCATCGCAGATGAGTTGCTTAAGATAGTCGTCAGTACAAAAGCTGCTTTTCTATCAGTTAATTTTGCAACATCAAAACTAACAGCCAAATCATCATCAAGGAGTTTTTCCCTACCTAGCTTTTTTGGAGGTGATTCAGAGGTTGAAGGAACTTTATCAGCAGAAGCACAGCTATCAGATAACTCGATCTCCTCTTCACTCGAAGAAGAAGACAAAAATTGAATTTACTCATTGATTTATTTAACAATCTCTTCTTCTTGCTCCTGCATTCTCTTCACACGAGTTTTTTTCTCTTTGTGGCTTCAGCTTCCTTTACGGCGAGTGTTTTATCTATGCTCCCAATCTTGCCAGGACGTCCTTATTTCTCTTTGAGCAAGAAGAAATTCTTTATCTTCCTGAATACAGATAATTCCTAGAGCATCAGCATGGACGATATCAAAGAGATCTTCCAGTTTCTTCTGCCATCCTTCTCTTTGTTTTAACCCTTCCGAAAGTTTAGCTTTGTTTTCATTTTTTTTTTTTTTTTTTGCCATTCCCTAAGAAGCTCTTCTATGTTGTCTATCACATGTTTCTTAAGTCTTGTGGGTATTCTGGCCTTTTGCCAAACAACTAAGACATCATTTGCAGTACTTTGGGCAGAATCTCCATATTTTTATTCATCTCATTTTTATAGTGAAAAAACAAGAACAATACTTATTTTTTTTAATGTAAGTTTGGTTTGGCTTAGGGTTGATGACCAGCCGTATTTCTGTCACTGTTCTTGTAGCAACAGTTACTTTGATAATTGATGCCATAGCTAAATTTTAGGTTTTTATAAGTTCACTTGCATGCACCTTACCTGTTGTAACAAACACTAAACAAAACTTAAACACAAATCACTTTAATACTTAAAGATAACATTGTAAATTTGTTTACTAATAAATATAAACTCGTACTTGTAAACAAATACAACAATTAGATAGCTTAAGTGCACTGTTAAGAGAGTGTGACACGTAGTGACATGTACGGTTATGTCTACAACCTCAAACTTAATGGTGGCCAACCAATGATGTACATAAAGGGAAAGCGTTAGAGAAGGGGGGATAGGGGGTGTAAGAGAGTTGGGTGGGGCGTGGGGTAGTCCTCAGGAGGGGGAATTGTGGTATAATGGTAATGAACAGTTCGTGACTCAGGCTCTCACAATATTTGGTAGATGGAGCGCTTCCAGTTAAAATGACCAATTTTTACAAAACTTTGATGTGCAGTAGTGACCTCTAAAATTGAATAAAATTTTAATCATACCCATTTTTCAACAAGGAGGATAAAATAGCAGGGTGCCCCAATGGTATTTCAAAAAGTGGATTTCAAGCAGAACCCTTTATATAGGCATAATGCACTCACACGCAACATTCAACTTTAGCGAGATAGTGAACGTTAACCTTGTCCTTGGTATCATGGTAAAACCAATCAGGCAACTTGCGGCTAGCGCATGGCACCATGGGCAGTGGGTGGCACGATTTTCTATGCGTTCGCGTTGTTACGATGCACAGAAAATTCAAACAAAAATATTTTTGTGACCTTATGATCAAAATATTGAAAATTCGTGACTTTTTAAACTTTTTTTTCAATTAGTGACTTTTGTGACCCAGTAGACAACCTGTAAAAATAACTTCACACATCACCATACAAGATTTCATTCCATGCTCCTTCCCTTCCTCATTCCATTCTTGTAGTTGTTCCTGTACTTCCTCTTCCTTCTCCCCATACCAACATCATCAAACATCATGGCTTTCATTCTTTCCTCCCAGATTTTCCCTGACACTTTTTTTAATACCATTTCCATTACTATTATAGATAGTATTGGTGAGAAGGCACTCCCCTCCAGTCTTTTTTTTAATTTTTGCAGCCACTCCTTTGTCTTAACACAGCTAATGGTTTCCTCATACACGCTTTTCACTCTCCTTACATCTCCTTTTTCCCCTTCAACCTTCTCCAATGCTTTCCAAAATTTAATTCTATCCACGCTAGCATATGCCTTATTCACATTCAAAGATAACAATACCAAGTCTTTCATAACTTTGTACCTCCTTTCCATGGCAAATATAAAGTCTATTATAGACCTATGTTCCCTAAAATGTGCTATTCCTTTCTCCACCTTCTTATTCTCTTTTCCAGTATCTTCTAATATATGTTTGTCTAGTTGCACATCAGAGTTATTTTCATCTAAATTGCACGCCTCTTCCTGTCTCTTTTCTTGAAATTGGTACTATAACTCCCTTCTTCTAGTATTTCGGTACCTTGTTCTTCTGCCACATCCTCTCATCTGTTATCACCATGTATAAGCATTGCATTAATGCTTCACCTGCAGCTCTAGTCATTTCCAGTCAGTTCGTCCACACCTGATGCTTTTCCTTGTTTCATCCTCTTTTATGCATATTCTTTATTTATTCTTTCCATGTGGGACCCATTTATTCCTGCTCCTCTGTTTCTCTCTCACCCCTTTCCTCTTCCAGGTTGAACATCGCCTTAAAATAGCTCCTTCATAGTTCCCTTTCTTCTTCTCCTGTCTTCCTTCATCCCTCATTCCAATGTCTTCACATTCCTTTTCACCTGTTTCTTATCTGGCTATATATCACATTCTTCCTTCCTTCCCCATCTGGTTCCAGCATTTATGTTCATTTATATATCCAATCCTACCTGTCTTCCCATAACATTCGCTTCCCTCCTTTTTTTTCTTCTTCCTATATTATTCCTCTGTTTCCTCATTCCTATTCTTAAAGCTCCTTCTGACTGTACAATTACTCTCCTCAGCGGCTTCCTTCACCCTGTCGCTTCATCAGGGTATTTCCTTCCAGTTCCTCTTATCACTTGTCCTCCCACTTGTATCTCCTTTGCAGCTCCCACCAGACTGTTCTTAAATCTTTCTCATTCCACCTCTACACTTTGCATCTCATCCTTAGGTATTAATCTTCTTGCCTTTCTTAAGTAAAGCTCTCTCTCTTCATTTTTAGCCTCCACACCTTAATTCTTCTTCCTTGTCTTACTACTTTTCCCTAAATTCCCATCTCTTTATGTCTGCCACCAACAACCTCTGGTCACTATCTAAGGACACACGTGCTATTACCTTGATGTTTATAGTCTGTGTTTTCATTTCTTCATTCATGTGGAAGTAGTTTACTGACCTTGGCTCACCCTGCCTGCTGTATCTAGTGATATTATGGCTTTCTCTTTACTTCTTATACCAGCAGTTGCCACTTTCACTTTATTTCTTGCCCAGAACTCAAATAGCCTTCTACCTTACTCATTTCTCTCTCCCAGCTTTCGTTCTCTATAACGTCCTCAAACCCTCCTCTTTCTTTTCATAATTTTGCGTTAAGGTCGCTTGTTACTAGCCGCCACTCGTTTCCCATAGGCCTTTTTAAATCTTCTTCAAACCTGTCTATTTCTTCTGCTGGGCGCCCTATTTGTGGTGCATATACTTTTATCACCTCCACCTTTTTTCCTCTATCCATTATTTCCATCTTTATAATTAAGTTATTCATCCCTAATGTCCGACTGCAGTCCTTCTCCCATTACAAATCCTATTCAGTTTCTTCTCCCTCGATCATTTCCCATCCAATGCAAAATGTAGCCATCTCTTAACTCCCTCATGTCGCTCCCTCTCCACTTAGTCTCGCTCAGACCCAGAATATCCACTCTCCTCTCATCCAACATGACCACAATCTCCTCCCCTCTTGCAGTCAATGTTCAGAGCCACTTTTGTAGCTTTTGGCTGTCATCTTTTTTTCCAGTCCGGCATTTTACTTTATTTTCTCAAGTTCTTTGGCGTGTTTCGCCCACCGGCTTACTAAGCCTATTGTGGCCTACACCTGAGTAGCGGGGCTGCCGCTTATAGTTCCTCATGTAGACCTTCTGTTGGTGGTAACCTTCCCTAACTTAGGCTATGGGTGCTGATGGTGACTTAGCTCACCATCTCCAACCCTACTACTCCCTGCCCACCCAGCTGGGATCCAACTGGCCAGACCCTGTTCCAAGCTTGTTGACCAGTCTCCTGTCTCTCGTCTGCCCCTGACCTGGTTTTCACTGGGGTACAACCCAACCTCCACCAGGTTACTCAGATCTCGGGGTACACCACTTGGTGGTGAGATCAGGAATGAGCAGGAGAGGCTAAGTGGCACCCACTTGGTGGTGAGATCAGGAGTGAGTAAGAGAGGCTAAGAGGCACCCACTTGGTGGTGAGATCAGGAGTGAGTAAGAGAGGCTAAGAGGCACCCACTTGGTGGTGAGATCAGGATTGAGTAGGAGAAGCTAAGTGGAATTCACTTGGCGGTGAAATCAGGATTGAGTAGGAGAGGCTAAGTGGAATTCACTTGGTGGTGAGATCAGGATTGAGTAGGAGAAGGAGGAGATTGAGGAGACTAAGCGTAACCCATAGGCAGGCTCCTTGTATGGGGCTTCACTTCCCCTTTAGTATCACCTCCTTTTTCTTTTATTCAAAATTATGAATAAATTATTATTTACCAACCCAACTGGTTTACACATATATTTTGTATCAACCCCTGTAGAATCTAGCAAGTGTCAGCCAGGTAAGGATTCCCCGAGATTTTAACAAATATTTTAAAAGTTCCTCTAAAAAGGATAAAAAGAAGTTGGGAATTACTGCACTAGGGAATTGACAGGTTTGTTTATTACTAAACTACATTTACAAACCCTTTTTTATAAATTGTATTTAAAGACTACCTAAATGAATCATAGTTAGTTTACGCTTTATCCATAAAATAAGCTGTTACTATTAATTTATCATAGATCAAAATATTTGTATGATTTTAATTGTTGAAACATTAAATGTGGGAGAGAGAACCATAGTTGGCATCAATAAAGTCCTAAAAAAAGGTAAGAATACAACAAAGCCCCAGGCGCAGATGACATCAGAATTGAACTCATAAAGCGAGGGGGAATCGATGCACAAGATGATTGGAAGAATATGGAGAGAAGAAAGAATTCCTGAAGAATGGAATAAAGCAGTCCAATATAAAATAAAAGATAAAAGTCCAAATGTGAAAATTATAAGGGTGTATCACTACTTTGTAACGCTTATAAGGTTTTCTCATGAATTGTATTGCCAAAACTCCCCCTAGCATCGAAGAAAATATCTAAGAGCACAAAGCAGAGTTTCAAAAACTAATGTCAACCGAGAATCAGATGTTCATGATAAGAGAAATGATTAGTAGAGCATGGGAATATATTATGACAAGGCAGTGTCTGTTAATATACTATAATAAAAAAAAAAGCATTTGACAGTGTAAACAGAAGTAAAATGTGGGAAATTATGGAAGAAGCAGGAATTCCGCTAAACTGATTAGACTAACCCAAACGTGTGTAGGTAATACAAAATGGAAACAGAATTTTGGGTGGATGTTAACATAAAGTTACCGGCTTTACGGACAATATAGTGTTGGTAGGTGAAACAGAAGATGAATTAAAAAGAGCAGCAGCTGCATTAACAGAAGAGCCATGTAAGTTGGGTAAATCAAGAACAATCCAAATACATAGTTATAAGATAGAATCAGGAGGAATTGTAACCTTAGCATTTCTCCAAGTATCAGGGAACTACAGGAAACAAAAACAACAACAAGGAGGAAGAGATATTGGCTAAGATACAGGACGCAAATAAATGTTTCTATAAGTTAAATACAATTTTCAGTAGAAGAACAAACATAAGAACTTATAAAATAATATTAAAGCCAGTGATACTCTACGGATCTGAAGTGTGGGCATTAAGCAAGAAGATGGAGAAGAAGTTTTTAGCATTTGAAAATAAAGTACTGAGGAACGTTTCTGGATCAGTGCAATAAAATGGAGAATTCAGAATTAGGGAAAATGTTGAGATACCTGAACTTCTTAAGGGCGCAGATATTACAGCATTAATAAGAATCAAAAGGAGTGGTTGAGAAGGTAAATATAAAACAGGTGTACTTAGGAAAACCAGAGGGAAGAAGGCCAATGGGGATAACGAAGCTCAGATGAAGTGAGGTGTGAGTACTGGATGTAGATGAGGATACTGTTGTCGACAGAAAGGCATGGAAGAGACTGCAGTTCATATGAACAACTAGGTAAAGGTAAAATAGGTTATTTTAATTGTAAAAATATTCATGCATGAGCATTACAAAGATTTTCTTTAATATAGTATTTTAAATTAATAAATATTTGATTTTTATTTACATAGTTTTTTAAGTTTTAAAATAATATATTTATTGAGCTCAACCTTACTCCAGAAATTTTATAAAAAGCTCATTTTAGCTTGGCTTGATCGAAAAAAAATGGAGCGTTTATACACCCATTTTTAACCTATTTAGCCAAATACAACTAAACTGTGTCAAACTCAACGTAACAATAACCAATTTTACCTGTGGTTTAATGAACTTTATTGTGACTCCACACAGGACAAGGTGATGCTAATAGAAGTTTGGGAGAGACAATAGTTGGTTATCTCGCTACCTGTCCGGGTATTATACCAAATAAATATACCTGTATACGTGTCGAAAGAAAGTGAAACAAATATTTAAGAAAAAAACAACAATACATTAATCCAAGATTTCTACCATAATATGGAAACAAGACTGTCCATTGGTGAGGGTATTAATAGTGTTCAGTGAGTGTTTATCACATTAACTGTCCATTGGTGAGGGTATTAATAGTGTTCAGTGAGCGTTTATCACATTAACTGTACATTGGTGAGGGTATTAATAGTGTTCAGTGAGTGTTTATCACATTAACTGTACATTGGTGAGGGTATTAATAGTGTTCAGTGAGCGTTTATCACATTAACTGTACATTGGTGAGGGTATTAATAGTGTTCAGTGAGCGTTTATCACATTAACTGTACATTGGTGAGGGTATTAATAGTGTTCAGTGAGCGTTTATCACATTAACTGTACATTGGTGAGGGTATTAATAGTGTTCAGTGAGTGTTTATCACATTAACTGTACATTGGTGAGGGTATTAATAGTGTTCAGTGAGCGTTTATCACATTAACTGGCCATTGGTGAGGGTATTAATAGTGTTCAGTGAGCGTTTATCACATTAACTGTACATTGGTGAGGGTATTAATAGTGTTCAGTGAGCGTTTATCACATTAACTGTACATTGGTGAGGGTATTAATAGTGTTCAGTGAGCGTTTATCACATTAACTGCCCATTGGTGAGGGTATTAATAGTGTTCAGTGAGCGTTTATCACATTAACTGTACATTGGTGAGGGTATTAATAGTGTTCAGTGAGCGTTTATCACATTAACTGTACATTGGTGAGGGTATTAATAGTGTTCAGTGAGCGTTTATCACATTAACTGTACATTGGTGAGGGTATTAATAGTGTTCAGTGAGCGTTTATCACATTAACTGTACATTGGTGAGGGTATTAATAGTGTTCAGTGAGCGTTTATCACATTAACTGCCCATTGGTGAGGGTATTAATAGTGTTCAGTGAGCGTTTATCACATTAACTGTACATTGGTGAGGGTATTAATAGTGTTCAGTGAGTGTTTATAACATTAACTGTACATTGCTGAGGGTATTAATAGTTTTCAGTGAGTGTTTATCACAATAACTGCCCATTGGTGAGGGTATTAATAGTGTTCAGTGAGTGTTTATAACATTAACTGTACATTGCTGAGGGTATTAATAGTTTTCAGTGAGTGTTTATCACAATAACTGTACATTGGTGAGGGTATTAATAGTGTTCAGTGAGTGTTTATAACATTAACTGTACATTGCTGAGGGTATTAATAGTTTTCAGTGAGTGTTTATCACATTAACTGCCCCTGTTAGTCTTGATTAGACTGCTTTCCTTGTGTCTTAACATCACATCCAGACTTCAATACTAACAAGAAATAATTATAATGAAAAGTTTAAGAAACCTACTTTTGATGTATTGTGAAACAAGAGGACGTAGTATGTTGACACGTTTTGCCACATCCAAAGTGTCAAGGATCCTTAGCTTGTCCGCATTGCTCAACATGACCACCGAGGCAGTTAGGTCAGTTAGGTGAGCGCCTGGAAGTGTGTTCAGCATTCTCTGAAATATACATTTAACATACAATATTGGTTCCTATGCCCAATTAGGCACCTAAGATTGTCACAACCCCTCAACTGGCAATACATTACTTACCTCATCAACCTGTTGACAACTTTAATATACCTGTAGACATTCCCGCCACCACTCCTGTAAGCCTAAAGCTTCATATTATGGTGTGTTCTAGCAGGCTAATTTCATGTTCAAATTGTATGTGATTACACAATATTAATTTGAGACTTATTGTAAATTACTGTACTAACGGATCCTTGTAACCTGTGGTGTTAGTAATTCCAAAACCATGAAAAATAAAGAGGTGATACTATTCATTTATACTTAGTTAAACCCGAGGGTGTGCACCTCGGGCATATTTTTAAAATCAAATATGTTGAGCCCGACGCCTTTAACCTTGTGAGTATTGCAAAGTGTGAACTCAGATGATTTTAAACTTTAAATAAATAGTTAAGTAAATCTTTAGGGTTACCTACTTAGACTTATTTTGCAGCCAAAGTGAGCTTGACGCATTAGACATTGTGAACACCAATTCAGGTAGCTAAATTCCAATAAACATAGAAAGTGGAAACTTGGTATCAACATACATTATTAGGTTAGCCATAGTTTTTGCTACTACACATATTGTGAGGATGAAGTCTTAAACTGTGTGATCATCAGTTCTGAAGGATTACAAACAAGGAAAATAACTCTGTGGCACCATCTCGCAATAGAGTCATACCGATCAAGCGACCGCAGTTTGCTGGCAAATATAATACCAACTTCCACAGATAGATGGTGTCATGTAGTCAGCACAAGCTGTTAATCTCAATTTTCTAGACAAGAGCCGCTACGTCTTTATTCAAGTATCTGCTTAATTGGCCTCACTAGGCCAAGGTAGAAGCGCTGGGGATTGAACCCAGGGCTCTAGATCTGTAGACAGGAGCTCTGATGACTAAACCATAGAGGTGGTCGGATTCCAAACAAAGAATCATGAAAACCTTAAACTGGGTATAATTACTTCGGGACACTAGCCGAAGTGTCCCTCACGCATTTAATTTTGTGTGTATTGCGAGTCTTATGCCTTAAACTGAGTGAGCACCTGTGTTAGGGTACTAAAAAAAAAATTAAAGCATGAAAATGTTAGCTCTCACCTCCTTATATAGTTTACTACATAAAATTAAAAATACTGATGAAATTTTAACTCGATTAAACCAGATTTAAAAGTTCCCCCAGACCTCAGCAAATGAAAACTATTGGGCAATCTTGACCCGTAAGTTTAGGTGTGTGACAATATGTACGATAATTCAGTGTATGCTTGGAAAGTTTTCAGGATGAACTGTTATTTGAAATGTAATAAAAAAGTACTTGCTGGATTAATGGATAAATGAATTATCTAAACACTACCCGCTTCAGTGGATGCACGGTCTAAGGTGCTACTCTTGCAGTAGACTAAGCTGCCGATGACTGGGAGATTGAGGTTTGAATCTTGGTCGAGTGTACTGAGGGGGTTTTTGATAACACGATTTTCCACTTTCCCTCCAAGAAAATGCGGGTAAGCTTCCTATAAATATAACCTTTTCCATCCCTAAAACCATTAGTGTAATATTAGTACATAAGCATATAGCCCAAACAGGTAGTAAAACTGGGGGCTGAAAAACTTAATATTGTAAATATCACAACATTATAAAAAGAGTCATTTAAGCATGAAACTACAATCATGCACATTCCTCACGATTGTACTTATTACTTTATTTCCTTTTTTTCTCAACAACTTGTGATAAGTCCTGCTTCTGCACCTCAGCAATGTCTGTATCAGAGTCCAATGCAATCATTCACACAGGACAAGTTTGTACCTGAATCTGTAGATTTATTTTATAACTTACAGGGTCAAATGGTCACATCAAGACCTCTAGACCAACAATTTGAAAGAAGACTTGAGAAACCTCTATATTTGGGCTGTAATAGAAGTGAGTGCAAGCCTCTTTCTTTTTCGAGATTATGTTTCACGATTTGTACTCTGTCTTCAGGAGATAGATGGTCAGAGAAAAGAACAAGCATTGATAGTTTCGAGTTTAAGTACCAGGAATGGCACTGTATCGGCTTAAGACTGTTTACAATTTTTTATTATCTTTATTTTGAAGTCTTTAGATTAACAGAATATCAATGGTAGATCTGGTTTAAAACCAAGATTCAGACAACAAAGAGGTTGAAACTTTTAAGTCCATGCAGTTCAAGAGCTTTCAGGAAGTGCAGTTTTGTTCCCTTCTAAATAACAACAGTTGGATTTTTATAGAATATATTCCACTTGCTCTTCAGCGAACTCTATGAAGTGCATCAGGCTTTTGACTTCGAATAGTTGCAACATCCGATCTAATTAGTTAGGCTACCAGGTTAAAAAGCTCCTTGTAGTCATCTTTTGAATTATTATCTCTTACTTATTGAGATATTAAGTCTTTCTGAAGCTCTGACATGTGTATAACTGTAATTTCTTGTTGTTTGTAATTATGGTTGTGATTAGACCAATTATCTCGGAATCTATTAAAAGCGCTAAGACACACTTTGAAGGTGTTTGAAAGAATGTGTGTGGTGTCAGCAAGCTAGCCACAGAGGATTTCTCCCAATTTTTACAGCATAAATTAAAACATTCACTCAGAGCTATTTTATTGTTTCCCTTATTCCGCTCATAACTCACTATTGGGAATAGAAGGGAGATAATCAGTGAACGTATTAAAACATATTCATGTTTTTACACTCGCAAGACATATATTTGACATATTCATGTATTCATACTCGTTTCTACACCACCACGCGGTATAGTAGGACTATATGGTGCTTTATTTCAAGTGGTTTCCCTGTAGGCCTAATCCACTACAATGCTTTTAATTCAATTTTATTCTCTTGGATGTTGAGGGATGATGAATGTCTTCGCTATCTACCTCCTCAGTTTCATCAGTTTCTTCAGAAATCAAGTGATCGAAATGTACATCAATTTCTTCATCGTGATTTACCATGTCCTCTTCATGTGGGATATTTGTGCATGATTGTCCCTGGCAATGAAAACAAAGAGTGGAGCATTGGAGACCAACTTGACGACAACTACAAGCTGCTCTTCATCCTTTAATACATTTACAAGATTTGGTTTTAAGGAGTGCTTGTAGAGCTGGATAATTGGTGGTAGTTACAGGAACTAAGCCGTGCTTTGAGTTTTTCTAACCCCATACTAAGGGATTCTTGTTGTTCCTATACCATGTTTGAATTTGTTGGTATGTTCTTAAGGAATGGTGGTGTGCTGCTGCCCGAGTGGGAGGTAAAGATGTGAGGTTGAAACTGTTCTTTGACAACGATTTCGAGAACCATTTAAACCTTAATTTGTCCAAAGTATCTTCCTTGTTCTTGACTCCGTAAAGGGTTACAATGAATTGTTGTCCTTCCATGTCTACATCGTCCAGATGAGTGTCCTGATCTTTGAAAATTTGCACAGCTTCCTACAATTTATTATTCTTGTCTAAAAGTTTGACAAACTTTATTTTGCCCTGTCTGAAAAACGAGAAAGTTGTGTCACAGCCACTAAATACGTAGAGGAATAAAATTTTGTCCCACACTTCTTCAGAATATTTGAAGCTGCTAGAACATTCAGGTTGTGACACAAACTAACAATATTTCACGCAATTTTTTCCTCCCACTCTGAGTTGGCGAGAAGATAAAAATAACTTGTAACAAAAACAAATAAGTCATTCATGGACACCTGCGTTAAAGGCCAAAACATAAGTCACAGTGTATGTTGATTTAATGTAAATGTTCGGTTAATTTTACTTACACAAAAAACTCACTTAAAGTTTATTATTGTTTTTCTCGTAGCTAAGATGTGTAGTGTCAACTGAAGCCTAGCGTAAGGGATGTGAAAGTGAAAAACTCACTACAATTACTGTAAAGGTTTTAACTTAAATAAATACAAATAATATAAAAACAATGTTGTTGTAGTTAAGGATTATTTAAAGTTAAAATTGAAAGATAAGATTGGAAACTCCTTTAATGCGTGCGGTTGTGTGAACTAGTAGGCTTCTCTCGGCTATAACTAAAAAATACTTAATTTTTAGAAAAATGTGTTCAAGGCCTTTTTTATATAGAATTTTATCCTGAATAAAATATATTATAACTATTTTTACATTAATATTATTCAACAAATGCACTGTTAACACTTTAGTTGCTAAAATTACGGAGTATTTGACGTAAAATTTGAAATATAAAATGGGAACCCCTTTTTTGCGTGCAGTTGTGTGAAAAGTTTAGGCTTCTCGTAGCTATAGCTTGAAAATACTTCATTTATAAAAAATGTGTAGACTTTTTTATAGAGAATTTTATTCTGAATAATACACAATCATAATAACTATTTTTACCATAGAATGAATGTTTAATGAGATAGTCGCGAAAACCCTCATTTCACCGCCAAGATGGCACCGGACGCAGACCTCGTAGGAGGGTGAAAAACTTTGTATGTTCATTACAGATCTAATATAAAGCGATCGAAACACTTTTCAGATTTCCGAGAACAATTTCCGAATTGGGGCCTATTTTACTCCCTGACGCTTGGCATAATGCTCCAATCATTATTCCCGTTTTCAAAGCAGTTGTATCAAAGCACAAACCAACAACAAGAGATTGATGAGTTTTATAACTGCAATTGCTTAAATACTTTCTCAGCTGCTGCTTGGACTGAGTCAGATACCAACTTCGGAACACCAAATAATTTAGCCATACCTTCAAATAAATATGAATCTATATAATGTCGATCTAATCTATCTTCTCACTGCCTATCACACAAGACAGCATTTACCAAGGATCTCAAAAACACTTATGAACTTATTGGTGTTGAAAAACCTCTAAACACTCTCAACTATCTTGTGTTTACATATTTTTAATCTCGCGCTACTTAACAGGTAGAGAAAGTATTGTGGTCGTCAAGAAAATCAAACTCCGAGATTTTGATGAATTTCGAAGTTTCATGACCCCCAAATCCGAAAAAGTTGTTTTTAAATGTATATCTATCTGTCTGTCTGTCTGTCTGTCTATCCATACCTCGGAGTAGAGCCTAAACAATTTTACCGATCGAGCTGAACCTTTTTATCTAGGATTTTCATAGGGTTGCCCTGAGGGGTTTTTGGAAATGGATACCTAAACCAAAAATTAAGGCTAGTTTACTGAAGGGTGAAGAGAGAGAAAAATCGAGTTTCTCAAAATTGGCTCTAACGATTTTGATTAAATTCCATTTCAAAGCATTTATCAATATTATAAAAAAAAATGGCTACTCTTAATTTTTGGCAAAATGATTCTAAGGGTTCCGGGTCTGATGCGTAGATTCTCATTTTTTATCACATCTCCAAAACTATTTGAGATATGAAATTATTTATCATTGCAAATATGTAGGTCTATTTATAATACAAATATTTTATTTGAAACATATTTTTGTAAAACCAATAATTTTCAAGCTATATGCAAATATATATATTTTTTTAACTTTGCCATCACTTTAAGGTAAAGTATTGTGACCGTAAAAAAAATCTAATCCCAGATGTTGATGGATGTTGACTTCTCATGACCCTCAAACCCTAAAAAGTGGTTTTAGCAATATTGTTTGTCTTTGTGTCTGTCTAACCCTAAAATTAAGAGTAGTTTAATAAAGGGCAAAAAGAGAAAAAATCTATTTTCTCAAAATGCAGGTCAAACGATTTTGATTAAAATTTGTATCTAGGCGTTGATTAAGATTATAAACAAAATGGCTATTTTCATTTTCCAATAAAATTACTTTTAGGGTACTTTACAGAAGCGGAAATTTCCTTATCTCCGCAACTATTTAAGATACTAAATACTAATCATTGCAAAATTGTATTAGGCCTAATATTAAAATTATAAAACTTCTATTTGAAATATTTCTTTATAAAACCTATAGTTTCAGAGATATTGGCAAATATATTGATACCATTTTGTGAGCTTTAGTTGTATACAGATACTACTTAAGTTTTAACACACTAATTATCTAATTCCATATAGTAGGTAGATAAGTAAATCTCTCAAAAAGTTTATGTTATTTTTTAACCTCTTAGGTGAAATGTTTGTACAGCAATGATCTATCTCCTTCATTTTGGACTCAATAGTCAGTATTTACCTTTGTTTATTTGGTCTAAATTTATAAATGAGGAATTTAATAAAAATGTGATAACCATAAGATGTGTAACCCATAATAAAATGTCAAAAATTTTAACCAGGAGTCGAAATTTTAATTAGTACTGACCCTTAGAGACCCAATATCAATCTTTTTTTTTTGTCCAAATATGCTGGTGAGGAGTTTAATTCTTTTAAAAAGCCAACAATGGAGAAAGCCATAACTATAACTTATGTTGCCGCTATATAAAGTTGGATAGTGTGTCAATGTGTCTCGTTGAATCTTACCTTGAGTTTTGCTACAGGAGGAACAGTAGCATCCATCAATTTAACCATCCTGCGCACATCCTCACGGAAACTTTCAACAAGGGTCTGCACTTCTGGATTATCATCGTCTGAGGGAAGGCATAGTATACCTTAGTTTAGCTTGAAGATAAACTTTGATCACCATTAAATTAACTTAACTAAAATATTGTTTGGATTAATAATTATTATTTGATAGTTCAAATTTATGTTGGAAAATAACATTTTAACATTTTAACAGAGGAAGTAAAATTGTTACTTTATGATTAGTATCCCCATTGGGTTTTTTTTACCGCTGAGCTATCCAAGAATGTCCTGTGTTATAGGTCAACACATCATAAAAAATTGAGTTATAATTTCAATAACAAGGTTATTAACAGTGTATAATTACCACGACCCCGACTTTAATAACCTAAAAACTAGGGCTTTGGAGTCATAGTCGTGGAATCGGAAGTAATTTTGGGTGGAGTCTGAGCTGGTAAAAATTTGCTGACTCAGACTCAAAAATAAAAACTTATAATTAGGGCTAGGATTTTGATGATTTTGCATCTTTTTTTTTGGTGAACTTGGAATGTTGTTCAAGTATATACAAATGTGTTTCGCTGATTTAAGTAGCTTTGTTAAGGTGTTTTTTTGCATTTTTCCATGTTTTTACGTGAATATGACATTTTAAAGGTTTTTTCGGTCATTTTCAGTAATTTTTTGTTATTTTTGAGTCATTTACCCATGATTAGAATATCTATGCACACGTCATAGTAAACGATGGTATCCAAAACGGCGGTTAGGCTACTTATACCCCTCCCCTGTCTCTTCCTTCAAGCCAGTAATAGCTGGATAGCTCTTCTTCCCCCTCCCCTCTACCATAGTAGGGCTGCAAATGAACTTGTCTAAACTAGTTTGAGAAAGTTTTGGAGATAACGGTGGCTCATTATCTCCCTACATTTTTTGGAAGCGGCACTTATTGTCCATGTGAATTTAAACATTCAACATGCCTAAAGTTAAAGAAAGTGCCTCACATATATTAAGACTTTTTGTTGCTGAGTAATGCGAAAAAGTATTCTCTACCGATGGACAGATACTATATTGCAAAATGTGTGACGTCAGTTGCCGCCAAAACGTAATTTACTGTACAGCAACATGTCAAGAGAGAAAAACACAAACGAGGTCTTCAGCGATTCCAGGATGAGAAAAAACTACAGCAAATGCTCCTTGGC
Source organism: Timema podura (assembly GCA_033556935.1). NCBI lineage: Eukaryota > Metazoa > Arthropoda > Insecta > Phasmatodea > Timematidae > Timema > Timema podura. The sequence continues at coordinate 59,178,616 of JAVRXN010000007.1, forward strand.
CAAACCAGTGAGTCTTCAAAACATTCTGCATTTTACCAAGAACTTTGCGAAGCCTTCATTTGTGCTGATATTCCCTTGAGCAAAATTAACAATCCGAAATTGCGTGCCTTTTTTGAAAAGCACACTGGGAAATCTTTGCCGGACTCTTCCACACTAAGAAAAAATTATGTCAGCCATTGCTATGAAAACCCCATGAAGAAGATACGAGACAAAGTAGCAGAAAAGAAAATATGGGTGTCTATGGATGAGACAACAGACTCTTTAGGACGATATGTAGCTAACGTAGTGGTAGTTACGATTGAAGAAGATGGCCCTGGTGAACATTTTCTCGTCAATTGTGAACATTTAGAAAAAGTTAATTTTTCTAAAGTAAGCAAACTCTTTGATAGGTCCTTTAGCTTAATATGGCCCGATGGCATCCAACACGACAATGTCCTGCTCTTCGTGACTGATGCTGCACCTTACATGATAAAGGCTGCTAATGCTCTTAAAGCGCTGTACTCAAAAATAATGCACCTAACAAGTCTAGCAAATGCCTGTAACAGAGTTGCTGAAGAGATACGAGGGCAATTCATCGAAGTTAATCAGCTGATTGGGTGCGCGAAGAAAGTTTTTCTGAAGACACCATCTCTAGTAGCATCATTCAAGTCGGAGGCCCCGAACGTTCCTTTGCCGCCGGCTCCTATTTTAACCAGGTGGTGGACTTGGATTGAAGCATGCAACTATTACTGTGAGAACTTCCAAGTTGTGAAAAATATCATCGACTCATTTGACAGCCTCAATTAAAGTTGCGCAGGAACTTCTTTCTGATCCTGAAATTGCAGGTAAGTTTTCCTACCTAAAGTCGAAGTTTGGATTTCTGCCTAGTTCCATTACTTCCTTGGAGAAGTCAGCAGTGCTATTATTGGATCAAATAGATTTAATAAAGAAAGTCGTGAATGACCGAAATATTGTGACTGGAAAAGTGGGAAAGGCTCTGCAAAAGAAAAGTGAGTAAGTTTTTTTTTAAACTAATGATATGAAATGCTGTGTTAAATGCAGATGTGCTATCAGGAAAAACTTTTCCCTTAATGAAATTTCAGGAGATTTTGAACAAAGCAACGTAGTTTAGTTCAAGTATATTCCTGTGGTGTCAGTAGAAGTGGAAAGAAGCATTGCTAGCAGATAATAGAAAATCGTTCTCTCTCGAAAATCTGCACATTATTTTTGTTGTGTACTGGACTGTTGAAATAAAAACTCTTAAGTTTGCCATGTCAAAGCAAATTAAGCTGTCAGAAAATGTAAGTTGATTTTGTATGTTTTTCCTTGTTTTATTTTATTTGGAATATTTTTTGTTGACAAAATAAAAACTTTTAGTTTGACACAGAAACAGAGCGTTAAATTACATTTTAAGGTTTCATTTTGGTTTACTTGTTTTAGTAAGGAAAAAAAATTATGGTCTTTTTTTTAGTTTTAAAGAGCATTTTTTTAAAATTATTTGGTTCATAAATGCATTTTTAATATGGAATTTTATACAAAATTTTAGGTTATCAAAATCCTAGCCCTACTTATAATATTATAACAATTTTTATTACTAATTATTACACTTTAGTGATTTCTGAAGGAGTCTTAGTCGGACACTAGTAAAATATAGGATTCAGAGTGGGAGTCGAAGGCTTGGCATACAAACTTCACAGCCCTGATAAAAATTATCAAAAAATACCTATAAAATGACCTAAATTTGTAAACAAAAACTCATCATTCATGTACAGTACTAAATCAAACACAATTTACAAATGGAAACTAAAAAGTATCTTTGCAATGAAAAGGCTTTGTGTTAAATACAACAATAATAATTTACAGAGCGGGTAGTGAGACTCGGTCCTAATAATAATATTAGTTTCCTCAATAGGAACTATCAAAAACATTAACTAACATAAACCAAAAAGAAGATATTTTCCTGATGGGGAAAATATTAACTAAGTTACACAAATTATTTACATTATATTTCAAATATTAGGATTTAAAAATTCTAAAGTTTGTTTCCTCAATAGTAAATATTCATAAGTTCACTAACGTAAGCAAAAAAAAAAAGATATTTTCTCAATGGGAATATATTAATAAAGTTACACACATTATTTTTAACAGAATAACGTTATAAAAAAATGTACAAGAATATTTAGCTTACACATGATGTCTGATGTCCACTACTACCTTAAATCCAATTGTCGTCCAGTGTATGTTCCTTAAACTCACTCTGCGGTCTATATATTATAGTGTTCATATTCCCGGAGATGTAACAAGGAAAACGAGGGGAGGAAAACAGATCAGAGTCTGTCTCACTCTAGTGTTCCGGGCCTGGAACATAGACGCCTTTCCAAACATATCCTTTCCTGAAGTGCCATCGCTCGGGCTGGCTGGTCAGTTGGTTGGCGTAGCTCAGTCGTTCAGTTGGTTCCTAGCACCGGCCATATGTGCAGGGAGTGCATATAGGGTACAAATTATAGAATGGGGTGAGTCTATGCAAGTCTATCAAGCTGAGTAACATCTACAGTCCTGTAGGGGTGTGCAACTATCTACTAACCTGCCTCACCTCCAAGTCTATCAAGCTGAGTAACATCCACAGTCCTGTAGGGGTGTGCAACTATCTACTAACCTGCCTCACCTCTAAGTCTATCAAGCTGAGTAACATCCACAGTCCTGTAGGGGTGTGCAACTATCTACTAACCTGCCTCACCTCTAAGTCTATCAAGCTGAGTAACATCCACAGTCCTGTAGGGGTGTGCAACTATCTACTAGCCTGCCTCACCTCCAAGTCTATCAAGCTGAGTAACATCCACAGTCCTGTAAGGGTGTGTAACTACCTACTAACCTACCTCACCTCCAAGTCTATCAAGATGAGTAACATCCACAGTCCTGTAAGGGTGTGTAACTACCTACTAACCTGCCTCACCTCCAAGTCTATCAAGCTGAGTAACATCCACAGTCCTGTAGGGGTGTGCAACTATCTACTAACCTGCCTCACCTCTAAGTCTATCAAGCTGAGTAACATCCACAGTCCTGTAGGGGTGTGCAACTATCTACTAGCCTGCCTCACCTCCAAGTCTATCAAGCTGAGTAACATCCACAGTCCTGTAAGGGTGTGTAACTACCTACTAACCTACCTCACCTCCAAGTCTATCAAGCTGAGTAACATCCACAGTCCTGTAGGGGTGTGCAACTATCTACTAACCTGCCTCACCTCCAAGTCTATCAAGCTGAGTAACATCCACAGTCCTGTAGGGTGTGCAACTACCTACTAACCTGCCTCGTCTCCAAGTCTATCAAGCTGAGTAACATCCACAGTCCTGTAGGGGTGTGCAACTATCTACTAACCTGCCTCGTCTCCAAGTCTATCAAGCTGAGTAACATCCACAGTCCTGTAGGGGTGTGCAACTATCTACTAGCCTGCCTCACCTCCAAGTCTATCAAGCTGAGTAACATCCACAGTCCTGTAAGGGTGTGTAACTACCTACTAACCTACCTCACCTCCAAGTCTATCAAGATGAGTAACATCCACAGTCCTGTAAGGGTGTGTAACTACCTACTAACCTACCTCACCTCCAAGTCTATCAAGCTGAGTAACATCCACAGTCCTGTAGGGGTGTGCAACTATCTACTAACCTGCCTCACCTCTAAGTCTATCAAGCTGAGTAACATCCACAGTCCTGTAGGGGTGTGCAACTATCTACTAGCCTGCCTCACCTCCAAGTCTATCAAGCTGAGTAACATCCACAGTCCTGTAAGGGTGTGTAACTACCTACTAACCTACCTCACCTCCAAGTCTATCAAGATGAGTAACATCCACAGTCCTGTAAGGGTGTGTAACTACCTACTAACCTACCTCACCTCCAAGTCTATCAAGCTGAGTAACATCCACAGTCCTGTAAGGGTGTGCAACTATCTACTAACCTGTCTCGCCTCCAAGTCTATCAAGCTGAGTAACATCCACAGTCCTGTAAGGGTGTGCAACTATCTACTAACCTGTCTCGCCTCCAAGTCTATCAAGCTGAGTAACATCCACAGTCCTGTAAGGGTGTGCAACTACCTACTAACCTGCCTCGTCTCCAAGTCTATCAAGCTGAGTAACATCCACAGTCCTGTAAGGGTGTGCAACTATCTACTAACCTGTCTCGCCTCCAAGTCTATCAAGGTGAGTAACATCCACAGTCCTGTAGGGTGTGCAACTACCTACTAACCTGCCTCGTCTATAAGTCTATCAAGCTGAGTAACATCCACAGTCCTGTAGGGGTGTGCAACTATCTACTAACCTGCCTCACCTCCAAGTCTATCAAGCTGAGTAACATCCACAGTCCTGTAGGGTGTGCAACTACCTACTAACCTGCCTCGTCTCCAAGTCTATCAAGCTGAGTAACATCCACAGTCCTGTAAGGGTGTGCAACTATCTACTAACCTGCCTCGTCTCCAAGTCTATCAAGCTGAGTAACATCCACAGTCCTGTAAGGGTGTGCAACTACCTACTAACCTGCCTCACCTCCAAGTCTATCAAGCTGAGTAACATCCACAGTCCTGTAAGGGTGTGTAACTACCTACTAACCTGCCTCACCTCCAAGTCTATCAAGCTGAGTAATATCCACAGTCCTGTAAGGGTGTGCAACTACCTACTAACCTGCCTCACCTCCAAGTCTATCAAGCTGAGTAACATCCACAGTCCTGTAGGGGTGTGCAACTATCTACTAACCTGCCTCACCTCCAAGTCTATCAAGCTGAGTAACATCCACAGTCCTGTAGGGCGTGCAACTACCTACTAACCTGCCTCGTCTCCAAGTCTATCAAGCTGAGTAACATCCACAGTCCTGTAGGGCGTGCAACTACCTACTAACCTGCCTCGCCTCCAAGTCTATCAAACTGAGTAACATCCACAGTCCTGTAGGGCGTGCAACTACCTACTAACCTGCCTCGTCTCCAAGTCTATCAAGCTGAGTAACATCCACAGTCATGTAGGGGTGTGCAACTATCTACTAACCTGCCTCACCTCCAAGTCTATCAAGCTGAGTAACATCCACAGTCCTGTAAGGGTGTGTAACTACCTACTAACCTACCTCACCTCCAAGTCTATCAAGCTGAGTAACATCCACAGTCCTGTAGGGCGTGCAACTACCTACTAACCTGCCTCGTCTCCAAGTCTATCAAGCTGAGTAACATCCACAGTCCTGTAGGGCGTGCAACTACCTACTAACCTGCCTCGCCTCCAAGTCTATCAAACTGAGTAACATCCACAGTCCTGTAGGGCGTGCAACTACCTACTAACCTGCCTCGTCTCCAAGTCTATCAAGCTGAGTAACATCCACAGTCCTGTAGGGGTGTGCAACTATCTACTAACCTGCCTCACCTCCAAGTCTATCAAGCTGAGTAACATCCACAGTCCTGTAAGGGTGTGCAACCGACAGTTTTTTAACTTGAAATCGACAAACACCAGTGATGTAGAGTGTGTATGCTGCTTGTGGCCAGTGGCTCCCACTTATCTGCATGGATACCACTACACCTGCAGTGCCAATAGGATGGATTGCAGCTCCAGGCTAGCAAACATTACACATAACATTAATTTTACTTTTAAACATAATGGTTCAATTAATGTCCACTTAGTGCATAATCTAAGAATAATTAAGAAAAAGCAAAAATTCATAATAATAAAATTTAACAAACAATTTATACTTTCAATATAATGAATATTATGTCGATGCGAGTATTAAAGAGTGAAGAATAAGTTTATCTTCAAAAGGCCTATATAATATAGGTCAGTAGTATAAAAGTGCAGGTCAAGTCTGGCTATATACACACATCATGAAATACCGGTTTAATATTACCATCAATATACCAATATTGCATTTTTAAATGTGGTGATATATCATCAGCCACAATATATCACCTAGCACAGTATATCATGAATGATGATGTATCATGGTGGATGATATATCAAGGTAGACGATTAATTGCGGTGAACGACATATTGTGGTAGATGTTTTATGAACCTTCTCAAGTTTCTTGTTTTAGATTACTTCAAGTAAGAACTTGGAAACAAGCTAATCATTAACTATTAAATTTTATCTTGAGCTAGTTCTATCCAGTCCACCTCATTACACCCTAGCTTCATCTTGAGCTAGTTCTATCCAGTCCACCTCATTACACCCTATCTTCATCTTGAGCTAGTTCTATCCAGTCCACCTCATGATATCCTATCTCTTTCAGGTTCATTCTAGATAATGTTATCCTCCAATCTTTGTCTAGGTCTTCTAGTGCATGTGGTACATTAAATAACCCTGCACTTTTTGATTGGAATGTCTCACTTGGCATACATGTACTCTGGAATAAAACAAAGTTATTTAGATAGGGAGCCACCAAGATGGCGGCGAGGAGTTATTTCGCCTGTCAATATCTAGGTCACCTTTAGTCTGATTAAAAAAAAATTTTAAAGATCTTTCATAGTTCTTTTTTTTTTGGGAAATTTTTTTTCTTAACATTATCAGTTTTGCATAAAAATTGAAAAACTTTTTTTAAATCTTTTTCTAGATCAGTTTGCTTTTAAATTAAGTGAAAAGTACTCAGAATCTGATAAATCTGTCTCTATAACTTTAAAAGCAAAATGTAATTAGCTTTCTATTGAGACCATGGGGAAGCCATTTGTGTGTAAACAGTCCCAAGAACGAGAGGAAAACTCCGGGAAAGTGTTACTGGGTAACTCAGCGCTATAACACATATACACTTGTTTAGATTTAAAATGAATTAACACTTTATGTTATATTGAGTACTTTACTGCCCACACTGTTATACAAACATTTAGGATATACTTGATAAGTTTGAGATATACGCTCCAGACATTTACGGAGTTGTAAAAGCAGTGACCCTACCTACCAAGCAACCATATACTTCACAAGCTAGATTGGTTATTTTAGAAAAAATTATACCGTTTAAAAAGTAAAAAATGAATGGAAAAATGAAAAAGAGTAGCTTGACCATGTGCTTTCAAACAGAAAAGATGGCCCTCTAGATGTTACATGGGCTACTTTCCATGCCTCAAAAGAGGCTAATTCTTCATTTGAAATAGCTCGTTCTCTTCTGCCACTTTTTTACGAGGACTCTTCATCACAGCCATGACTAAGCATGCCATGGATCACATAAAAAGAACAACAAACTTTCTTAATCCTGGACGGACATCAGTTATATGTGCAGACCAACCTCTCTATGCTTTAATTAAATTGTTTCAATGGAACTGGCCTAACATTTATGGAGAATCCACATTTGTGGCAATGTTTGCACCTTTACACATTGAGCAGGCACTCTTAAAGATGCTTGGAAAGATTATTCAAGGAAGTGGATGGACTGCTGTAATTTCCAACTCAGGCGTGACAACAGAAGCAGGTGTGGAGGCTCTTTTGAAAGTCACTCATGTTACAAAGGCAAGAGAAATCTCCCAAAAAAAACTGCAGGTTTGTACAGTCGGCTCTGCAATGCATTTTCAGAGCATTGATGAAATGTTTGAGGAATGGATTGAAGAGAAATCTTCTCAAGCTCCAACATAAAAATTCTGGTTCTTGATCCTCAACCTTCATATCCTCCTACTGTCTTTTGTTAGGTCCATTAGGGAGGGGAGATATGAACTATACTGTCAATCTCTAAAAACATGATGCCATGGTTTTCCTCCTCGACCACCAAAACTATGCATGATAGTTAAGCATCCACATAAAATATTTGGAGATGTTTGACCAGACAGCACCAAGTGTACATAGTTGTTTCTCTAATGGGCAGTTTGTGATCCATAAAACTAACAACCCTTTCTCTGCTATTGCTATCAAACAAGCCCATGAGCAACATAATGCAGTTGTAAAAGAGATAGCGGCGATGTTGGCTTGTTGCAAGATCCTAAACTGCCGCACAGGTGGATGTTAGCAGGACCAGAGTTAATCAGCATTTTGAATGAGTTTGAAGCACCAAAAAATATCCAGTAAACACCTTCATCATGAGCAATACTCTGCCTTCCAGGTAAAGTTCCAGGACAAAAATCAAGCTCTGAAAGACAGTTTCCTTGCATTTGGAAATCCTTTCAAAGAACTATCACTTTACCTTATCGTTTGGGATTCAAAGATTGTAATGGTTAAGGATCATGTTAGTCCAGTGATGAGTGTTGAGGAGATGGGACCAACATTCTACCAAAACTTGAAGAATGGTGTAGCACTTTTCTCCAGATTGTTTATTGTCAGCCTCAATAGGGACTTAGATTTGGATGAGTTCTTTGCATGTGAAAATACAAGTGCTCCACCCTCTCTCTCCTAGAATGGTGTTAATCTCATATTATCAAGCTTTTAGAAGATGAAACAAATGGACCACAGTTCCATGGAACATGTGACACCCTCATCTGTGATGGTGCAGTATTGGTGCATGCTCTTCCTCCATGAACCGCAAGAACATTTGCAGATTACTGCGGCACAAATTTCATAAACAGAGTTTCAAATGATACCGATAGGTTTACTGCTACAAGAATTCACATTTCCTGTGATACCTATACCACCGGCAGTTTGAACGAGCTTGTAAGACGGAATAGAGTACAGGTATTCGACGTCAGGTAGCCGAAGGGAACACTGTACTCAAAAACTGGCATGACTTCTTCTCCTGTAATGAAAATAAGAAATAACTTTTCAAGCTCATTGGGGAATGGTCTTTGAGTTAATTCAAGTTGATCCAAATCGCCACTGAAGTTTAAAGTGTCATACACTCATCCAGACAAAAAGAAACATCTTTAGAGGGAATACATGGCCGAGAAGAGGCAGATGGTCAGATCTACGTACATGCATGCAAAGGATAACGTTGAATATAGAGCGAAAAAAGTCCTGATTGTCACAGTTGACACAAACGTTGTGTCCTTGAAATTTATTTATTTCCTTTCTTGAATAGTATGTGGCTCGAAGAGATGTGGATTCTGTTTGGGTAGGAAAATCACAAAGATATCTATGTGTACAAGTGATCGTTCAAAGTATGGGTTTAGAAAAATCCCCTGCCTTGAAAGGCTTTCACCGGATGTGATGTAACCTCATCCTTTTCATTGAAAGGAAAGGTGACAGCATGTTATGTATGGGAATCCTTTCCTTATGTGACATCTGCATTTCAAGCTATTTCAACACCTTTGCCCTCGATATCTGAAGAGATTTTCCAATTGCTGGAAAGTTTGTGGTTTTGTTGAACTATAAAAGACGTGAAAATGTGTCTATAAATGAAGTTAGGAAAATTTTATTTGTATCATAAAGTTACCCTTTGAAAAGTTCACCATCTACATCAGAGGCACTGAAACAACATATTCTTCGCAAAATTGGTTTTCTACGTTTGTTGAATTAATTTTGAGTCCTTGCATTATTAGTTTTAAATTCCATTTATTCATAGAACACCTGTTCAACTAGTCACAGCCTATCACACTATCACATCAAACTATGACAAGTTACTTCTGACTTTAATGCAAAGATAGCCAAGGAAGCATTATTTAGATCTACAATAGGAAAATAAATATTGCATGACATCAGTAATGATAATGGGATATTGGAATAAATTGATAAATTGTGTTACTACAAAGAACATCATTTCTAGCATTAGGATATTCACAATTATACTTGTACCTTTCTAGATGAGAATACATGTAATCAAAGAGATCACTTGGTGATAGATAAAAGACGTCATACTGGTTTACTGGATGTTGGGTCATACAGGGGGGCAGAATGTGATTCAGACCACATGTTGGTAGGAGTAACATGTGTCAGCAGCAACAAAGAGTACTCAGGTGTGCAAGTTAGTGAGATACAGTCAATAAACTGACAGATGGGAAGTGTAGGAATGGATGTCAAATAAGGTTTTCTGTCCTAGAGTGCTCACATGATAGTGAGGAAAACATACCGTTGTAAATTGACAAGAATAATATTAGAAATGTAGCAAATAGTAGTGTAGGTGTTTGCAAAAATAGTGGGGAACAACCATAGTTTGACAAAGAATGTTCAAAATTAAGAGGAGAGAAGCAAAATTACATTGGTTAGAAAGTCCTAATGAATCGAGCTTAAACACTTTTAGCAATGAAAGAAGGGAGGTAAGTCAGTGCCTTATTCATAAACAAAAAGCGAGAGTATTTAAAGAGTCAAGTTAGCAGGCTAGAACAAAATAGAAAATATAAGAATATTGGGGACTTTACTTAGGTATTAAGAGATAGTGGATTTAAAGCTATCAGGCTAGGGTCAATTTTGTGAAAGATGAGAATGTAATTTGATGGTATACACAAGTGAGGTTTTGAGTAGATGGAACAAATAATTTTGTCATATTTGGAATGTTTATTAAGGGTCCGAATCAGATGAAGTTGTGTTGGGACTTGAGTAATTCCATCCACTCAATAAAGCACTTTGTAGGTGAACCTTGACAAACAAGAAGACAGACAATGCCTTCTAAATGTTCCACTGTGTTTTGTTTTACTTTGCTTTGTCCTACATAACAAATCAAGTATAGATGATCTGTGTTATTAATTATCAAGAATGTAAAAACTGTTTTATTATCACATACAAATTAAGTTTCAGACATAATCAGCAACTTCAAGACGTCTCATTTACATAAAGTACAAGCTATGAATGAACAAATAAATTATACATGAGGGTTATAAATAAATCCATGTTAGAATAAACACTAAAAGTATCGTACACAGTGAGGCCAACTGACCAACAAACTCAACCTTCAATTGAGTTAGGCGCTACTATACAACTTATTAAACAAAAGCAATCATGAACAATTTTACTTTGTGTTTAAAATATGTAGAGTGTAGGTATTCAAACCGTTAACTGATGTTTTCATACCATTTCTAATAAGTTGTTGAAAGTCAAACTGCTGAAACACTATTTCCAGGGTAAATTATGGTATTAATGAAGTCAAAGGAGTTATTAAGAAGTTAAATAACCAATCTAACTGAACTTTATAAAGATAAACATTAGAATAAAAAAGCAGCTAATTTTAATTTCATACAGGCACAATCAACAACTGAATAAAGGACAAGACTTGGATGTTAAGTGTTGAAATTTAGTGCTATTAGGATGAATAAAATTCAAAGATTTGCATTAGACAATGAATATACCTGAAAATATAAACAGTAAAATACACAGAACACATTAAAATGGATGAATCAAAAAATATGTAAAAATGAACATAACAATTTGATAGAAAATTTGTGGTTAATTAGTTAGAGTGATTGATATGTAAGATGAATAAAATTTTATTGGCTCTTATAAAATATGATAAGGAACCTGAAAATATGTTGAGTTTAACCATTAATATCGTCAAAGCTATTTATAGTTGTTTGTAACAACAAGTAAAGATAATAACTATGTTAAATATGAGAATACATATTAAAATTTGTGATTGGAAAATGTAAATAAATATTATTTAACACAGTAGTGATTATAGGTAGATTTGTTTGAAATATATTTAATTAGAAGGGCTAGACAATTATTGTCAATCAAAGTCTTGTTTTGTTAATATTTTATCTAGCCTATTTTTATTTGCACCAAAGCCCCAAAATGCCCATTAACAAACATTGTACAAAGAGCCCCAATGTTTATGTTATGCACAAAGCACACCTATGAGAGCATGAGTATCATTTTAAAAATGATGGTAATTTATGTTTAGTTGGTAAACTACAAATGTAATGTAAGAGTGTAACATCTCACCTCCCCGAGCACATTCGGTTGCGTCGCACACACTCCAACAATAACATTAGAGTAGTCCTCATTGATGCAACTTCTCACCAGCTCCACACTGTCAACAAACAAACAAAACATTAGGATGAGATGAACGTTACTTTTTAAATGTGAGCCAAAGATTGAAACATTCGGAGCAAAGTCCAAGCATAGGTCGAAAATAATGTTGTTGTTGTTGTTGTTGTTGTTAGTCACATAACAGTCATACTCATTTTTTAGATGTGCAATAATGTAGGTTAACTGTGTAAAGAGAAATGTTTAGAGAAAAAAAAACAAGCCCACAATATTATTTTATACAGACTTATCTGAATGTACCTATGCTTATGTTATAGATTTAATTTTAATCGCTATTCATGTTAAAATACTGTTTAGGTGTTCTCAAAATGACTATGTAGTGTATCAACATACATCTAGAAAATATCAAGAGACACTAAGATACAGTTGGTAGTACCAAACCGTTAGAGGAGGTGACTTGAACGTGGATCAGTCAGTGAAACAGGAGTTCAAGCATGGGACTAAGATATTAGTCAGTGAAACAGGAGTTCAATCATGGGATTAAGATATCAGTCAGTGAAACAGGAGTTCAAGCATGGGACTAAGATATCAGTCAGTGAAACAGGAGTTCAAGCACGGGACTAAGATATTAGTCACTACAGTAGATAGTCTATTGAATAGAGTTACATCAGTTACAAGGATCCAGTATAATTATTTGAATAGGGGACTAGGTACATTTAAATTCATTTAGTCAAGATGTACATTCGATGAGGTCATTAAATTGGAAAGCATGAAACAACCAAAGTAAAACTAAGGACTGAACTGTTAACAGTGGGCCCTTGATGGGTGAGATGGTTACAAGGTTTTCATTTATTCTTGCGGGTCAAAATGTGGGTTGAGTGCTCACAAAAAGAAATCATTTTTATTTTATTTGTCAGGGCCTGAGGTGCAAGATATTGTAGATACTCTACCAAGGGAATTGGTGGGAGTAGAGAATCAAGAATGGAGTGAAGGATGTGAAGACAGTCCCAGGTGCCGACATCGATTCGGACCACAGCCTTCTGGTGGCGTACAATGAAATAAGAATGGAAAAGATCAGGAAAACGAGCAAGAGTAGATCAAAGTGGGACATACAAAAGTAAAGAAGCAAGAGTGACATTGTGAGAAATGCAATAGAACAAGAGTTCATTGAGGTGACAGAAGAGAGTATAAGTGCGGAAGTAAAGTGAAATAATGATAAGAATATTTTTTTGAGGGTGCTAAATGACAATGTTTGAAAAGTGAAGAGGACTGCACGAAAACCCAGGGTAACAACAGAAATGTTTCAAAAAATTGGAAGAAAGAAGGAAATGGACAAATGTCAACAAAGAAGAAAATATGAGGCTTAACAATGAGTTAAGGAGAAAAACAGACAAAACAAGGAACGACTATTTAGCTAAGGCATGTGACGAGATTATTGAACTGCAAAGAGAAGGAAGGTATGACCTCATATAGCAGAAAACAAAAGAACTGAGAATGTAATGAAAACAAAGGAACTGGGAAGAGAATGAAAACAAAGGAACTGGGAAGGGAATGAAAACAAAGGAACTGGGAATAATGAAAACAAAGGTGTACGAACAACAGTAGTAGAAAACCCCAAAGATCAGATGGTTATGGATCATAGAGAGGTTCTTACGATTTGGGAAAGATATATAGAAGAACTGTATGACTAGGAAAATCAACAAGGAAACCTGGAGATTGAAGAAGATGAATATGTAGAGGAGGACCAAAAGGACCCAGCATTTTAAAGAGTAAAGTGGAGAGAGCCATAAAGGACATGTCAATAAGGAAAGCTGTTACGAGATTATGACATACCAGCTGACTTTCTGAAGGAACTAGGAAACAACAGATTAATGGCTCTAACATAACTTATAAAGATGATCTACGAAACAAGATAATGGCCCAAGGACTTTCTAGATGTAACCATGGTGGCTCTAAAGAAGAAGAAGAAGTAATCCAAGACATGCAGTGACCACAGGACCATCAACCTCATCTCTCATGTGGGGAAGATCATGGCATGAATATTCCAAAGGCGAATGGGACCTAAAACAGAAAGTGAAATGGCAGACCAATTTGGATTCAGAAAAGGAACCAGAGATGCCATCGGTATGCTGTGAATAGTTTCAGAGAAAGTGCTGGAAGTCAGTGAAGACATCTACATTGGTTTCATTGAATGGCAAAAGGTGTTTGATAGAGTGAATTGCAAGAAACTGATGGAAATACTCAAGAAAATCAGCATCAACTGGATGGACAGAAGGCTAAACATGTAAATGGAACAGCAAGTGAAGGTTGTACCATGACAACAGTACAATGTGTCTACCAATCCCCGTCACCTCGCAAGTTAGGTGCACTTACCCCATTCAAGCAGCCGGCCCGGGCTCGATTTCGGCCACTTAACTCACATCAACATCGGTTGTCATAATGGCCGGGTGTTCAACAAAACAATAAAACCACGACTATATCAGCTGATCTGTAAGCCCCCTGCTTGAGCGCTCTCTCCTAGTTCTGAACTATGCGCAAGCACAAGAACTAGGAGCAGTAGTGATTATCCCTCCCAAATGTGTTCCCCCACCACAATCCACAAACTAATGACATTGTGCGCATGCGTCAGTGAGATAGTTTTGTGACTTGTTGACGATGACTGCATAGATAGACTGGCACCTTCTGCTTTCTCCCCACCATGTTTCCCCGCTGAGTTTAATTTGCATATAAGCCGGTGCTCGCAAGTGATATGTACTCTTTGATGTTTGTCTAGTCTTAGAAACATACTCCTGAATAATGTAAGTTGTTATCTAATTTTTGAAATATATGTTTTTTATTTTGTTTTTTATCAGGATTATATTTAGGCTTTGAACTCTTCAAAATTATGTAGGGCTAAGTTGAGATTATTTTCTGGCTCATTTATTTATTTTTTCACTAAATTGAATTCTGATAACTTTACTATTTCGCTAACTTGATCTTAAATGTGAAGTCCGCGGTCGGGCTAGTGATTAATGTAACCATTCTTTTTGTAAACTCATTTGGTGTTTGACGCTTATAATTCACCTTTCATATTCTACTTAAAACACTTTGGATTGGAGTATATCTTTATCACGCTTTAGATTAGAGATTATTATTACTTTATCTAATTTATAATTTTAACGATGTTTCTATTTATAATTGTTTGGTAGGAGTTATTTATCTTCATAATATGTTCTCAACTTATTTGTTAATGTCAGGAACTAGGACTTGCCCGCCTAACTGGAATAACAAAAAGGTTAGTGAAGTATCTCTTTATTATTACATATTACATACAGTTAGGCGCAGAGTTATCCTATATTTGACTATGGAGTAATTTAATTCTTTTATTATTGTTAATATTGGCCTGTATGGCATTTGTTAAAGATTTATTGTTATGAAGCTTTTTGAATAAGTTTAATCCTTTTCTAACACCTTATTGCGTCTTATCATAAACTACAACAGGACTGCGTATAACCCGAATGGGTAGCAAGACGCGGTGCTAATAATAATACAACAGGACACTAAATTATATCCAATCATATCCCACCACAGCTTAAACAATATAATGTTCTAAATTCACCAAGCTCCATTCCACTGTGTACATACCAAGTTGACTATCTCCTGTGCCACACAACCGGCTAACATGAAATGGTGAACAAGACTGACTCCATTCCACTGTGTACATACCAAGTTGACTATCTCCTGCGCCACACAACCGGCTAACATGAAATGGTGAACAAGACTGGCTTCATTCCACTGTGTACATACCAAGTTGACTATCTCCTGTGCCACACAACTGGCTAACATGAAATGGTGAACAAGACTGACTCCATTCCACTGTGTACATACCAAGTTGACTATCTCCTGCGCCACACAACCGACTAACATGAAATGGTGAACAAGACTAGCTTCATTCCACTGTGTACATACCAAGTTGACTATCTCCTGTGCCACACAACCGGCTAACATGAAATGGTGAACAAGACTAGCTTCATTCCACTGTGTACATACCAAGTTGACTATCTCCTGTGCCACACAACCGGCTAACATGAAATGGTGAACAAGACTGGCTTCATTCCACTGTGTACATACCAAGTTGACTATCTCCTGTGCCACACAACCGGCTAACATGAAATGGTGAACAAGACTGGCTTCATTCCACTGTGTACATACCAAGTTGACTATCTCCTGTGCCACACAACTGGCTAACATGAAATGGTGAACAAGACTGACTCCATTCCACTGTGTACATACCAAGTTGACTATCTCCTGTGCCACACAACCGGCTAACATGAAATGGTGAACAAGACTGACTCCATTCCACTGTGTACATACCAAGTTGACTATCTCCTGTGCCACACAACTGGCTAACATGAAATGGTGAACAAGACTGGCTCCATTCCACTGTGTACATACCAAGTTGACTATCTCCTGCGCCACACAACCGACTAACATGAAATGGTGAACAAGACTAGCTTCATTCCACTGTGTACATACCAAGTTGACTATCTCCTGCGCCACACAACCGACTAACATGAAATGGTGAACAAGACTGACTCCATTCCACTGTGTACATACCAAGTTGACTATCTCCTGCGCCACACAACCGACTAACATGAAATGGTGAACAAGACTGACTCAATTCCACTGTGTACATACCAAGTTGACTATCTCCTGTGCCACACAACTGGCTAACATGAAATGGTGAACAAGACTGGCTTCATTCCACTGTGTACATACCAAGTTGACTATCTCCTGTGCCACACAACTGGCTAACATGAAATGGTGAACAAGACTGACTCCATTCCACTGTGTACATACCAAGTTGACTATCTCCTGTGCCACACAACCGACTAACATGAAATGGTGAACAAGACTGGCTCCATTCCACTGTGTACATACCAAGATGACTATCTCCTCCGCCAATGTATAGTATAACATTTCCGGCACTAGATGGTTCCACGTGGCCAAGAACAGTGTTCTGGGTCCCTCCAGGCCTTACTCGTCACAAGTTCCCCGTTCACTATTACCTCTTCACCTCTCTTTGTGTCTATCTTGTGTGGAACCCCTACTATCCTCCTCTCTGATTAAATGATATTGGATAAATACTGCTAAGAAGTCGAAGGACGAGTCACTCTTAGCAGGATATCTATCTTGGGCACGTCTACATGTTCCCAAAACCAAACTTGTGGAAATTATAATAATGTTTAATATTCAGAGTCCTCCCAACTTGTGGAAATTATAATAATGTTTAATATTCAGAGTCCTCCCAACTTGTGGAAATTATAATAATGTTTAATATACAGAGTCCTCCCAACTTGTGAAAATTACAATAATGTTTGATATTCAGAGTCCTCCCAACTTGTGGAAATTATAATAATGTTTAATATACAGAGTCCTCCCAACTTGTGAAAATTACAATAATGTTTAATATTCAGAATCCTTCTGAATTGTGGAAATTATAATAATGTTTAATATTCAGAGTCCTCCCAACTTGTGGAAATTATAATAATGTTTAATATTCAGAGTCCTCCCAACTTGTGGAAATTATAATAATGTTTAATATTCAGAGTCCTCCCAACTTGTGGAAATTATAATAATGTTTAATATTCAGAGTCCTCCCAACTTGTGGAAATTATAATAATGTTTAATATTCAGAGTCCTCCCAACTTGTGAAAATTACAATAATGTTTAATATTCAGAATCCTTCTGAATTGTGGAAATTATAATAATGTTTAATATTCAGAGTCCTCCCAACTTGTGGAAATTATAATAATGTTTAATATTCAGAGTCCTCCCAACTTGTGGAAATTATAATAATGTTTAATATTCAGAGTCCTCCCAACTTGTGGAAATTATAATAATGTTTAATATACAGAGTCCTCCCAACTTGTGGAAATTATAATAATGTTTAATATACAGAGTCCTCCCAACTTGTGAAAATTACAATAATGTTTAATATTCAGAATCCTTCTGAATTGTGGAAATTATAATAATGTTTAATATTCAGAGTCCTCCCAACTTGTGGAAATTATAATAATGTTTAATATTCAGAGTCCTCCCAACTTGTGAAAATTACAATAATGTTTAATATTCAGAATCCTTCCGGCTGGTGGAAATTACAATAATGTTTAATATTCAGAGTCCTCCCAACTTGTGAAAATTACAATAATGTTTAATATTCAGAATCCTTCTGAATTGTGGAAATTATAATAATGTTTAATATTCAGAGTCCTCCCAACTTGTGGAAATTATAATAATGTTTAATATTCAGAGTCCTCCCAACTTGTATAAATTACAATAATGTTTAATATTCAAAGTCCTTCCGGCTAGTGGAAATTATAATAATGTTTAATATTCAGAATCCTTCCGGCTGGTGGAAATTACAATAATGTTTAATATTCAAAGTCCTTCCGGCTAGTGGAAATTATAATAATGTTTAATATTCAGAATCCTTCTGAATTGTGGAAATTATAATAATGTTTAATATTCAGAGTCTTCCTGACTTGTGGAAATTATAATAATGATTTCAGACAAGGAAAATATGTTTAATATTTTTAGAGTCCTTCTGACAAGTGTATTTTTTTTTAGTCCTTCTGACTTATAAATAAAATTAATAAACTTCTCTGATGGTTAGAATTGCTGAAGCCAGTTCTCTAAAACACACAAGGACCTTAGCATAAGACCAGAAGACAAGCTCCAATATTTGTTACAGGCCACTTATTCAGATACTAAAGTTAAATATTTGGTGGACCATTACCTAACTACCTACTAAAGACAATTACCCAAATGTTTGAAAGAAAAGAATGGCAAGTCAGATTTATTAAAGCTGGCCAGAACCAATATGGTATACTCTTGCCCTTTGCAAACTACATGTATATTAAGAGAGTTAAGAGCACTGGACCTAGGTTTCACGGTGAAGAAATGTGCACCACTTTTATATCTGTTTGTTGAAAGTGGTTTACCGGAAGATGTGCTGAGAGCATACAGGCATACCAGTTGATCCAGAAGGTAGACTAAACCATTTGCTAGCAGAAATTGAATTGAATGTAAGAATAAATATGGCTATGGTAGGTTTCAACATAAAGGATCAATCAAAGAAAGTTCAACCAGTGAAGATTATTGAAAATGCTCATTTCCACACTTACACTGCATGGTTAGTGCCCAGATGCCTAGAAGAAATATTTGTGTGTTTTGAGAAAAGGAACATCCTAGCGTAGATCGCGACACGACGAAAAAGTTGTCCCTGAACGAGAGGCTGAAAATACTTTACAACAATAGAACATGTTTCTTGTGTATGAAAACAGAACATACATCTCGTTATTATTGGGCAACATTAAGATGTGTTACATATCGTAAGAGACATACAACCTTGATGTGTCCTGAATCTGCTGCCCCTCCCAAAAATGAAGATAAAAGGAAGTCAGAGTATCACTGTTTGGTCAATAAAGAAGCAGATGTTTCAAAAGATTCAGAAGTTCTTTAGCAGACTTGAAAACTAAGGTTGTGTGGCATTAATGCCAAATTTAAAGTAATCTTGAGCATTAGTTGATACTGGGATCCAGAGAGCATAAACTAGTGTGGCAGAAAAAATAGGTTGAGATGTTAGGAGAAAAGCAGCATTGGGGCATTCTATTTGTGGTGGCGCAATTACAGAAGAAAGTTTGCATAATAATTACATAATATTTGTGGTAAATTTGTCAAAACAATATGCCTGCAATTGTGAAGCCTTGGATCAAGATACTATTAGTGGATACAACATGTGCAGATAGGGATCACGGTGTAAAGCACTACAAAAAGTCAACGTTTTGATAATGAATGAAGAAGGGCCCCCCATGTTGCCAATAATTCTATGACAGGGAATCAATTTCAGCCTAGAAATAGTTTAGTCGCTATCGAGACTCATCTATATTGGACTTTAATGGGTAAAGTGGCTAAGAAGACGAATCTAGATATTGCAAACCTAGTCACAGTGAAGTATGTGTATGTGAGGGAAGCTAGGGTTGGAAATATGTGGAAACCAGACATACAAGAGTGTACTGAGTTGAGGTCAAAGAAAGAAAGCAAGAAAAGCTGTAGCACACTTTGGTGAATGATTCAGGATGCTATGAAATTCATTTCTCATGGCTGGACAATCCCAAATACCTTCCAACAAATTAATCAATGGCAGAACAGAGGTTGCTAAATACAAGTAAAATGGAATGTGTAGGTATTTATTAGTGGTTACAGGAAGAGATTGTATAAGAGTTCAAATAAGATGTCACTAGTGGACATTGTTTGCCCTACCAATCTGTTGTTAAAGAATCACAACAGAATCACAACACGCATCCAATCAGTTGTCAATGCATCCGCCAAGATAATAGGATTTCCTTTCATTAAATGAGTGTTTGAGTGATGGACCTAATCTTATCAAGCTCCTGCTGATGCAGTTTCAAGAAGGCAAGATTGGTGTAACTGCTCATATAATAAAGTCCTGAAGTCCTTCAAATAAGTGTAAAAGGGAAGACTAGAATTGTTATATGTTTACTGTGGTGGAATGAAGACTGTGACAGCCTTAGAACGTTTAGACATGTCCGAGTAGTGTTTGGATTGAAGTGTAGTCCATTTATACTGGAAACAGTACTTCAGTATTATCTTCGTAATGAAATCAAAAACTGTGCGGACAAGGACTCCCTAATGATAAAAGTGTTGGCCTAGGTTTTTATGTTGATAATGTTGCTACCAGTGTTGATACTGATCAAGACTATGTGACTTTACAGATGGCTTGCAAAACGTTATCTACAGGAGCATTTAGATCTTTGTGATCGGGAATTGAAAGGAGAAACTGAAGTGTTGTCTGTGTGGAATCAAAGGGAGGATACACTCAGTGTGGACATGAGTTGGGTTGATGGGGCTAAAGTGCCAAAAACAAACAAAGAAATTAATTTTGTCAGTTGCGCAAAGATCCCTTGTTGTTTTGAAAAGATTGGGCTAGCCGGTGTTCATGTTTTTTGTGATGTCACTAAGGATGCACATGCTTCTGCAGTGTTTGCCCTCAACGTTTAAAAGCCAAGTGGTGAGAGGGACCAGAGAGGCTGGGTAAACATTAGCTGTGGCGTTACCATTCATGGTTTACTTCTACCGCTACTTTTCTTGTAAGTAGTGAGAGTAAGGCCCTAACTACAGAGTCCATAAGCTCCGCATCCTTATAGTCCTTAGAAATGGAAATCACATCTATACAGTCCAAATCGATATATGTAATCACGTGACCGTGCCAACCAATAAGAAAGCTGGAAACAATATTCAACTAAACTTACTAAAAGAAAATTTTCTAGAGCTATACGCAATTGGACGGTATCTATGAAGCAAACTATATCATAGCTAAACAATTAATAACTAAAGTAACTAGACAACATAATTTGATCAAACATTCAGGATAGGCTACATTTCGATGCACACGCACCCTTACCATACTTTGCTGTGATTGGTAGTCCTTATCAGTCCGTCTTGACTTGTCCTTGGAAAGCTAAAGTTGTTTCAACTTCTACGGAGTGGTAATTTTTTTTTAGCACCACGTCTTACTACCCGTTCGAGTTATACGCTTAAGTACTAATTACACTAATGGGTTAGGAGTTGGAGAGGTTGAAAATAGGGGAAGTGAACCCGCATTTGCGTGGAGGGAGAGTGGAAAACCATTTAGGGAAAACAACCCCAGTTCCCCGACCGAGATTCTAGCCTTGATCTCCCCGTTCTCGGCAGTCGAGCTCAACACGACTAGCGCGTTAGCTAACTACGCCACCGAGACGGGTACAAAGTGGTAAGGACTAAGAATTAAGGATAAGGACTCTATAGACAGAGCAATTTGTTAATGTGCCAGAGTCGATCTCTTAAGAAGTATTATGCAACTTACGAATACGGAGTCTGTGGATGGGGCTTAAAGTTTAGTTTCCCACAAGAAGTATTTTGTGTGGAAAAAAATGCCTTAAACGCGCGATATTTTGTGTACCGTCCAAGAGTTTACTCTTATTCTCGACAAACCAAACCTATTATCATATATGCTATTTTAAACTCAACAATTTTAAACGTTAATATGTACTTACTCTTGAGATGAGTCTATAGGTATTCTAAGTGTTGATCCAGGTATTAAAATACCTTCGAGTAATGGAAGTGTCTTAGGCAACGTAACAACCGATGCCATTCTTTTTGTATTAAGATTGTCTCTAATCACACTTGCTTTTGAGTTATACTTGTCACTAATCTCTTGGCACACGTTTCAGTGGGGGAAAAAAAACTTACAATGATAACAAGAAAAGTTGAAAATGCCAGCTGATTTGCAGACGCAATCAGGACTTTAAAATGTAGCAGGCTGAAAAGCTCCACATTCACAATAAACTAACTGTTTTTAGCCAACATAAGAAAATGAATACACTAGGCAGGAGTATAGTTCTAAAGCTAATCATAATTAGCATCACCAAACAAGTATAGAACTGTTCTAAATAGTTTCATAGCATTTGCCAAAGTGCAGTACAGTTCAAATAAGTCTCATAGGTGGCGTAAAACAACGAGTATAGTTTATTAAGATTGGAAAATTTAAGGATCCAAAATGTATATTTTGAATCTGTGTCACGAGAACATGGTTTTATGTTTTTAATCTAGAAAATAGCATATATAATAGAGTATTAATAGAACGGAAAGTCTCTGTATATGTGCTAGACATTATTATAGTGCCTAGAGTTGGGCTTCAAAACTAACTCACGTAAGCGGGACGTTTGAATTGTTTCATAGTATGGTGAGCTATGTAACAGTTTATTCTTCTACTTATTCATTAAGTGGAAGGACTACCTTGTAAAATTTGAGAAGCGCTATCAGCGCAACTCCTAAGAAACGTCCATATATTCAACTATTTGGACTGTTTAGCCGACACCGAACTAGAGCTGCGATGTTGTCAAATATCTGCTAAGTTTGGTCTAAAAGAGTGAAGGGGGAGCGAGCTAATCTGTTGTTTACATGGGTCAAGTTTCTTGGAAGGGAAAGGCTAGAGTGCGGCTTTTATCAAAGACCACACTATGCAGAAATCTGCTGCTTTATTTTTAGCTTGAACTAATATAATCAGTAATATGGTTTTCTTAATATTTCTTACCTAGAGGAAGAAAACATTTTTAATTTGACTTTCTCGTATTTGACTGGTTTGCTGGTGACGAGATTGGGGTTCACATCCCAGTAGTGTATATTGAGGGTGTTTTTTAAAACGGTTTCAAACACGCTACTATTATTTATTTATATCACCGCGTCTTACTACCCGTTCGGGCTGTACACTTATATACTAATTACTCTAATGTGTTAGGCATCAGGAAGGTTAAATTAAGAGGAGATGCATCCATATTTTCGTGGAGTGAGAGCAGAAAACTATTTAGGAAAATCCACCTAAGTGCACCCAACCGGAATTGAACCGTGATCTCCCCGTCTTCAGCATGTCAGTTGAACACGGTGGGTAGCACACACTATTGGACTGGATTGCTGGTGTTGGGGAGATTGAAATTCAAATCCCAGTTGTGTGCAATAAGGGCATTTTCCCTAAAATGGTTCCCCACTCTCACTCCACGCAAATGTGGGTACATTAAATCTAAAATGTTACCTTCCTCGTTCCTAGTTCATGTATGTGTATAACTCAAACTGGAAGTAAGTCGCAATGAAAAAATATATATTTTTGAGGAGTTTTTAGGGGAATGACTCCAAGCCAATGGGAAATGTTTGAAAATGGAATGCCACTAAAAGCTATTAGGGGTGGCCCTTAAGCATTTAAAAATAATAATAGATTGTTATAGAACCTATTTGAAATTTGATGCAAACCCTCTTTCATCTTCAAACTAGAGTATATCAGAGGGAACCAAACAAACTGGAGGAAGACACATTTTGATGGGGGGAAGGGTGGAGAAGACATTGGTGGTAATACCCCGCCCTATCAAACCTCCCCCCTTACCAGTCCACCCTCAATGAGTAACATTGGATATACAACTATCGACAGACACATCGTAGAATGTAGATCATTTCCTCAGCATCTGACATAACCCAAGTTATGAGGGGTGAGGACAGTGTTTGAGCGTCACAATGGTTACTTAATTTTATTTAAAAGATTCATACGTCAAGTCATGCAATCACTTTTGATGGAAAATATCAAAATAATAATAATAATAATAATAATAATAATAATAATAATAATAATAATAATAATAATAATAATAATAATAATAATAATGGTGATAAAAATATCTTATCAATTAACATAAAAAGTTTTTATTTTTTAAATCTTTTTTCATGGACACAGAAAATTGGGGGTCAGAGATGTACCCCCCTTGAAAAGTGTTAGAACCCTTAAAAGGAAGGGGGTGGGGACACACACATATGTATAAAACATAAATAAGAAATTGTGTTTTTTACTTTATTATTTACTTTAGTTTCTTATATTACATCACCCAGATACAAATAATTATTATTATTATTTTAATATAAACTTAAAGATGCACTAAAATTTCCTATTGTAAAACTAGCTTGACCTACATTAGCTTGTAACATGTACAAAGGCGTAACTATGCAGTGATGGACCCACGGTGGGTGACCCCAAGGGAAAAATACACCACCGTCCCCAAATCTTATGAATAATTGTAGATTATAAAAAAATATTTAGACATTTATTATTGGAATTATTTTATAATACGTATTAATATAGAGTAGGTAGGTTAAATTTAGAGGAAGTGTACCCACATTTGCGTGGAAAGATAAGAGTGTAAACCCATTGAGGAAAAACTACTCTAAGTGCATTACCATACAGCCATAATATTTGATAAAATTGTTGCTGAAAAATTTCAATATAATGTAAAAAACTTAATCTGAATTGAATAAAACAATATTAATAAATATTTTAAACAAATCTATAGTCAATCATCAATATTAACACCTATAGAGGCTAAACAAACGTAGGTCTCTGTGAAATTGTCTACACTTTCCTCCAAGGACAAGCGACGGGTAGTAGCTCAACAGACAACATAGCTAATCCCTTTAGCCTTTATTGATTCATGTGCTTCTTAAATAATTTTTAATAAAGTTTTGAAAATGATCTGTCAGCTGTTTCTATTGATTTTACAAAAAAATATGTACACACATTTTTGTACAGCATAAATTATGCGCAATAAAATGACTATTGAGTAATTTTTGATTGATTAGTGAGATCTTTACGAAACAATGATAGGCCTGAAAGACAACGCTTTCATCTATTACCAAATTAATTTTGGGTGGGTGGACCTGCGTGGTGGGCCCTATTTTGGGCGTGGCCCTGTGGAATTTTGCCACCCCCCTGTAGTTACACGAATGAACTTGTAACTATCAAGAATTTCAAACTCTATTAACCTATATATAGCTTTATACGTTTATACATATTTTAACATGGTGGCCTCATGGTCTAACGCGCTAATCTTGCAGTAGACTAGACTGCCAATGATGGGGAGATCAAGGTTCTAATCTCGGTCGGGTGTACTAAAGTTAGTTTCTCCAAACTGGTATTTCACGCTCCCTCCACGTAAATGCGGGTACACTTTCTATGAATATAACCTTCCTGATCCCTAAAACCACTAAAGCAATTTTTGAAAAACAAAATCTATTCACAAATTCTCTGTTCATTTGAAAAAAAAAAAATTAATCTGACCATTTACTTCAGGAACTGAAAGAAAAAATTTTGGGGTTCACATCCCAGTAGTGTATACTGAGGGTGTTTTTTAAAACGGTTCCAAACACGCTACTATTATTTATTTATATCGCCGTGTCTTACTACCCGTTCGAGCTGTACATATATATTTATATATAATATAATGTAAATCAAAATATAATATAATATTATATTATATTATATTATAATGTAAATAAAAATATAATATAATTAAATAAATATTATATATATTTTTATATATATAAATATATATATATTCAAATTTGAAGATAGCATATAGAACAATTTTCTGCAAAAAGAAATATTTTGTTTTTAAAAATGTATATTTTTTATAGAATAAATATTACACTTATTGCCTCTACTTCAAAAATTATAAACACTAACTCTAAAAATAAGTATTTGAAATTACGATAAACATAAAGAAATATGCTGCAAGAAAAGGTTTTTCACCCAATTGTATAGAAAATATCTATCTATCGATTTTGACCAAATTTGATAGGCTTAAACACAAGTTTTACATTGAAGCATGATCATTTTATAATCTATTTCTCCCTTATCAATCACTTTTGTGTCAGGGACGTTCATAATATATATACACATCACTAGCTATTTTATAATTTTTGCTACACACAGTATATAATAATACATCCATTCTACAACTTTATACATTCAAAGTCCTTCATCAAAACTTCTGCAATGAACACACTTAATATTACGTTTTTAATTTTAATTTTATTAGGGACCTGTGCTACAATTTTTGGTTGAATCCCTACCACGTGAATTGAGGTGTTTTTCCTCGTGATTGCTCATTTCCTCCACGCAAATGTGGGAACACTTTCTCTTAATTACCGTATTTATTATCTACCCTACTTTATTATTGTAAATTTACGGATAACATCAAAGAATATTAAGAAGTGAAGCATTTCTAATATCACAAGAACAAAAAAAAAAGACATTGAAATAATCTTTACACTGCACACTCTTATATATGTTGAGTAACATCCTCCTCTTAGCATTTGTGTTCCCCCCTTCCCTTCCTCTCTAAAGCTTACGTTATTTCCAAATCTTTGACTATGGCACGCGAGGGGTGCGAGAAAGTAAAAATGATATTTGTGATGAAACTATTTTGTTAAATAATAATTGTCAAAATTAAACATGGATCTGTGTTAATGTTATTAATTTTAAAAGAGTGGTGGTCAAGGGATGTTCAATAGTCCCAATAGCAAAATAGTTTCAAGACATTTATCTATTGTGACAAGTGTATTTCTTGTTCAAATTACCAATAGCCCAAAATGATTTAGTTAGCCCCGTATTATCAATACCAAATTATTGACTCTGTTTACAGATCAGATTACCAAAGGTAGGGCCAAAGTGTTTGATTGGTACACCAAAGTGAACCGAGCCCGTGTGGATTTTACGCCGATGTACTAATTAAGCGAATGTGTCAGAGAAGGGTAAGTTTGCTTTTAGATGACTTACACTCACATTTGCGTGGAGGGTAAGTGGAAAACATTTTAGGAATAATAACCTCATAGCACCGAACTGGGATCGAACACCAATCCCCGTCCTCGGCAGTCCAGTTTTTTGCAAGAGAAGTGCCTTAAATCATGAGGTCACCAAAGCGGGTCCTGTAATTATATTAATTAGGTATTCCACACACATGATTTGAAATTAATGGATGAATTTTAAACTACAGTATTAAAATTGTATTTTTCAAGCAGAAATGATAATAAATTCATGATACTTTTTTTTATCCAATTCACAAGAGTAAAACATTTATTTTTCTTTCGTCTGGTTGAGAGATAAAGTAGTTTTTTATTTTATTTTCTTCGATCTATTTTTACAGAAACGGCTTCCATTGCAAAACACGTGGTATTCACACAACTGATTTAATAAATGAACGCAGACGAGTTGATATTTTTCCTGAGAACATCTGCTCGTCACTGTGCAACGCTTGGCATCACTGCCATGAGTTTTCTCGAGAGGTTCATTTTGTTCAACATTACACCGATAGGTCACAGGCTACTGCACCACAACACTTTTTTTAATCAAAATAAAACTGTACCACTTTATTTTAGTTTAGAACAATACGTATGCTGAAAAATGAAATGATAATTATTCTCAATCATATTTACTCGGTTTATACTTTGTCTGTAGATTTTTTTTAAAACAACACTAAACCAAGAAAATACGATCATGCAAAAATTATTTAAACAAAGCTGCTTACGAATATTTAACTTTTAACTGGCGTTAAATTATACTAAATGATAGAGAAATGTGTTTATTGTAATACAATGAAAACCATTTTAGCCTAAGTCTTCCCACATTTCAATGACAAGCCCAGTTTGTTTCATGCAGTGATCTTTAAATTATTTTTTAAAACTTAAATTTGAATAGGCTGGGTGGATAGGAATAAACTATAAACCATGTAAATGAATTGATCTTTACAGTAGTAAAAATCTGATTAAAATATGTATAATAGTTTTCTTAGTAATCATGTACAGAGAAATCGCCTTAGAAACCGGCCGCGCTCATCTCTCATGGTGATCCATCCCCTTAATAATAATTGCTAAATTTTAGTTATTAAGTTTCAAATAATTTATAAAATTATATTAATATTGAAATAATACCCTAGTGGAAAAGCATAGGAGTATACCATAGTAAACCAAGAAAAACCGTAGTTGGTTTCGTATGGTTCTTTAAGGTCCAAGGAAATCCAGACCATTACTCATTACTATGGATTTATCAGGTTCTCCCAGAGACAGAGTATACCAATGGGAACCAGACATTGTCTGGAAAACTCAGGGTCCGTGTTTTTAAAATTGTTTTCTTTGGGAAGAGCCAAACCAATGAAAACCAGATTTTGCCTGGAACACTTTGGGCCTGTGGTTTGATCTGTTTCTTGGTGGTATGTGCCAAACCATTGCAATCCAGACTTTGTCTGAAACACTCTTGATCTGGGGTTTAGTCTGGGTTTCTTTGGGACAGAAGAAACTAATGCAAACCAGACTTTATCTGGAACACCCTTTATCTGTGATTTGGTCTGGTTTCTTATGGCACAGAACAAACAAATACAAACCAAACTTTGTCTGGAACATTCCAGCTATGTGGTTTGGTCTGTTTTACTTTGGGACTGGACTAGCCACCGCAAACCAGATTTTGTCCTGAACATTCCAGGTATGAGGTTTTGTATGGTTCTCTTTGGGATGGGCCAAACCAATGAGGACCAGATTTAGTCTGGAATGCTCCAAATCTGTGGTATTTCCGGGTTGTTTTTACGACAGAACAAAAAGTATTTGTCTGGAATACTCCGGGTATGGGGTAAGATGGGCCAAACCAATGCAAATAAGATTTTGTCTGGGTCACTCAGGGTATGTGGTTTGGTCTGGTTCCCTTTCATATGGGCCAAACCAATGCAAACCAGACTTTGTCTGGAACACCCCAATGCTTTGGTTTGGTTCTTTTTGGGATGGGCCAAACCTATATAAACCAGACTTTATATGGAACACTCCGGGTCTGTGGTTGATTTTCTTTGGGATGGAAAAAGCCAATGCAAACTAGACTTTGTTTGGAAAACTCTGGGACTATGGGTTTTTTTTTTCTGGTTTGCTCTGAGACTGAACAAACCAATGCAAACCAGACTCTCTGGAACACTATGGAACTGTGGATTTTTCTGGTTATCACTGGGACGGAACAAACCAGTACAAACCTTACTTTGCTTGGAACATACTGGGATTCTGTTTTTTTTCTGGTTTGCTCTCGGACGGGCCAAACCAATACAGACCAGTAGTATTTTCTGGTTTTCTCTGGGACTGGCCACACAATTTATACAGACTATGATTTGTCTGGAATGGTAGTTTTTTCAGTTTTTCTCTGAGACGGGACAAACCAATACGAATCAAACTTTGTCTGGAACACTTTGTGTCTGTGGTTTAGTCTGGTTCTCTCTGGGACGATCTAAACCAATACGAAAGAGACTTTGTCCGGAATACTATGTGGCTATGGTTCGTTCTGGTTTTCTCTGGGCCAGCCCAAACCAACACGAGCCAGGATTTGTCTGGAAACCTCTGGAAATGTAATATTTTCTGATTTTCTCTGGGACGGTCCAAACCAATACGAACCAGACTAATATATGAGTGCCTTTAATATTGAAAGGTGTGAAGGCTTGTTTGTTTTCTAATTAATTTCATAGAGACTTAAGGGGGCCGCCTTGGTACGTGAGAAAGTATCATTCGTGTTAGACCTCATGTCTTAAAATGAAAATGCTCTGTGCTGTTATCTTGAACTACAGCGTCTGTCTCTCTCTAATCTTATCCTCTTCACACTTACCCTGCCACCCCATGTCAGAAGAAGAGAAGCAAAGAAATGGAAAACTATTTCAAGGTCAAGAGGAATAATGCGCGTGGCTGATCGCCTCCCCACTCACTACACAGTCCAGCTGTCCGCCTGTGTTTATCTTGTGATATTTTGCTAACTTGAGATTCTCGTGAAGGGTTCACAAACAAGCACAATCCTCTATTGATGGTTTAACTTGTCTTGAAACCTTATAATACGAACGGGTAGTAGGACGCGATGCTAAAAAAAAAAATTGTCTTGAAGAACACACACTTTTATACATGTCACTTTTTTTTTAGGAAAATGTGAATATTAACTATACAATAATTAATCACGTGTAGACTAAATTTCTATCTTACCCTTACTTAGTTGATAGCAGGGCGTCGGAACCGAGGAGTATAAGGAGCTCTAACACACGGCCCTATACTCCCAACCCGTCTTAGATTTATTCTACCTGTGTAAATACTTATAAATATGGAAGATGTAAAAAAAAAAAAAAAAAGCCTTCAACTAGCTTCTAAAAGCATTCACTTTTTTTTTTAATCGGGAATAATCCTCCCCCCTTCCGACCTCATCGTTGTTAATCAAACCAAAGAGGTTTTTCCTTTTAGAACTGCGTCTTACAACCCGTTCGGATTACACGCTTATGTAATAATTACTCTAATGGGTGACCATGCGGCCACCGAAGCGGGTCAAATTAGTTAACTTTTACTGTCAACTAAAATGAGATAGACTACATATTGTTATATCACCTACACTGTTTACGCCTACACAAAGCTAGAGTTTACATAAATAATAGGTTAAATGGTCATGTGTAACCTATTTTCAACAATTAATTCATTTTAATTTCAGGTGCCTATTCAGGCTATCAGTAATTTCCACTGATTATTCTAGCTGATAGGGGAAGAGGAAGGAAAGTTTTGATGAAATGTACCCGTATTTGTTTAGAGAGAGGGCTACGGATAAACTACCCTTAGTAAACCTGGCCGAGAATCAAACCCCGACCTCCTTGTCACTGGCAATCTTGTTTAGCTTGATCCTTACGTTTTAAATAATTAAATCAAGTAAGAACTTATTAAAAACAATAAGAAATAAACAATATTATTAATGTTGAAACACATTGACTGTTTCATATAATACACACACACACACACACACAGAGTGGCGGATCCAGAAAAAAATGACAGGGGGCTCCATGATAATTTATTATTATTATTATTATTATTATTATTATTATTATTATTATTATTATTATTATTATTATTATTATTATTATTATTATTATATTGCTACCTTACATCCTTTTAAAAATCTCGTATCTGTATGTGAAAATTAATATTTAAACAAGATTTACAAAGCTATGTTGGATAAAAGCCTTTTGAGTCCAATGATAAATGCTGATAAATAATTATTTATCTTTAAGAGTTTGATTTAAGTTTTCGAGTGTGTTTTCTATCAACCATGTTTAGAACCTCTTCAGGATATATTTCAATACTTTTATTTAGACTAGGCAATGAGCCTGGCCAAATTATAGAGTCTTCCCTGACCTATTGTTCTCTAGATTTATTTCCTCAAATTGCATATTACGAAGTGACGTAAATGTTTTTGGAGATCTCCTAGAAAATAATTGTTCAACGTCAATCCAAAATTTTATAGATAGTTTACATCCTTGAAAAAAAGAACGAGTTTAAAGTGGGATAGAGATTATTGTTAACTATACGTTGTGTGAAGTAGTACATTGTGCCCCCGAAGGCTTAGTTGTGCAAAAAAGATAATTTTAAGGGCAGATAGTGACAAAACAGTAACCGTAATGAGATTACAAAAGGAGGAGTTAGGGCAGTGATTCCTAACCAGGGTTCCGCGAGAATCTCCAACCTTTGTTTTTATTAATCTCACAATATTTTTTGGACAGTGTGGAGATATATAAATATAGCTCATGTACCCGAGGAAGATGAAGAGAATAGTGCCGATAGTAATATTAAAAGTGAGATTGGTAAGAATAGTGATAACCCAAGTTCAAGTACCGGAGGACAGTAATTAGTAATAGTAAATAGAAATAGGCAATAAATAATCCTGAAATATTTTATTCAAAAGTATAAATTTATTATTATTATTATTATTATTATTATTATTATTATTACTCGTATTTAACAACCCTAATGATCTATATGTCTATTTTATAATTTACCCTTGTCGTACCTAATGTGTGATAAGATTTTATGAAATATTTTAAGAGTTCTTCTAAAGAAAAAAGGTTGGGAATCACTGGGTTAGGGTCGCTTTCCCACGCAGGAGGCCAAAATATTATTAATATTGGATGCCTTAGCAAGCTATTTAGCGTTCAACTTGGTTTATTTTAGGGGAGACTTCAATTCAATCTATAATATATACGGATAATATAGATATATCGAGGTGAGTGCTCATAGAAATAAGAATATATAATAAGAGGGCAGGGAGAGGGGTGTTGGGTGAGGGGGGTATTGTGTTTTTTTAGAGACCAAAAACAATTATAATGTATTACTTCATCAACAAAGTGGGGGTAGTTAGAGATCTTTACTTTAGTTTACTATTGGTTAGAGAGTAAACAAGACAGTGTTAAATTATTTTCCAAATTAAAACAAAATCGTAGTGAAAGATAACTCCAAATAGTTTCTGAAAGCATCCAATTTCCAAAAGTATGTCGGTGGAAGCACACTTCAAATATATTCTAGAGCAGGGGAGCACACAGAAATTATTCTAAAGGAGGATCCAAAGTATAGAAGTTACAAGTCAATAATCAATTAAATCCATTATTACTAAACAAAATACTTAACGCTATACAGACTAGACAGCGTTAAATCCAGTTGGGCATGTTCCACACTCAGGCATGGATTCAAGGGGGTGGGACCAAGGAGCTATAATCCCCCCTTTTTGAGATATTTTTCAAAAATTAAATTGACGGATTGAAGGGTGCTGTGCTTCTCTGCAGACATACGTCCAATGTGTTCGAACAACACATGTTTCACCCCGTTTACTCCGAACCCTGGCTTTCCCGCACACTACGCTCCTATCTCACCCCTCCTTTGTGTAATAAAGAGCGTGTTATTTACTATTGACTTATTTTCATATTTTAACTAAAATACAGTCACTTGAGTTAGGCATCTTTATTTTTAACAGTTCATTTTTATATTAATTTAAAAATTATACTCACAAACTAAATGTAAATTCTACAGTGAATATACCTAGAAATTAAAGCTGGCAATCAAATCGAAGGTAACATATATTTATAACCCATATAAGTTTAATCAGAAACAATTAGGTACAAAATATAATTAAAGGGCACCATTTTGAACCTTAGAATTACAAATTTTTCTCCAGGGGTGAAAAGCCCCAAGGGCACGGACCACCATTTTATTGGTTCCTAAAGGTGACCTGGTGGTCTAGGGGTGAGGTGTCAGACTTCTGTGCTGAGGGTCCGGGGTTCAATCCTTGGACCCGGCACAGATTTATCTGATTGCCGAACCCTTCCTTCACCTCTGACAAGACGTGTATTATTCACAACTTGTGAATGTGAGGAATGCCAGGCCTCCACCGTGGTTCGGATCCCACGTTAAACTGTAGGTCCTCCATTTCATCTCACAATCACCCTACCATTACACATTAGCTAAGTGCGTATAACCCTAACGGGTAGTAAGACGCGGTGTTTATGATCTATTGGTTCCTAAAGGTATTTCTTTTGTGGTGTAGGCACGCCCCCCCTCCCCCCTCATGACATAATCATGGATGCACCACTGCTCACACTGTATCAAGACATTGGGTTATTTTCAACCACTGCTTTAAGGTGATTTAACATTGCTAAATCGTCCCTTTGTATTTAATATTTTATTTATCCTTCATGTTCTCCATGGGGGGCTGGGACCCACTGGACCTCCTTTGTGTGTACGCCCCTGTTCTAGAGGAATATTATTTTTAAAATTTTCTGGGAAAGGGTCACTCCAAATATATTCCAGATACAAATCATTTTAAAAAATCCATCTGACAACTCCAAATTTATTCTAAAAGCATCCTATTTTCAAAAATGTCCAGGTGAGGATCATTTCAAATAGCATTTAAAGATTTACATTTTTTTTTTAAATTAGAGAAGATCACTTTAAATAGTTTCTAGAGACATCTATTTTTATTTTTCAATTAAAGGCGAGGACCACTCCAGATGGCTTCTAGAAGCATTTAAGTTAAAAAAAATGTTTGTAGAAGACTTCTCCAAATAGCATTAAAATAATCTGATTTTCTAAATTTGGGGAGGAGGACATCTCCAAATAACTTTTAGGGACATCCAAGTTTCCAACATTTATTGCGAAAAGGGGCAGAGTAAGGGAGAGGTGAAGGGGGGAAGGCAACTTCTCAAAAAACTTATTTTTCGTTTGCCACCGCCGCCTCCCCCTTCCACCCTTCTACACAAATAACGTTCCGCCACCAGTGGTAGCAACCAATCCGTGCAACTGGTACAAAATTATGGTGCACCCCTGAACATTTTTTTTTAATTTACCTTCTACTGTCAACAGGAGAATTTACGGCCAAGAGGTTTACAAGGGCGAAAGTTGAGAAATAGAATTTTATAGCTAAATTTTCATAAATAAGTCTTAGACTTTAATTTTTTTTAATACAGTAGTGATGAGTTTTTATTTAACTAGATATATATTTGCTATTCATAAAAATAGAGCCTAAAAAGACTTTTCTAAAATCTTACTGTGGACAGGGGTGGACTAAGGTGCAAAAGAAACAAACGGACACTTGGGGCACCAGTGGCTGCCATGGGTGGAATTTCGTAGCTTGCAATAACTATAGCAAATACTATTTTGATTATAGTACTTATATTTATATAAAATATATTATGTGACTGTATATACAAATACATCATTGGATGCAATTCTTGTATTGTAAATTCTACGTAACCCTTTAGGGTGAAGGTTATCTAATGTACCTAATACTATTTCTTTGTTATGGTACGCAATTAATTATAACTAATGTCAAAACTTTATAGTTCGTTTCATAACTATTCATATAGCCATTTTCCAGTGTAATGGATGGTATGGTATTGTTTACAACTTGATTAAATTATTGCAGACTTCAACAAAGACCCCAGGATTGATTTCATCATCGCCACGATGCTTGAAGGGTGGGGCGGGATGAGGGGTGGCAGAATTATTCTCCGCTTGTGACAATACATTTAGTCTGCCCCTGGCTATAGATATTTCCTTCACCATAATCAGCATGGTTTATGATAGTAGGCTGATAGTATTGATATAAGAAACCCATTATTAGAAATATATTAGGCCTAACAATTAGCACAGAAAAGTCAACAACCCCAAGAACTCCTCCCCCCCCCCCCACACACACACACACACTAAGACCACACAAACATAGATATTCTATATTAGTGGTTCCCATCCTTTTCCAGTTCACAGACCCCCTCAAGCCAATGATAATTCATCGCGGCCCTCTAACTTCCCCAGCCATACATGGTGAGATAAAAACACTTACACATTTATGGTACTCTACGTAACCAATTATATATATAAATATTGTCGAACTGGAAAAAAGAGATTTTTGAGAAAATTGTGAATACCATATATTTTTATATGATGTGAAAATTCAAATAAAAGAAAATTTAAAAATACTAGGGCTTATATTTGTTTCGCGGGCCCCCACAGGTGCCTTCGCAGATCCCTAGGGACCTGCGAACCCAGGTTGGGAACTTCTATCACATTCAATCTCCGAGTGTGGTACATTTAGTAGACTTATGTCAAATATAACGTGTGGAGATTATTACTAAATTGGACAAGCGGCAAGGATATTATGGATCATGAAAATGAAATAAATACCGTATGTATGCTAGTAGCTATGTAGCTATGTTCACACAAAACTATTTGCTCCCGAAAATTTATAATGGATAACCTATTAATTTAGTTTTCCTACCCCAGACAAAGCTGACTAATCTCCAAATGTATTGGTTCCATAGCTTTGTCTTCAAGTTGGGTTGAATCCAACGTTGTGGACATTTCAATGGGAGTGGACTGAGAAAGGTTTACTCTGTCCCGACAATCAGCTTTGTCCTCTCTGCCTGAAGAGAGAAAAACACCTTGTCTGAAAAAAAATAATTATTTAATTTATTGTTATCGATTATTAGTTTTTTATGGCCTACTGTAGGTATATCATGACAAAACACGTTCTAATTTGAGTTAACCATTTCTTATAGAACATTTGTGTTCACTATTATTATTATTATTATTATTATTATTATTATTATTATTATTAAAATACATTTTATATATATATACTTTGTTCTATCAAATAAATGTTTCCACGGCTTTCTTCTGTTTTTTTGCGGCGAGCACAAATTCGTAATTTTGTTTTTTCCCCTCTACGTTTGTCTTCTTTACGTGTCACGTAATCCATTTAAAAAATAAACAAGAATATGTATCACAAGCAACTAAATAAAAAATATATAATTGAAAGTATATCAAACTTAATAGAAAACTAATTAATTACTGTGCTAAACATTGTTTGGGTCTTAATTATATTAAATGAGCAGACTATATTTTTTAACTCATCACTGATTAAATATGACGGGATTTCTGGAAGTCTGCACGGAAACTTCTCGCCTACCGAGGCGGCCCCCTTAATATTGAAAAAGCAAATTCACACTTACTCATAAATTAAATATATTGCTCAAGTTTTTTATATTGTAGAGCTGATTTTGGAACTTTTTCAGTTGAGACAACCAATCAGGCACTAAACATTGTAATAATTGCTTTAGAGTTAACCTTCACGTATCAGAACTGAATTAATATTTATTAAAATTAAATGTTATCTTGGGTGTAATAAAAATTTTGTTTTAATATATAGTTATACATATTTTAAGAAATTAAATTGTCCATTATCACTTTGTTAGTAATTAGTATACGTACAGTAAATATATACTTTTCCCTCTTATTTATCTTTATGTAATGTTTTTTTTACAGTACAAGTAATGACCAAATAAATAAATAAATGTTTTATCCAAGCAACAGAATTCAAATTATGGTTCTTTACTTCACAGGACTAGCTTTATGAAACTTCCGGACGGGATTTTAACCCCGTACTCCTGAATATAGGAGCAACACGGTAAAATGAAACTAACACCCAACCGTTGAACAGTGAACTAGATCCTGTTTTTATACTAATCAATCAGTATGTACTTACTTTGATCCATTAATAAAACGCTTCTTCCCCTTTTTCCATCCTAATTTTTTGCGGCGGGGAGATAGTCGAAGTCTAGTTTTTTCCCCTTTACGGTAGTCCCTTTTGCTTGTGTTATTGTTCATAGTAGTTTTAATTTATCGAAAATAACAATATTATTCTATTTTATTTATATATAATTATAATGGCTATCATAAGAAGGCAAAGCATACACAACTGTTCGGAAACACTTGTGTTATTGTTCATAGTAGTTTTAATTTATCGAAAATAACAATATTATTCTACTTTATTTATATATAATTATAATGGCTATCATAAGAAGGCAAAGCATACACAACTGTTCGGAAACACTTGTGTTATTGTTCATAGTAGTTTTAATTTATCGAAAATAACAATATTATTCTACTTTATTTATATATAATTATAATGGCTATCATAAGAAGGCAAAGCATACACAACTGTTCGGAAACACAGGACCAGTGTGTAAACACATTTCCAGTAAAAGCTACAATAAATATTATTTTTAATATTTTCTAATGAACACCTAAAACTTAAAAATGTGCCGGCTCACTGTGCGTTGTCTCAACTCTCAACAAGGCGAAGGCAGACATCCAACTAAAAGAGCGCATGCGCAAGGAGTCAACTGCCTTTCCTTCTTTCTCCGGCTATTCTTTACTTCCAAAGCGTAAATGGAGGATATGGCTGCGCCACTTGATGGCTGAAAAGCATTAGCTTTGACGCATCAAAACAGCAAAAGGAATTAGCACTTATCTTCACATTTTCTGTTGTGACCCTATCAAAAAATGACTTTATTTGTTTTTGAAAGGTTGTGTCTAGGATTATTTATAAGTTACCCTCGTCTCAGAACTGTGACAATATACTTAAGGCCATTTAAAGGTCATTGAAAATGAGCCAGTTTCAAGTTTTCATTAATTTTTTATATACATAGATTATCAAAATGTAAGGTTGATAATAATAAATAAGCATGTTCCCCACCTTTATCTTCCTTTTGGCTTAAGTCAAGTTTGTAAAAAATTAAACACTACCTAACCATCGCGTATTTCCTGAACGTCTGCAACGCATTCCAACTCTCTGGTAGGCGGCCCCCTTAAGCAGAGAACTGTTGCCTAAATAGGCCTACTCCATATAATTATGTGGGTTGCTTATCTAACACTAGAAAACCACGTTTATTACGTCATATTGACGCTAAAGGTGACAACAAAAATAAAAAATAATTTTTTATTCTTAATTATACGTCTTAATGTGTCTTCATTTTCAGAACATGTTTCCCAAGATGTTAACCTCCATTTAGTAGTCCTTGGAATAGCCTTGCCTGGGCTATAATTTAGTTCCAAATATTGCTTTCTTTTAAGAGACATCTCAATAATATATAAATATTTTGACACGCGGTTATTGGATGAACGTGATACCTACTACAACATTCAAAATAAATATCACTCACGAAAAGCTATTAATATTAATAAACGTGTCCAAGCTTCAATGAATCAAATTTAGGGTTAGCGCATACCCTATATAAGATTAAGAGAGTACGCGAAAGTAGAAAATGAAAATAATCCTACCAAGTACACAGTCAATATGATTGAAGCTTAAAAAAACATGATAATGAAGTACAACCATGAAACAAAACACAAAACAAAATTAATATTATTGAGTAATTTAGTTATTACATTATATTCAATTTTACATTAATGTAGGTGAGATAAAAAAACATTTAAATATATATATTATTAAATGCGAGTTGAAAAAAATAATTTTGGACGACATTTTCGCAGTGATGTTGGTATGACTGTTTCCTCAAAAGTTGACGCCTTAAAGCTACTATCACACGACACTTGCTTGTACTAGAAATCAAGTGTGCTAGCTAGCGCCTAGATATCTGTATACTAGCTAGTACAATAGAAACGGGACTAGAGTATTCACACGCTGCTAGTTTGGTACTAGGTTCTAGTGCAAAAATTTATGGAACATCAACTATTAATTTTGGGTGAAGCAGCTGAATTAACTATTAATGATATTGAAAATTATGAGAGGGAGCGTAGGAAAAGAATATGGACACGGAACTGGCTGGAAAAACGAAATAATGATCGCGGGATACTGAAAATGATACATTCGGAGGTTAAGCTACTATCACACGACACTTGCTTGTACTAGAAATCAAGTGTGCTAGCTAGCGCCTAGATATCTGTATACTAGCTAGTACAATAGAAACGGGACTAGAGTATTCACACGCTGCTAGTTTGGTACTAGATTCTAGTGCAAATATTTATGGAACATCAACTATTAATTTTGGGTGAAGCAGCTGAATTAATTATTAATGATATTGAAAATTATGAGAGGGAGCGTAGGAAAAGAATATGGACACGGAACTGGCTGGAAAGACGAAATAATGATCGCGGGATACTGAAAATGATACATTCGGAGGTTAGGTAGGATACATTCAGGGTGACTCTAACGTTTAGTATCTCCCCAAATTTGTATTCATTTATTTACGATGTGGTCAGAGGCACCTAAGACTATGGGTGTCCAAGTACAGTATCCTTAACACACACATGTTCTTTTTTTAGGCCTACACTCACTTTATATTCTAAAAAAGCAACCACCCAAGTTTGCATGCTATCAAGTTTATTTAGATTAAATTTGGGTCTGGAACACAGTTTGTCATTTTTAGATGACATGTTTTTAATTAAATATATATTTAATATATTGTCATATTGTGGAAATTTGGTATTATATAAACAAGGATATTTATAATAATTTTCTGCCAACAACAAAATAACATCCGATGACCATGTCGGCGCCATTTCTATTATTTCTCCACACAAACTCACAAAGTCTCAGCGCGCTTTGATTGGTCGAATTACACAGACTAGTGTCAGAACTAGTACGAAAATAGCGCCTGTTCTATCCTCAAAACTAGTATGGTAGCCAGTACCAAGTGGCAGAACCAGTATACTTTTTCTGATTCACACGACGCTAGATGATGACGTGCTAGCTAGCGCTAGCTAGCACACTGGATTTCAAGTACGAGCTAGTGTCGTGTGATACGGGCTTTAGGTAGGATAGATTCAGGGTGAATCTAACGTTTAGTATCTCCCCAAATTTGTATTCATTTATTTACGATGTGGTCAGAGGCACCTAAGACTATGGGTGTCCAAGTACAGTATCCTTAACACACACATGTTCTTTTGTTAGGCCTACGCACACTTTATATTCTAAAAAAGCAACCACCCAAGTTGGCATGCTATCAAGTTTATTTAGATTAAATTTGGGTCTGGAACACAGTTTGTCATTTTTAGATGACATGTTTTTAATTAAATATATATTTAATATATTGTCATATTGTGGAAATTTGGTATTATATAAACAAGGATATTTAGAATAATTTTCTGCCAACAACAAAATAACATCCGATGACCATGTCGGCGCCATTTCTATTATTTCTCCACATAAACTCACAAAGTCTCAGCGCGCTTTGATTGGTCGAATTACACAGACTAGTGTCAGAACTAGTACGAAAATAGCGCCTGTTCTATCCTCAAAACTAGTATGGTAGTCAGTACCAAGTGGCAGAACCAGTATACTTTTTCTGATTCACACGACGCTAGATGATGACGTGCTAGCTAGCGCTAGCTAGCACACTGGATTTCAAGTACGAGCTAGTGTCGTGTGATACGGGCTTAACCGTTATGAATTTCTCGACATCGACGATCTTTCGTCTTGATGTTTGAGATTTCAAACACATACGCTATTGCCATATAAAAGTTTATTTCTGTTTGTGTAAAATGTTTGCTCAGATTTGCAAATGATATCCATTTTGAAATAGTAGGAATAAAATATATCTAAGATCTAAACGCCAAAGATGGAATTATTAAAGAAAATCAAGTTTGCCATGTACTACGAAATGGAGAATATTATGAAAAAGCATTTTTGTTTTTTATTTATTTAGCACCGCGTCTTACTACCCGTTCGGATTATACGTCAAGTACTAATTACGCTAATGGGTTAGAATTGGCAAGGTTGAATATATAGGAAGTGAACCCGCATTTTCGTGGAGGGAGAGTGGGAAACTATTGAGGAAAAACCACCCCCAGTTCCCCGACCGAGATTCTAGCCTCGATCTCCCCGTCCTCGGCAGTCGAGCTCAACACGACTAACGCATTAGCTAACTACGCCACCGAGGCGGGTAGCATTTTTGTTGTTTGTAGTAAAGGATAAGGCCGTAGCCAGCCAATGATTTCAGAGGGGGTTTGGTGGGCACATCCCCCATATTTATGATGACATAACCCCCTAACTGCCGGAGGCTAGGACAAATTCAAAATATTAAACAGTTCTAGAAGCTCTCTGAAGGGTTTTTATGGCAACACAACCCCCTAATTTGTACTTCTACCTTAATTTTGATATTGTTTGAACCATAAATAAAGCCATATATTTTTTGTTCATAATATTTCGGGGGGGTTTGAACCCCCATAACCGCCCCTTGACTATGGCCTTGGTAAAGGAGGTAAGTGAATCCGATAATACTTATATGAATTTAGATTAATATACCGGTACTTGAATAATGATTTGAGATTTTGGAATTTATAATTCGACTAGCAAAATATTTAAATTTTGTAGAATATAATTTAGGTAAATTACCTATTTATTTAATATGTATTTGTGTGTTAAGCGCTACAATGGACTTGGGTAGGCAAATCACTTGTCTATCATAAGTGTTTTATATAAAAAAATCTTAGCCTGAAAAAATACAGTAGAGGTCTAATATACATAAATCTAAATTATTGGCCTAAACAACTTAAGCATTATTTTTAGGGTGATTCAGTGGCGTCACTAGGGTTGGCGTCTCCCTCATTATCATTATTATAACCAAGCTTACTATTCAGGTGACCTGGCGGTCTAGGGGTAAGGCGTCGGACTTCTGTGCTGGGGGTCCGGGGTTCAATACCCGGTCCTAGCACAGATTTATCTGACTGCTAAACCCTGCCTTCACCTCTGACAAGAGGTGTATTAATCACAACTTGTGAATGTGTGGAATGCCAGGCCTCCACCGTGGTTCGGATTCCACGTCAAACTGTAGGTCCTCCATTTCATCTCACAATCACCCCACCATTACACATTAGCGTAAGTATGTATAACCCGAACAGGTAGTAAGAATGGGTGCTAATAATAAGCTTACTATCAATTTTAATTTTTGTATAATGTGAACTAATGAAAGTGTAAATTGTTTAAATGTAATATTTCTTGGATTATATGAATACCAACACCCAGTGGCACACCCGGAGATTTACTTGGGGGGATTGAGTTGTAGCCAGAATAAAATTTCTGTGGAAAGGATGCTTGGAGGAGGTAGTTAGCCAAATATTTTTTTAAATAGGGTTTCCCCTCCAGCCCAAAGGGGAGTATTGAGGACCCTCTCAAGTAAAATGTTATAGGCCTAATGTTAATATTTGGATGCACCATGAAGCTATTTGGTGGGGTTATTCCTAAGAAAAAATTTGAAATTTAGATACCTCTAGAAGCTATTTGGAGTAGTCCTCTCTTGGCAAATTTTTAAAAATCACGTGGTTATATAAGCTATTTGGAGTGCTCTTCACTTGGCAAATCTTTGAAATTTAACTGCCTCTAGGATGTGTTTGGAGTACTCTTTGGTTAGCAAATTTTTGAAAATTAAGTGCCCCATAAAATTATTTGGAGTGGTGTTCGCGTGACAATTATTTTAAATAGATGCCTTTTAAAGGGGAGATCTTCACTTGAAAAATCTATTACTCTTACATGCCTGCAGAAGCTATTTATTTTAAATTTTTACTAGCCTAATAGTGCCAACTAATAGAACAAATTGACACGTTACAAAGTTTTTAATTTTATTACAGGTAGGAGAGACCTAGAGACACATTTTACCTACGGCCACCCTTAATAACGCTAAAATGATTATTTTTATTAAATTTTAACCCACCTCGGTGGCGTAGTTAGCTAACACGCTTGATTCTTGTTGAGCTAGACTGCCGAGAACGGGGAGATCTAGGCTCGAATTTGGCTCAGGTAAACTAGGGGATGGTTTTCCACTCTTCTTCCACACAAATGTGGGTTCACTTCATCTACATTCACCCTTCTCAATT
Source organism: Timema podura (assembly GCA_033556935.1). Classification (NCBI taxonomy): domain Eukaryota; kingdom Metazoa; phylum Arthropoda; class Insecta; order Phasmatodea; family Timematidae; genus Timema; species Timema podura. The sequence goes on from JAVRXN010000007.1 coordinate 59,221,785, forward strand.
CCTAATGCATTACTGTAATTAGTACTTATGCGTACAACCCGAGCAGGTAGGGCACGGTGCTAAATAAAAAGATTAATAAAAAGTTCCAGTGATTAAGCATGAAAGTGCTCTAAATATATCAATTGTGAAGATATATTAGACGATGGCATTAACTGTAAGACCTTCCCATTAGACCTATGAAGTTGAGATTTTGCAAGCAGGTAGCCCCTGGAACTCAAAATGGTGAAAGAATATTTGATGACCAAAAATTTCCTTGGGTGTTTCCATGTTGTTTATAGGCCAAAACAATTTCTTAGGCCAAGCATAAAATCATTTGTGTAGTCATTACTGACTATTAGTAGCTTTGTAATCTACATAAGTATCAAGTGGAGGATCAATTTACAAACTTACGATACATATTTCGAAAATAGACTGGTGAACTGGGGGTGGTTTTTCCTAAATTGTTTTCCACTCTTCCTCCACACAAATAATGGGTTCACTTCCTCTAAATTCAATCTTCCCAAATCTTAACCATTATTATTAGGAAAATCTATTTTCATACCAGTGCGACGAATAAAGTCATTTCCTAATATAACAGGTGTCACCGAGGATGACACAATCAGAAACCAAATAGGCCACGCCCATCTTCCTATTTTGATGCTTATTTTCACCCTTTGTTTTACATTTAGTGTTCTAGTATCAGCCATAACGCATTGTACGTCACATGGTATCGGTCCTTCGAGTCTTTTCTTAACTAGACTCTCGTAGAACTCTTTAGACATAATATTGTTAACTGAGCCGGTATCCAAAAGAGTAATAATATTTTTTCGACATATATTTATAGTCACTCCCTTTAGAGCGCTCCTGTGGTACCAGTTCACGGGTTGGTTTTTTGGCGTGGGTTGGTTGTTTGGACCACGCCCACTTTAGAAATGTGGCTTATTTCCCGGCTCCTTACCACTCGTGTTTCAAATGTGTAGTCGCGAAACAATTAAAGCATTTTCGTGTGTTTAGCGAGGGGTTGTTTCCTCTTCCTCTATTATAATTGACTGTTGGGGTCGAAGGTTGATGTTTCCTTCCTGTCCCTTCGCGAAAAGGACCCAACTCCTAGGTCTTGTCGGCTTTCCTGGTTATAATATACACCAAAACTCCTGTTCCCTTGTTGGTTACTTCTAAGTTTATTTTCGTGGCCAAAATTTATTTATGTCGTAATTTCTAATCTCTTGTTGGGCTAGCTCGAATTGCGCAGCTTCCTTCACTGAGGGACGGAATGTACCTTGGCTCTAGTTAAGCTTATTTTAATATCGGGTCTTAAGTTACGAAAAATACGGTTAAGCTCCTGTTCTTGCGTGAACCCCCCGTGCCTTCTGATTAGTGTTTGTAATTCAGTTACGTACTCCTGTACTGATTCCGTGGGTTTTTGTATCCGACCCTGAATATCCTCTTCTATTAACTCTTGATAGTTAGTCTTAAAAAACTTACCTTGAAGGAATTAAAAAATGGTTCCCAAATCAGTTATATGTTAAACGGTTTTAAGTTCGTTTAACCTTTCTAAACAATCCACTGGATCCGATTCCTCCCCAAAATGTACTCCCCATTTTCTCACTATACTCAAAATGGTTAAAAGTCTTGTCTTAACAAAATTTTGTGGTTCCGTTTGAATGGGATCGGTTATGTTTATTCTGCTAATATTAGGTGTTTCTTTGATATCTGTTGACGTTTCGTTCAAATCAAGAGATCCCTCTTCGGGACGTCTGGGTAACCCTTCTTCAGTTCCTGCAAGTGTGGGCTCCCTAACCTCTCTCTCTCTACCCTTACCCTAAGTTGCTCGCATAGTTTCAAACATGTCTCTTTCCCTTCTATTAACGCTGCTTCATCTATGGTCACCCTTTCTAGCCTTGATGAAAGATGTAATAACGAGGTATGGTATTTCTTTATTTGACTCGGGGTGAACTCTTTCTATAAGTTATGTTACTTAAGTTCTAAAATCGGAACTTCTTCCGATAGCGGGGGAATTAAGGAGGCTTTCACTATCGAGGAATTTATGTCTCTTTCCTTATCTAATAGTTGAAGAAGTTGAATACGTAACTCATCTATCGTGTCTAACGGGGCTTCTCCGCAAATATTAACTTCGTGTTGAAGTTCATCTTTAAACAACCTATATGGGTTGTCAATGATGACAATTAATACTTACAATTTTTGTTAGAGCCTACCCTATTATTACAATTGTACTGGTCTTTAGTTTGTTTGAGTTGGATTAATCTCATCTCCAAGTACAATATTTAACTTTGTTCCTTTAACTGACACCCACTTCTCCCCTTTAAATACTACAAATGCTCTAGCTCTATCCAGCATTGACTGTACCCTAAAGAAGATGTTATCTATTTTCAAGATTTGTAATAAATAGATAATGAACACCTGACGTCATAAACAGCGCCAAACGAAGCATATACTTTTTGTTGGACCTTGTTTATGGTTCATCTTTCCTATTGAATAGTGGTTTCAGCATTATTCTGCGTACATATTATCTAAACCAATAAGTATTAATCATTAAATAGTACAGGTATTTGTTTAAAAAATTGCTTTAGTCCCCATAAACTCTAATAATTAGTTGCGAGTACTTTTGTAGCAAATTGAATAATAAATGTTACTAACTTTCTAATACATTAGTAACACAAATTGTTTTAGACCGGTCCATATTTTTTTTTTTTTTTCCTCCCGCACTTAGTATTTTTTTGGGAGGTTCGGGTTTGTTATGGACTCAACCTGACACTTTTGACGTATAGTTTATTCATATGGATTCTCACTGAACTTTATATGACTTTATTGGGTTTCTTTACTATTTTGAGAAAGAAAAATTGACTATTTACATATTTTCTTTGAAAAAAATAAATGAGATCGCCCATCTACCACCTTTCCCTGGAATCGAACACATCCACACTGGGGCAAACACTCTACACCAAAAAAATTGTTTGTCGAATCTGGATTATTGTACTTAGCTGTCAAATGTTGTCGGTGACTAGTAGATTCCATGGACCACACCCACGGTTGATCCGTTAGTGACTCCAGCATTGGGGTCACCTGTCCATCGAAGTTTCTAGAATCCTTCGTGAACCATTTCAATACAAATCCTTACTGAATTGTGACATGGGATGATTATTGGAAGTCTCCTCGGCTCCCTGGGATGGGTATAGGGACCGCCAAAGTTGGTCCTACCGGCTCCGTAGTCCTGTTTTGGAACGTATTGCTCCAACTGATGATAGCGATATCAAATCGCGCTGCCATCAAAGTTGGTGAGATGTCGTCTAATGGGCCCAGTTCAAATTCTGGGTCTGCCTCGTTGTCGACTGGCTGGTCGTGTCTTGTTTGCTTGACGTTATTTGTAACGTGTCGCGATGTTGCTGTTGTGTCATTTTATTTCTTGCTTCTTTCTGCTGTTATTGGCTGGCTCTGCTACCATTGCACTTGCGGCCCCCATATGCCGTGGATATGTGTCAGAAGCAATAGTAAAATCGTTGATGCTGACTTAAGTATGTGGTTTATTGTTAAAGTTACAAAACACACGAATATCCTGTGACGTGTGAGTGGGCGTGCCGGACGGTGACTGACTGACTGACTAATCTACACATACTAGGTGGTCTTGACTCTTACGAGTCTCACGAGTAACTTTTTGCTGTTCGCCTCAGGCAAACTCTCTCTGAACTATCACAGACCCTAGTGCTACAGTTGTCCGCGCCTACCGCCAAACGCACACGTCACAAAGGCTTCACCAATTTTTGTTGATAAATTCTTTTCTGAACTCAAAATAGCACATCAATGACAAAAGAAACAGCACACTCCATCAATACTATTGATTACATGCAACCATTTGAAGTCTCTATACCAACTTGTTTGAAATGTAAGGCAGGGGCCTTTAAGCTTTTGACCTGTAAATCCATCAGGCACAAATCCTGGTTGGTTGCAATCAAGAGAAACACTAATCTGTGGTCGAGGGGTCAGATAAGCTTATTCAAGATGTGCAATCCTTTACTCTGACCGGCACTGGCATGATTAAACTGATTTATAACTAGAAGCAGAAGGACCACACCCACTAAGTGGCAGTTCAATGTTCGTGCTTGCACCACCATCCTCTGCCGATTTTTTCCTTGGAGGACCGTACAAGTCCAGTTCGGAGGTTGTGTGACCACTGTTTCTGTGTGTGATCATTTAGTTTAAAATTACAATCTTGTCCATTTTATTATTACATCCAGCGTTTATGCACAAATTAGTTTGCCACACAATAACTACTAATTAAGTGTACCGTGGCGTATGCTAGACCGCATAGCCATTAGGGCGTCTGGTGAGGCAACTGAAACAGTAGTTGTTCTAGCCGTGTTTATATACGGTATGGTTCACTGGCCCCTAGCTGTCGCGACAAGGGTAGTAGTATCCCGAACCGAATGTTTACAATCTGCGCACTACTGTGCTGCATGAATCCCAATAGTGTGTGTTGAAGCATGACATGCAGGCTAGAAGTCGTTCTGTTTAGCATACTGCTGATATAAAACTGGAATGTTTACAGGAAGTGGGATGAAGAAAAATAAGAGATTGTAGTATTTCACGGAATGTTTAAAACCCTATGATTGTTTAGTTATCGAGTCAAGTCTATTGTGAATGGGATTTTCTGTTTGTAATGTATAAGTTACTTTATTCATTATTTCCTTATTACAGTTCAACTAACTAAAATTTCTCATGTAAGGTAAATTATTTAATTATTGAGGGGGGAGTTTCCCACCCGTCTCCCCCCCAATAACGACGCCCATGAGCCTTTGTTAGCGTGTTGAATTCCTTTTTTTGGGTGAAAGGCATGTGTAATGGACTATTAACATTTAATTTTAAGGCACACATAATTTTAAATAGTACAAGACACTTAGAGCTATTTTAGACGGATTTTTTAAAATATAATTTTAAAAACTTAATTGTATGACTCTTTATTATTTACTTAAATTAAATAATAAAAATACTCCAAGGACTTCACTTGGCCAAATAAGTATCTGGGAAAATATAGAATTTAAATATTATATTACAATATTTAATGATTTAAAATATATATAACTAAATAACTAGTACATCTGTGGGACCGATTATTAAAGGTCAGGTTAGTTTGAATTTGTTTTCTGTTGATGTGAAGATTTCAAACCAGATATAGTCTCAATATAAGAGCTTAGAGAACCAGGATAGGGTAGGGTAGATCAGGCAAATACGCGTTTTTCTATATAAAATCCTCACACAGATTAAGCAAAGGTTATTTAATTCCCTATTATAGATGTTGGGGCATCTCAATGTTGGCAATTCTAGAAGACTGCCTCGAGTCAAATGTTAATTTAAAGTTAATTTTCTTAAAATTTCCAGAAGAGCCGGATTCCACAACTATGTAGGATTGTTGTAGGCACCTAGTACTACAATCCAAGGCCAACCAATAATTTCAGGAGGGTTTTGGTGGACACATCTCCCAATTACCGGAGGCTAGAAAAAATTATAAATGATAAACAGTTATAGAAGCTTTCTGAAGGTTTTTTTTATGGCAGCATAACCCCTAACTGCTGAAGGCTAAGGAAAATCTATATATTTAAACAAATCTAGAAAATATCTTAAATGCTTTTTTATGGCTACACAACACCAAAACTGCCAAAGGCTAGGGCAAATTCTAAATATTAAACACCTCTAGAAGCTCTCTAAAGTGTTTTTTTTATGGCAACATAACACCCTAACTGCTGAAGGCAAGGAAAATTTCTAGATATTAAACACCTTTAGAAGTTATCTGATGTGTTTTTTTATGGCAACATAACACCATAGCTGCCGAAGGCTAGAAATTAAAAAAATATTAAACACCTCTAGAAGCTATCTAAAGAGCTTTTAATGGTAGCACAGCCCCCTAATTCATACTTGTGCCCAAATTTTGATATTTTTGAACCATAAATAAAACTATATATATTTTGTTCATTAAATTTTGGGGGGTGGAACCCCCAAACTCCCCCTGACTACGGCCTTGCTACAATCCCCACCAAGTGTCCTCGTGCAGCAATGTTAAATATAGAAACTGTAGCACCTTAAAGTTGGCAATCTTAAAGAGCTAGTTTCACGTATGATGTATATCCTAAGTTTATTTTTTCAAAATTTCCACAAGAACCAGGTTCCACAGCTATGTAGGATTGATGTAGATATCTAATTCTACAGTCCGCACCAACTGTGCTCGTACCGCAATTTCAAATACAGAAACGGTGGAACCCTAAAATGATGGTTTATTTAGCTATTTTCATGCATAATGTAAATTCAATGTTAATTTTACCAAAATTTTCAAGAGATCCAGGTTCAACAGCTAGACTATGTAGGATTGTTGTATGCATCAATTTCTACACTCCCAACTAAATGTATCGTTGCTTCAATTTCAAATATAAAAACTGCAAATTTAGAGGGATCTTTTCATGCGAGATATAACTTTAAAGTTAATTTTATAAAAATTCCCAGAAGAGCCAGGTTCCACAGCTATGTAGTATTGTTGTAGACACTAAGTACTACAATCCCCACCAAGGGTGCTCTTGCGACAATTAAAAATATAGAAACTGTTGCACCTTAAAAATAGTGATCTATAGAGGGATAGTTTCATGTGTGATTTAACTTCAAAGTTAATTTTCTCAAAATTTCCAAAAGAACGTTGTTCAACAAATATGTAGGAGTGTTGCATGCATCAATTTCTACAATTCCCATTAAATGTACCCTTGCCTCAATTTAAAATATAGAAACTGTGGCACCTTAAAAATAGCAACTTTAGCTGGATCTTTTCATGTGTGATGTAACTTCAAAGTTAATATTCTAAAAATTTGCATACAAACCAGGTTCCACAGCTATATAGGATTGTTGTAGGCACCTAGTACTACAATCCATCACCAAGTGGGCTCGTTCCGCAATTTTAAATATAGAAATTGTGGCTCCTTAAACTAGGTGATTTGTGATGAAAATTCAAAAGTTAACTTTCTCTAAATTTCAGAAGAACTAGATTCCACAGCTATTTAGGATTGTTTTTCTCACAGGATTAAAAAAAAAATCCAGAAAAGCTATGTTCGTGTGTCTCAGAATAAAAATTGGCTTTCTTAAATAGCTATATTCATTGTTTTGCGCTATCTATTAAATTTTATTGAACTATTATTTTACTAGTGCGGTATCTATGAGGTATTTTAGAACTATACCTGGATTTATCGCTATCTATTTTTTTTTAAATTATATACTCGCGTGCTAACTTAATTAATTTTTATTATGTTGGTTAAAAACAGTTAGTTTATTATGGATGTTAAGAAAGTTTTCAGTCCGGTATTTCATAAAGTTGTTTACAGTTTATTAGTATGATAATGAGACAAATTGATTAGAGCGTGATAAGAGTAGTTAAATATTTCCATTAATAAGTCATTCAAATCTTTAAGACTGAATGTTATGCTCTACTATTAAAATACAAAATTTAATAGAATATTGTTCTTATTACATATAGGACCCATTGCTGAAAGTCTGAAACGCTAATCTCTAGTAATCAGGGTTTCAAACCTAATGTTGCACCACCGATCAACTCGTGTTAAGCTAGCAAGCCACTCCTTCATCTGTCCGAATCTATAGGGATAATCATCTTGATAGGAAACATGACCAGAAGTTTTAATTGCTGAATTAATTTTCGCACCCCTATTTTAGTGATTAATAAAACTAAAGTGTGTGTTTTGTATATTTATTTTGTGTGTGACTTATTTTATATGATAGTAATGTCACTAATATTGTATATTCAGATTAAGTTTTTACAACTAACCTATACAATGGCTGTCATCTCGGAATAAATTTTGTTTATACCCTACACACGTCTTGTGCACTTTACTTGTACACTTTAACCAAAAACCCTTATTGTACAAAGAAAATTACCAAAAAAATATGTCAGAGTGTTGGATAAACAAATTGCAGCTGTAGAACACCCATCATAAAAAAAATTAAATCAAAATTATTTTAGGTTAACAGGTTATTTTGTTCACAATTATCGTATTTATGATCTAATTTTTAACAATAACTTAAGTAATCAGGCCTATTTCAAAGTAAGTTAGGTCAAAAGTTTGATCCTAGCATATTTCAAAGATTTTTTTAATAAAAAATATTTTAATTATTTTACCAACTAAGTTTTTAATATTTGTATTTGAAAGAGATCATCGAAAATAAAATTTATTTTATTTCCCACGCTTGGCAATCATTTTAATTATTACTTTTTTCTAAGTGCAGGTACTTTTGAATAATAATAAAAATAAAGGATTTTTTAAGGCTGATAAAAATCAGAAAATCACCTTGTAATACCAGTAATTTGGAGGGAAATTTGTTCTCAATATTGAAAAGCAACCCTGATAAGTGGAAAGGGAGGACTTCAACCAGAGGTATTGAGAATATATGAGAGTGAAAATGTATCTTACAATTTCTGGCCATTAGCGCAAGGCGATCAATATGGAGGCTCCTAATCATTTTAATGAGTGCATTTTGAGCTTCGCGGGAAATGATTATTGCTGACACAAAATCCAGATATATTGAGTTAATATAGTTGATATCTTTGGGGGTGATTACTAGGTACTTTTTGAGAAGTTTTGTTAAGAAGAGTTCTCAAATTGTAAGGGTGATACACTTTCTAAGATGAGATGACTACTAATGGCTGATCTGAAAACAATAGAATGCACACATGTATTAGTAACAAAAACATCTGACCCAATTGTGACGTGTGCTGCCATCTCACATTGCACCAGCAAATGAAACTCAAGACATTTGATGATTAGTATCTCGGAGACAGCTTTTGGGGATTATATTATTCATGTTATTCAATTATATATATATATATATCCTAAAGTAGGCCTAGATATGAAAACATGTCAGCCACTTAATTATTTTTAAAAATGTTTATGATGCAAGTTATTTCTGATATAACGAAAACATGTGGATTGGGACTGGCCAGGAATCTGACTTTGTATACATCGCAGGGATTAGGAGGGTTTTATTGAGAAGAAGTGCACCCACATCTGCTTGGAAGGAGATCAGAAAACCATTTAGTAAAACCACCCTCAGTGCACCTGACCCTGATTTCCCCATCTTCGGCAATCTAGCTCAACACTAGAAGAAAGAAAAAATATAGAGGGCTATATTAACTATAGAGTTTATACCAACAGAATAGGCTTAAGCTATAATTTTTGCATGCACACATTTTTCTGTACTGTAACCCAAGTAGAGACCGATAGTTGCCTGTTTGGCAATAATGAGCCAGCTGCCTGCACAAATTGAGGACCTGCAGTTAGAGATTTGCTACACTAGCTATCAATAATGAGCCGGCTGCCTGCACAAATTGAGGACCTGCAGTTAGAGATTTGCTACACTAGCTATCAATAATGAGCCGGCTGCCTGCACAAATTGAGGACCTGCAGTTAGAGATTTGCTACACTAGCTATCAATAATGAGCCGGCTGCCTGCACAAATTGAGGACCTGCAGTTAGAGATTTGCTACACTAGCTATCAATAATGAGCCAGCTGCCTGCACAAATTGAGGACCTGCAGTTAGAGATTTGCTACACTAGCTATCAATAATGAGCCGGCTGCCTGCACAAATTGAGGACCTGCAGTTATAGATTTGCTACACTAGCTATCAATAATGAGCAGCTGCCTGCACAAATTGAGGACCTGCAGTTAGAGATTTGCTACACTAGCTATCAATAATGAGCCAGCTGCCTGCACAAATTGAGGACCTGCAGTTAGAGATTTGCTACACTAGCTATCAATAATGAGCCAGCTGCCTGCACAAATTGAGGACCTGCAGTTAGAGATTTGCTACACTAGCTATCAATAATGAGACTTTTAGAGTGCAATGACAAGATTTAAAATTTGGTAATGTTTAATGCGTTGTAGCCGACCAAGGGGGCTTAAAAACTGTGTAAGACTTCAATATATTGGGCCACAAGTCTTAACTTCTTCAAGAGATGAAGAAGTTGCAGAAAAATGTCAAGCTCTAACTTATTTGCAAAAATGCCAGAGTAGACTAATTCTTTGGGGGTGAAGGATCCAATTAATTGTGGTCAGACTTGTTTTTATTTGCTATTTGTTTTTACCAAGATTTTTTTTTATGTCCTCAGAAATAATAGAAAAAAGAGCTGCATTGATCTGATAACATATTTTACACACAATTAGTGACAGTATCCGTCCTACATAAATTACTTGACAAGCCTGTGATGACTAATTTTATGAAGACTATTCTAAGATACTCCATAGAGGTGATTCATCCTTATAAAAATGATATCATGAGTCTTGTGACTCCTACAGAGTTAGCTTTCAGAGATCATCAGACAACCTCTGATTCCCTTCACTGGGACGTCACATCAACTACAATATCAACAGTATTTGTGGCTAGAACAAGTAAAGACAGACAGTGGCGCTAGGCGCGAAGGAGAGCACCGTTGGCCACTCTACAGAACTACTCTCGGTACAGTGATGTAGCTTCTTTATATGTGCATTTCAAGAAAGAAGACAATGTGCTACTTTTAAGGAACTTCTACAATAGGTCAATAACAATTCTGTTAAAATTTAACAGATTATTGATTTGAACCATGAGGCTCTAATTAATTAAGTTCTACCGGCCGAAGGAAGCCATTGTGAAGGCTGTAAGAGATGGTTCTAGCACGGAAAAGAAAAGAGGGTGAAGATGGCTGATACAAGAGTCAAAGAAATGTTGGGTGTCAGCATCAAAACATTTGCCTACAGCAACACACAACCATTTATTCGTTAATTAATATATAACTTCAGATATAGTGAACCAAATATCTGACTCCTAGGGGGTTCATTATGAGTGGGGTTGACTGTACCTATGTGTTAAAGTTACAAATTTTAACACTTCATTTCTATGAGTACTTTTAAAATATTTCATTATTTTTATAAAATACCTTTCTTTGAAATAATTTGAGATAAATTTAAAACTGTTCATAGCTACTCTTGCTGTCCTTAATTTGATGCCAACATGTTTATAATAGCTGTTTCCCCATGTTATTGTTTCAGATCTATATGATTCACCTCTCACGTCATTATGTCTGAGTCAGATCCATGGGCTCAAATACAAGAAATTAAAAGTAAAAGAAACAGCCTCCGAGAAAAATTACAAAAACGTAAAAAAGAAAGACAAGATATCTTAAATTTATCAACCGGATCAGGTATTATCAAATATTATTGCTATAGTTAAAAATCAACTTATAATTTTCATAAAAAAAGTTGGTAGTTATTGCATATAATCTTGCTTGACAAATGTACCAGTTGTATAAATTGTACTTTTGCATAGGAAGCCAACATGAGGAAATATGTCGGTATCCTAAGATGTTTGAGGTCTATAGGTTAACACGCATCTCCATTTAATCAGCGTAATGCTTACCAAGCCTCCTTAAGTATGGATAATATACATCTCACTCGGAGGACATAACTGCTCACTGATTGGCCAAGAAGTTGATTATGACAGACCTAGAAATCCCTTGATATTCCTGAATGAGAACTAATGTATCTGATGTGTGTAAGCATTTTAAGAACATGGCTCTCTTATGCCACACGGGCTCCACGCATATACTCTGTTGTGACTTCCTGTTTACCACTCATTCACATATATACCTTTAGCTCTGTTGTATTAACACTCACATGACCCAATTATGTGTGTGTCATGTGTGTCATGTGTATAATTAGCTCGACCTATACAATATGGTTCATTTATTTCAGAATCTACTGCTTCGCCCATTCTAAAAGTGAAAACTTTGACTGCAGAAAGTCCAGGAAGTAATGTTCCGTCGCCTGCCACTCAAGTACAAGGTAAACACATTTGAATTAGCTTAAACAAGGCATGTGTAGAGTTTTAAAACTCAAAACAAACACCGTGTGTGGGTGTATGTGTGTTTATTTTGAGCAAAATGGGAGACATGACCAAAAAACACAAATGTCCTGTTGATTCATAAATAATAATATATTTTAAGATTCAAGAGCAAGTTTAGATTGGCTCAAAATTATATCTTATTATATAAAAATAAAACAAAAATTTGAAAGCCACACAAAAATTAGCTAACATTTGAAAAAAATATAGGAATTTGGACTACCCCTTGGATATTTGTTGACTCCCATGCTGATGAAAGTGTTGCGAAGAAATGTTTAGGTGTGGGTTGGTCTGTTTCCATTGTACTTACCTCAGAAACTAGAACGTTTACAGTTCAAGGCTGTCATACATTTGGGAAACTGAGGGAATCAGGAAAAAACACGGAATATTTTTATGTCTGGAAAAAAAAAGAGAACACACAGGAATTAAATACAAAACATCAAACTGTCAACTTTAAATAGTAGTCTTTTGCATAGAACAAGTAAAGCAAACTGAATAAATAAACATTGTGATTTGGATACATTTCCTGCCCAATTTCTCTCCTTGTAACAAATACACAAACTTCCCCATAAAATTCTTGCGCTAAACACAAATGACGTAACTTCATAGTTGTCAATTTTCTGAAAACCTAAATTTAATTCCTCCATACTAGGCTACGCTATAAAGTGTCTGAAGAACACAAGTATTAAGCACTAGCAACTAATTGAGTTTGGTGATTGAAAAGTTGGTGTGGGTGAGGGAGCTGTAATTAAATAGTGGTTTTTCCTTCAGTACGCAGTGGACTTTACAGAAGCAGTCAAAGAAGGAAGGCTTAATGTATATAAAAAGAAGTCTTGGGTTCAACCAAATACTTTTAAATGCTATGTTTTACAAGAATTCAAGAATATAAAGAAATATCTTAGACTTTATGATCAAATTATAGAATATGTAACTTGTTACCTAGAAGCAACCAAACAAATAGGTTTCTGCACCGAGTCAAAAAAAAAAAATTTATTTGATTTTTTAACTTTTTCATCTTAGTTAAAGATGAAAAGCCTTATAATCAAATTTGGCTCCAATTTCACAATTTAAATAATCAAGTTTTGGAAAATAATCATTTTCAATTTTTGGAATTACTTATGCAGGCAGACCTTTATTTAACTGCAAATAGTTTAAAATGGCAACCCTTCATTCACTGCCAAGTAGCTATTACTTTAAGACACATCTGCACACACATACATACATGCACACACACACAAACACATGCGCACACACACAAACACATGCGCACACACTGAACTTTGGTTCTAGCTCATAGATACATATACAGTCCTAATCACGCTGTCCCATTGCGGGTAGGCAATAAACTGAGCATATTAGCTAAAAAAAACTACTCCATTATTAATCCATCCTCACTAACTTTCTCCACACTTCCCTATCCTTGCATATTTCCTTCACTTCAACAACATCCATACACCGAGTCATACATGCTCTTTTATTCTTAGAACGTTTATTGTTTCTCTTTATCGCACATTCATCTACAATATTCACCCACATCTTACATGGCCTATCCCTTCCTTTTGATACACTCTCTATATCTGCTTTGTCACGCGATCCACACTCATCCTCTCAACATGGCCAAACCAACGTAACACACTTCTTTCACATTGACCTTTGGATTCCCTTTCAAACCGCACTCCTTCAGCACCCATTCATTACTGTCTCTGTCCATATGCTGTGTTTATCCACATACACTTCTTAAATATCTCATTCCAATGACAGGGAGATTGAGGTTCGAATCTTGGTCGGGTGTCCTGAAGGTGGTTTTCCACTCTCCCTCCACACAAATTTGGGTACAATTCCTCTAAATATAACCTTCCTCATCCCTAAAACCATTACCGTAACTAGTAAATAGTCTATAACCTGAATGGATAGTAAGACGCGGTGCTAAAAAAAAAGGCATCAACTACATATAGCAGGATTCTCACACTAACCACATCCTTACAAGCAACCCTCATGCACTTAACTATGAATACATTAAACAACCTTGTCTAAAACCCTGTTCAGTGTCAAACCATTCGCTCAACCCTCCATCCACACTATTGCACGTTTTACCTCTATCATTATCAACTGTTTCCAGCCTTTGGCCAGGTCACTCTAGTAAAATTCCTCCATCTTCCTCTATCCTGCCACCATTATTCCTCCTTTACTTCTTCCATTCTTCTCTCTCTCTTTCTGTTATCTGCTCCTCCCATCTCTTTCTTGGCCTCCCTCACAGGGTTTTCCCTACATACTTCATCTCCATAATTTTCTTTGACATTCTTTCTTTTTTCATCCTCATTACACTACATCTCATTCTTGCTTCCTCTACTATCTCATGTACTCCCTGTGCTCCTTCTCTTTCCTTGATAACATCAAGAGAGTCAAATAAGAGATAAAATTTCAAATTTATAAATTAAAGTTGAAAAGGAGTTCTAAATTGGGATTTCCACAGTTAGCTTGGTATTTTACAAGAAGGAATTATATACATGCTGGCAGCCAAATGGGATTTCCACAGTTAGCTTGGTATTTTACAAGAAGGACTTATATAAATGCTGGCAGCCAAATGGGATTTCCACAGTTAGCTTGGTATTTTACAAGAAGGAATTATATAAATGCTGGCAGCCAAATGTAGAGCATCATAATTTGATATACATTTGATTCCAGTTAATTGGGGCAGCCATTTATTTGGGACAAAACTGTTAGAACAGAAACCAAACAAGTATTTACCTTGAATTTATGCCACTTATTTGGGCCAACTCTCCTCTTAATTGTGGCAGTGAAGGTAATGTGGGCTCACAAGCTCGTAGCACAGATATTCTGCGAGCTGCAGCTGAGTTTGTTATTGTGAAGTCGTGCTGTGTATTGCGATTGTTCTGTGGGGTGGCAGTGAAGGTCATGTTGGTAACATGGACATTGTGCAAGAAGTCAGTAGAGTTGAATTAGGACTGTAGTGTGGCTGACTGGCTGTGTTGTTTGTTCTGTGTCGAGGTAATCATATTCTATTTGACATTCTTGCAGTATACAGATGTTTACGAGAACACTAAGTTATGTGTCGTGCATAGTTATTCATTGTGTGGATTAACATACATTAAAAACTGTAACAAACAGGGCACTACGTTTGGATCGTTAAATGTACTGAAAAGACTGTCAAGATGCCGCGTAAAGATTTGACACTCTCCGAAAAAATTGCTATTCTTGACAAGATAAAAAGTCAACCTCCTAACATTAGTCACCTGCAGCTTGCGATGATAATTAAGGTGCCGAAATCTACAATTTCACGACTCTTAAAGCAACAATAAAAACTTAGAGAGGAGTGGACATTTTGCTTGGGTTTAAATAAAACATCTCGTAAGCGAAAGAGGCAAGGCAAAGATCCAGACGTTGAGGATGCTTTAAATCAATTGTTTTCCATTGTAACTAAACAAGGTGTGTGTGAGGGACCCTATGCTAAAAACCGAGTCAGAAGAGTTGGCCAAAAAGCAGGTCATGTAAATTTCAAAGCAACGGATGGTTGGTTGTCTTGATATTAGTGCAGACATGACAATAGTTACAAAAAAGCACATGGCGAGAAGGACAGTGCTGATGCTACAAGTGCTGACCAATGAAAATCTGAAAAACTATCAGGGTTGCTTAAAAAATTTAGTGCTGATGACATTTACAATGCCGATGAAACAGGCCTGTAATATAGTGCTACACTGGATGGTTCCCTGAGCTATAAACACAAAGCACTGTTTGGTTCAAAGAAAGCAATGGATTGTGTTACTGTGTTGTTCTGCTCAGACATGTCAGGAAGTGATAAACTCTAACTCTGGTTATTGGTAAAAGTGCTAAACCTCGTTGTTTCAAGAGGCTTACAATAGGCAGTTTACCAGTTCCATACGATGCAAATAAGAAGGCGTGGATGACCACATATATTTTCACACAATGCCTAATGAACTGGAACATGGTATTGCAACGTAAGTCCAGAAATTTTTTGTTGATATAAGACAACTGTACGGCACACCCTCATTTAAAAAATATTGAAATGGAATTTTTACCCCCTAACACTACATCCCTGATATAGCAGATGGACGCAGGAATTATAAAAAATTTGAAGACGTATTATCGTGGAAAGCTGGTTAATCACATCCTTGAAGTGATTGAGGAAAATTTGCTGACATCATCTTCAAAATCAATAGAAGTCAGTGCAAATGTTTCACTGTTAAAAGCTGTACAATTTATCACCGATAGCTGGTGAGGAATAAGCAGGAAAACAATTCAGAATTGTCTTGTTAAATGTGGTTTCACGACTAATTGTGATTCAGATGCAGTTATATGTACAGACAATGAAATGTCTCCAGAACTGCAACACGTCTAAAATTGTGAAGATTAATTAAGCATTGACGATAACCTTCAATACCATGATGAAAGTGAAGATTGTGAGGATACAATTATTGAAGAAATTGTGGCAAAACACTCAGAGACAACAGAAGAACCAGAAAATGATGACAATGAAACACCTAAGTGAGTGATCACTGAATTGATATGCTACTTCATGCAGGAAAGCAATGAAGGCAGCCCTTTATCAGCACTAGATACCTGCGCCGACTTTGTACAGGTGCAGTCCATAAAGAAGACACGTCAGGGTACACTTGATAATTTTTTTCAAAGATAAACTCTTAAGTAATATGTAACCCTTACTTGACACATGTACTGGTATGTACTGTATATTTATTTTACATATGTATATTTTGTTTGCTTTTTGCTTGAGTTAAAGTATTTTTAAATGAATGTTTGTACCATTAAAATCTCGTTTAATTGGGGCAGCTGCTTAGTTGGGCCAGATTCACCTAGCCCGATGTGTCCCAATTAACCGGAATCAACTTTAGTTCGATATAGTGTAAAGAATGGATCAGCCTGCTAGTAAATTATAACTGTGTGAGATAATTTTCCCCAAAAACATTTGAAATTAGTCTCTATCTCCGCCTCCCCTCCCCCGGCTCAATTTGACGGAGCCCTCATTTCCTAAATCTTTACTACCCCCGTACCAAAACTTCAATACTGATGAAAGAGGCCCCATCCAGGCTAAAAACAACCAGAAATTATGATATTTCCTGCCGACAGACTCAAAGAATCCACCATGGTGATCCTTAACCAATCCACCTTTATCACAGGAGTACAACAACTTGCAGATGAAAATACTTACAAGAAACTGGACCATGACTCTACAAGAAAACACAACCGTCTATCAAGAATTTTTTACAAGTACATGAACCACATCATGGCCGCTTTGCCAAATCATTAGAACCCCTCACATCCACTAAGTCATCCACACCTACTCTCTACCTCCTGCCCACTATATATTGCTATGAACGTATTTCAGCGCTGGTCAACTTTCACTGATACATACTTGCTCACCATAGATGTCAGTTCACTTTACACCAACATATCCCACACACAAGGACTTTCTGTCACGGAACATTTTCTGGACAAACGAACACCCAATTCCAAGCCAACCACCAACTTTCTGTTAGGATCTGCTTGAAATCAGACTTGAAAAGAACAATTTCCGCTTCCTGGACAAACACAAGCAGACTACTACTGAATATAGACCTTTCCCTGCTGACTGACATACAATTAGGAGTAGCCCCAGTACAACTGACAACAATGACTGAAAACCTTGGTGTGATTATTGATGAAAATCTTAATTGGACAGATCAGGTAACTTCAATTTGCAAGAAAGTATATGCCTGATTACATTCACTGAGAAGTTTAAAGAATTTTCTCCCAGAAAATGTATGAATTATCCTTGTCCAAATGCCACACTTTGACTACTGTGACGTAGTATACAATGACTAAAGAGACGATCTAGCAGAACAACTACAACGACTACAAAACACATTGTTCAATACATATTCAACTTAAAACAGCATGACCTTATTTCTAAGCATTTTAATAAACTGGGTTGGTTAAGAATAAATGAAAGGTGAAGGCTACACTTATTAGTATTGCTTCACAAAATATCATCAACATCTCAGCCTCAATACCTCTCCTCATGGTTCATATTTCTGAAGGATAAACACGCCCGAGCTACTAGATCAGAATCCACTCTACAGATGTCTATTCCCATACATACATCTCAAACATGTGGTCGTTCTTTTACTGTCCTGGCACCACAGGCTTGGAACAAACTAGGTAACTCTACTCGTCACCTAACATCTAGACTCACCTTCAAACATGTGCTCGTTCTTTTACTGTCCTGGCATCGCAGGCTTGGAACAAACTAGGTAACTCTACTCGTCACCTAACATCTAGACTCACCTTCAAACATGTGGTCGTTCTTTTACTGTCCTGGCATCGCAGGCTTGGAACAAACTAGGTAACTCTACTCGTCACCTAACATCTAGACTCACCTTCAAACATGTGGTCGTTCTTTTACTGTCCTGGCACCACAGGCTTGGAACAAACTAGGTAACTCTACTCGTCATCTAACATCTAGACTCACCTTCAAACATGTGCTCGTTCTTTTACTGTCCTGGCATCGCAGGCTTGGAACAAACTAGGTAACTCTACTCGTCACCTAACATCTAGACTCACCTTCAAGCAATATCTTGTCTAACAAGCTAAACTGAGTTCTTAAAATTACTTGAGCTTTAAATGAGTGTATGAATGAGAGTGAGAATGTTTTTCAACTTATTTGAATATTCCTTTATTAAATTGTGTTTCAATAAATATAATAGTGTATGTTTTTATGATTATTATTATTATTATTATTATTATTACGTTCAAATCCGAGGATGTCAATGGGTACACTTATGAAACGCTCTCTCCCCTATAGCATGGCTACCAGAGCCAAACGTGTGTTCTGAGGAAGAAGACCTCAACAAACAATGTCAATAAGACATAGACGTGCTCTCTTATTTTTATTTTTTATTACAACTAAAGGATTTATGACGTCACAGCTACATCTCTCTATAACTCCCCATTCTAGCATACGTTCCAATTCTTTCTCTACAGCTGGTCTCAAGGAAATTGGAACTGAATATGATTTATTAAGATTGGCACTTGCATCTTTTACCTCCACTTCACAATAATAGAGTTTATTTATCCCTGGGACTTCTGAAAACACCCTCTTGTTTTCCCACACTACCTTCAGCAGTGACTGCTTTTGTCCCTCTATTGTTGTGGAAACTGAACAAACCTTTTGTTCAATTTGTTCCCATAGTACACTGACATTGTTCATTTTTACCGCTTGGGTTGGGGACTACTCCATACTCCTGTTTATGTTCCTCTTCCTCCTGAATCGTGAGCCGATTTAAGCCCACTTTACCCACAAAAGGAATTAGCATATTATGGTGTTCTTTATTTATTGATATCTGCTTGGTTGGATAGTTTATGCTGAACTCAAAGCCTACTAACCAATCAGACCCTGGATACACATAGGCCTCCTCTCACCAGTACAATAATAGTCATGGTTTTTTCACCCATCAATGAGTGCCTTTTTTTTACCTTATATTCTTCTGGCCAATTGCACCCACCACAACAACATTACATACGGGTAACATGGGTATTTTTAAATCTGGATTTTCTTTCTCAATTTTACTAAAACAATCTTGTGACATGGCCGTTATTTCAGACCCTGTGTCTATTCACAATGTTTCCCTGAGTATGCCCATTTTGTGTCAAATCATGTTCCTGTACATCTCCTAAATATTCCCACTCTCTAGTTCTTTGACATCTATCATCAAATGCATTTAACACCCGCTCCATGTCTTGAAGGTCCTGTAAATTCGCGCCAATAAGAGCATCCTGTACATTTTGAGGAAAATGATATATTAAATGCCCCATGAACCTATCTTCCTCTATCGGGTATTTCAAGTACTTTGCTTGTACCTTATATTTGTGAAGATATTCACACATAGTTCCTGCTCGAACACTGTATTTACCATTGAAAATCTGCTGCTAAAATCTATCTTGTCTTAACCTGTGACCAAAATGTTCCCAACAAAGCATTCTTTGCCTGCACAAATGTATCCCATTCTCCTTCTACAGAATTGGGACAGGGTCTCGCTTCCTTTCTTAATCCTGGTAACAAATTAGCAATCTTATTCTTTTCACTAAATCGTTCTCCTTCTAAAGTTCGCTCCATTTTTCGAATATATTGGATTGTCGAAATATTTCCTCTCTGCCCTTTGAATTTGAGAATTGAAGATAACATCTCCTCATTCATTCCTCTAAACAAGACACTATTATGACAAACATGCCCATCAACTTTCTATTTATTTTTAACTTTGTTAAATTTGCATTCTAAGTCCTCCACTTTGTTTGGTAATTTCTCATATTTTCCACATAACTGTCTCTTAATTTTTTGACATTTCCGCCCAGACTTTTGCCCTTTTGAGTCACCACCTCTTCTACTTGAGACATAATATAGTCCCATTCACATCCAGCTGCCCCTCCAGTTCTAACCTAACCTTACCGACTTCTTGTTCCAAGTTAGATTGAACTATTTTGACACTTTTTTTTTTGTGTGAACAATTTTTGACTCAAGACTTTCTTCCTTATTTTCTGTGCTTTTAATTGTGTTTATAAATTACTTTTATAATTCTTCTATCTTTTCATTTACTTTGTCAACTCTTCCAATTAAATCAAAATGAATGTTTCTTAAATTATCTTGCCTTTGTTCCAACTCACTTTGTTTTTGTTTTACTGTGATCAAATTGTTATATAGATCCTTAACCGTGACATTAAGTGCCTGATAAAAGTTTTCCAGGTTATCTAGTTTACACTTTAATTTTATTCCAATTTCCTTAATATTGTTTTTAATTTCTTTGCTATTGTTTTCAATCTCTTTATTATTTTTTTCAATTTCTTTATTAATGTTTTCTAGTTTCTTTTCTATATTGCCTATCATAGTTCCCAATTTATTATTATTATTATCTTCCATCTGACTCATCATTGTCATGATAAGTTGTTCCATTTTTTGGTTCCCTTCCTCCATTAAGATATTTTCTACCTGAGCTGGATCAGAATCTCTTTTACTCACCTCATTGTCGACAGTAGTCTTTTTTAATACAGAAATTTTATCGCCCCCATCCTTTAATTTGGAATGTCCACTTGAGCTATTTTTGTCTAATATCTGATTCTCATTATTATTTCCTGACTCCCCTTCTTCTACCTGTTCTGTCCTGGAACTGCACCCTTTATGTAAGTTTTTACTGTTTGCATTTCCTACCTTTAGTTTGTTTAATCCTTATAATACATTTCATTTTCCCAATCCTCATCACTCTCCTCTAATCCTTCTGCGGTCCTTATATGGTCTGTTCATGACTTTCTCGTCTTCCGAACAAAATGAAACCTGACCTCCCCCACTACTACACACTTCTCCAACTACACCCTCTTCTGATTCAAACATCAACTGAAGGAGTTGTTGAATTTCTTTATTATTTTAATGTCTAGGCATGAACACCATTTTAAGTTCTACTTGTTCCAAAAATGTTTGAAAGAATTACACTACTAACCATAAAATTAATAAATTAATAAACATAATTAGATGTAACAAAACAAAAACATATGTAACTACGACTTTTGTTGATCTGTCCCTCGGTGATGGTCCAATATCCGTTGATCAGTTGCTTTACTGCTATTAGCAATGAGACTAATTGATTAATTAATCAAATAATAAACTGTAGCTAAAACATATTATCTACGGTTATTTAGTCGATCTGACCCTTGGTGATAGTCCAACATCCGTTGATAGGCTACTTTGCTACTCTGATGCTGTTGCTGCATTGTTGATTAAGTATCTACAGGAACGCCTGTATTTGTAACAGCTGCCCCGCTGCTTCACTTTCCCTGGAATTAGTCGGTGAGCATCTCTTAATTTACTGGGTTTTCTGTGAGTGTTTTATCGAGCCCCTTGATTGGGAAAGCCATTTGTCGCGATACAAACTTTAACTATGGAATTTGGTTGGTAAGTTAGTTAAACATTGTGTATTTTATGCACATTTAATACATTGTTTTTTAACAGCTTAATATAATACAGAAATTGCCATATTGGCCTATGCATTCTTCCACACGTTCTACCGAAAGTCCAATCTCTGTAAGAACCCCGAGTTAACAAGTCCAGAAGAAAAAGCAACCCAACCAATTACCCGGCTTTGATTTGCATTGATCACCGAGAGCTGCTGAGCTCCAGTGAACAAAAGCAAAAACTATTTTAAGAAAATAAAATAAAAACACTGAAGTTGGCTAGTCTAGTGAAAAATATTGCTTTCTCTCTCTCTCTCACCTGTCCTATGAGGTTTGACCTTGAAATGTTGTGAGGACTGGAAACAAGCAAACTGAATGTTCATGACTAGTTACAAGCTGCATGTGTGCAGAAGCAAATTACTGACAGTACAGTCTCCGACTAATAAAATATACATAACCTAAATGTAAATAACCCAGCAAACATGGCAGTATAATACAAACTCTCCAAGGCTTTGACAGCCCGAGGATACCCTAAACACAAAGTCAACAGTCAATAAACAGACCCCTATCCAATCAAGAGCTTATCAAGAAACAATCTTCCAATGACATATTGCTCACCCCCCAGTATTATGAAGGACTAGACAAACTCAGATTGATCCTAAACACATGCTACAATATCCTAACCTCATCCCCTCACACAAAATCTTCTCAACAGTGTTCCAAGAATCACAACTAATCTCTGCAACATTCTGGTTCCCCCTAAATTGCCCTGACCCAGCCACAAACAACAACAAACCAAGATGCAGTACTTGCAAAATTCACCAACCTTGACCAATGTGTTGTGTACTAGATGATATAGAGGACATGACCAATGTGTTTGTGTACTAGATGATATAGAGGACGTGACCAATGTGTTGTGTACTAGATGATATAGAGGACGTGACCAATGTGTTGTGTACTAGATGATATAGACGACGTGACCAATGTGTTGTGTACTAGATGATATAGACGACGTGACCAATGTGTTGTGTACTAGATGATATAGAGGACGTGACCAATGTGTTGTGTACTAGATGATATAGAGGACGTGACCAATGTGTTGTGTACTAGATGATATAGAGGACGTGACCAATGTGTTGTGTACTAGATGATATAGACGGCGTGACCAATGTGTTGTGTACTAGATGATATAGAGGACATGACCATTGTGTTGTGTACTAGATGATATAGAGGACATGACCAATGTGTTGTGTACTAGATGATATAGAGGACATGACCAATGTGTTGTGTACTAGATGATATAGAGGACGTGACCAATTTGTTGTGTACTAGATGATATAGAGGACATGACCAATGTGTTGTGTACTAGATGATATAGAGGACGTGACCAATGTGTTGTGTACTAGATGATATAGACGACATGGCCAATGTGTTGTGTACTAGATGATATAGAGGACATGACCAATGTGTTGTGTACTAGATGATATAGAGGACATGACCAATGTGTTGTGTACTAGATGATATAGACGACGTGACCAATGTGTTGTGTACTAGATGATATAGAGGACGTGACCAATGTGTTGTGTACTAGATGATATAGAGGACGTGACCAATGTGTTGTGTACTAGATGATATAGAGGACATGACCAATGTGTTGTGTACTAGATGATATAGAGGACATGACCAATGTGTTGTGTACTAGATGATATAGAGAACATGACCATTGTGTTGTGTACTAGATGATATCGAGGACATGACCAATGTGTTGTGTACTAGATGATATAGAGGACGTGACCAATGTGTTGTGTACTAGATGATATAGAGGACATGACCAATGTGTTGTGTACTAGATGATATAGACGACGTGACCAATGTGTTGTGTACTAGATGATATAGAGGACATGACCAATGTGTTGTGTACTAGATGATATAGAGGAGGGTGAGCTGGTCAAGTCGGACCCGGAGATTGAGAAGCAGCTACTGCGTTGTCTGTGTGAAGTGGCCCTCACCCTGCCTGCCACATCACAAGGACTAGCTGCGGCCGTCGGTAGACAGCTTGACAAACATATTCTGCACATTACTGTTACCAACCTGCTCCAGAAATTTCACACGCAGCAGCTCATCAGGTATTACTTTTAGTAACCTCACCTGTTATTTTAGACTGACATTTGATCACCATACACAGAGCAAATATACTTTATATTGCTAACTAAGCACACATAAAGATGTTTGCATAGTTGTTCAAATGAATATTCTTATATGTTTTACATGCATTTATTTTGATTTCATATAATGCTGTCTATAGAAGCTTAGAAGCATTCAATTTTTACTAAACCTATTTAAATGTGTAGTCCATTATCACTGATTATTGTGGTTCATTGCTGTGTTGATGGCTGATAAATCCTTTCTATTTTTAACAACATTAGTGTACTTTACTAGTCAAGCTTTAACATCAATATTTTCACTTGTACTTTACATCCATTGCTGCTTCCAGCCTGTGACCTGGGTCACTTTTTTATCCAAGCCATATATTCTCCACTACAAGCTTGATAGGCCTCTCGTAGCTTCACATGCCTTATAATCTAACTTACGACTAGGACAGGCACAACATCCACTCCCCAGCCGTTAATTTATCAATGTGAAAGGGTAAACCCATATTTTCATCAATGATAAATTTTTGGCCATGCCGGGAATCAAACCCGGGACCCATAGCTCAGTAGGCAGACACACTACTGACTGAGCTGTTCTTATTATATAATTATTGTTATTCCACTAGTGTCAAAGATGTCAGCAAGGATGGTAAGACACACCTGGAGGTGGTCTCAGCAGAACACGCCAAACTGGTTGCGATGGTCAACCTTGTAGCAGAGTCAACAACAATTCACCTCTTGGAGGAGAAAACAGCCAGCAACAAGAAGAGAAAGTTGGAAGGGGAAGCCACTAAGACATCTTGTCCAGAGAAGGATGACATTAAAGAGAAGAAGAAGGATCCAAGGGCTGCTGATCTCATGGTAAGTGTCAATTGTAACTACAACACTCACGATCTTCTAAACAGTTGGACCATGATGAGACCATTAGAAAAATACTACCGACTCACTTAACATGAGTTGAATTCTTTAAAAGCATTTTAATAATAGAATTGTTTGTGATGATTCTTCATTTTTATAGCAATTAACAAAACAGAGATTATTTACAAAACAAGACCCACTTAATTTTCAATAGTTAACAAGATTACCACCAGATTGCAACAGTGTACTATATAATAACGCGAATTGTCAATGTTTGGAGTCTACGTTTTCATTTCTTCGTCAATGTGGAAGTAGTTGATCACTGACTCCTTACAAAGAAATTGTATTTATAATTTTATATTAATATTGTACAATTTGGGTAAAACTTTATTTATCTTATTTTTACAGTCACTTTTGTCCATGCCTTCCATTCGTGAAAAGGAAAATAAAAAGTGGGGGAGGAAATTTTAGAGCTGTTGAGCAAACCCACAGCAAAAGAGAGATCTTTAGCTGAGAGATTTAGATCCCAAGGAGGTAAGTTGTTTTATTATTTACTATGCATATTTGAGAATAAGTTTTTGTTAATCAATCTTGAGCGAGCTTTTCATAAAGCTCTAGAACAGGGGTTTCCAACTTGTAAGGGCTCGAGGGCCACAGTGGAAACCTTAGGCATGTTTGCGGGCCGCACTTTAATAATAGGCCAATTTTCGTATAATTCTGTAAATAGAACAGAGTACCAGTATAAAATAATATGTATAGTTTAATTGAAACAAAGGTTTAATCATTTTAATTGCTTAAAACACTATTTTACAATTGCATAAAAGAGTTAAATTAAAAATAAACAAAAACTATTATACCCAAAACAAGTGAATTTCGAAGAAGAGCAAAATGTCAGTTTATTTGACTTCATATTTTACAAATGGCAAAAAAAAAAAAAACTAACCCAAAGTCAAACTGAAATTAATAATGTAGTCAAAATAAAACTTAAAAAAGGTCAATTTAGTGGGAGTACTGTGGTCGATCAGCTGCATCTACCAATGAACGAATGTCCCCCTCCAGCTCTGTTGTTGCTAATCTCAAAAGATGCAGCAAGGAAGAATCTGCAAGTCAACTTCTGTACTGATTTTTAAAGAATTTCATAGAAGAAAAAATACTTTTACATATGTACGTGCTCCCAAACATTGAAGTCATTTTTAAGTCCAAATTGTCTTAAGTTTGGGTATTTTTCGCTGGATAACAGTTTTAAAAAATGTGATCCTTTTTCTTTTCTGGTCTGTATGAACGTATCGGCATGTAGATCGCACAGCTCAAGTTGTAGGTGTGGTTCTTGTTCCTCGATTGTAGCACCAATAGGATTCATGTAAAGCTGGACACTGCTTTTGAGGGTTTCATTTTCCTTGAATCGTGTGTTGAATTCTTCAATGATTTCTTGAATGTGTGAACTGAGATCTGAAAAATCTATAGTTTCCTGGTATTTCTCCGCCGCTAATTGTAGACAGCAAGGGAAATGTGTCAATTCATTGTTTTCCAAAGCACGTATGAAAATGTTTAACTTGTTTCGAAATCCATTTACAATTCCCACCATATCTGATACAACCTGGTTTCTTCCTTGAAGACTCAGGTTTAAGGTGTTAAGGTGATTTGTCATGTCTGTTAGGAAAGCTAATGGCTTTAAAAATTCTGGGCTTTGAATTTCTTCTTTTAGTTCAGTGGTATCAGACGAGACAAATTTATTAAGGAATTCAGGTATTTCCTTGCGAATAGCAAAAAACTGTTCAAGGAACTTTCCTGCACTCGGCCACCTTACATGGTTGTACAGCAGCAAGTCTCCATATTCTGCCTCAATTTCCAGCAAAAACTGCTTTAGTTGTAGCCTCCAACTATGTCAACAGTTTTTTAACAGCATCATAAATGTCCCTCCCTTTTGTTGTTCCTTAAAAAGCGCAGATATCAAATAGCTCCTCTTTACTGCTGAAATCTTCGAAGGTGGTGTGCACAAATATTAATTGCTGACTGACATCTGACTGGTCAGTGCTTTCATCAAGGCATAGCGAGAAATGCATGCTTTCTTTAACCAATCAATCAGTGATTTTTCTACTTGTTCTCCCATATCAATGACCCTTCTCTGTACAGTTTGGTTGGAAAGTGGCACTGATTCAAATTTCTCAGCTATTTTAGCATCTCCAAAAGCCTTTGCCACTTCCATAGCACACTTTTTAACCAGACTGTCTTCAGTGAAGGTTTTTTTTTGCCTTTGCAAGTTCAAGCAACACTGCGTAGGAGGCGTCCAGGGAAGATGACTAGTTTGGAAGACTTTTCTAAACATACCTGTATGCTGTTTTAATTTATTTTTGAAGTCTGCAACCAGTCTGTGTCGAGCTTCTTCCTTATATGTTGCATACTTGTTCTCATGCATTGTTGAGTAGTGTTGTTTAACATTGTTCTCCTTCAGTACAGACACAATTTTCATACATACCAAACATTGAAGCTTTCCACTGTTGTTAGTAATTAAATAGTCACTCTCCCAGGTTTCCTTGTAAATTCTGTTTTCATTTTCAATTTTGCGTTTCTTTGAGTTTCCGCTCATTTTTTGTACACGTAAAAGACTCAAGCAGCAGTACACTTCACACTCAACACAAAACAAAGCCTTCAAAATGGACAGTAACTTGTGAAACTTCACTACACGTCAAGCAAGCGCGATTGAGCGTGAGTGGAGACGGGAAGAGTAGCCAGCAAGCCTTGCTGGGCGAGCGATGCAGAGCGTAATTTGTAGAACGGCTGACTATTAATTATTTATCAACTTCGTTTGATCATTTTTGCCGTATGAATATTAATACATCTTTTGAACAAGCTATGAAATATTTTTCATAACTTTTCTTTAGATTTAAAAAAAAAATTCTTAAAATGATTGCGCGGGCCGCAAATTGTGGTCTCGCGGGCCGCATGTGGCCCGCGGGCCGCCAGTTGGAAACCCCTGCTCTAGAATGTCGAGTAAAGTTGAGTTTGGATTGAAGAAATATATACTTTTGAAACTTATCAATTATTGTAAAAACTACATGTATGATAGATTTTAAAACTATTAAAAGAAATTAGACTCAAATATTCAGAACAAAATTTTAATTTTAAAATGTTAACAACAAATGATCTAAAATTTAAAATAACTGGTTATAATAGTAATGATTTTTAATAGATGAGCCTTTTATAATAGCTATCTCACCTTGCTAGCTTGTAACGGCTATCTCAACAGACTGGCAGGGAACACTAACACCTGATACAGACCTCACTAGACTGGTGGTAAACATATCTTACACTAACACCTGATACAGACCTCACTAGACTGGTGGTAAACATATCTTACACTAACACCTGATACAGACCTCACTAGACTGGTGGTAAACATATCTTACATTAACACCTGATACAGACCTCACTAGACTGGTGGTAAACATATCTTACACTAACACCTGATACAGACCTCACTAGACTGGTGCTAAACATATCTTACACTAACACCTGATACAGACCTCCCTAGACTGGTGGTAAACATATCTTACACTAACACCTGATACAGACCTCACTAGACTGGTGCTAAACATATCTTACACTAACACCTGATACAGACCTCACTAGACTGGTGCTAAACATATCTTACACTAACACCTGATACAGACCTCCCTAGACTGGTGCTGGTACACCTTTAGAAGAAGGAATAGAAACATCTCTGTCCTTACATTAATTTTCCCCCTCTAACCCAGTAGACTTAGTAGAGTATAGATACATTAGTTAGAACAATAGTCAAGGACTACCTTCGTTCTTAGCAACATTTGTATAAAACTGCTAATCTACAGCAGCTGTGTTTTAGCTGGCTAACAATAGTTGAGTCCCTTGTCAGATTATATAGAGTCTGCTTTATGTGGCACCGAGGTCATATCACGTGCTGGTACATCGTAAGTCAGTTCACTTTCTTGCTTCTCTCTTATGAGTAGGCTGCAGATTTTGCGTATATTCATGTTTTTTCCTTTTGATAATATTGATATGCCAGTTTTACAAAAAAGTATTTCATGTGACATTTAATAAACCTTCTCATTTTTATCATGCGTACTGTTGCATATTTCATATGTTAGTGAATATTTTGGGTGAATATGCATATACATGCATACACACCTTATTTTTTGACTATTTTAAATAACATTTCTTCAATTCTCTGAATAAATTTAGAAATGCGGTCCACGTTTTATGTTTTCCCTTCCTTCCTGCAACCTCATCATACATCTCACCTCCCCTAATTTTAGAGCGTTGCAAACAACATGACTATCTATTATGTTCAGGAGCAAGTGTGTGGTTTGTGTTTGTCTTTCTTTGTGCATGTTTTTATAAATACCTAATCACGCCATTCCCTTACAGGGTAGGCAAGAAACAGTGCATACAGCTAAAAGACAATTCCGTACTTATTCCGTCCTCACTAACATTCTCCACATTTCCCTAGTCTTGCATACTCCCTTTACTTTACTACAAGAAACTGCCAAATAATAGTGCATAGTTATAGATTGTGGTTTTGTTATATATTTGTTTTTGTCTCTATGTAAGACAGTACATTTGTTGTTTTACAAAGTTTTTTAAAAATCTTAATTGTATTTCTTTCTTTGAACACATTAAAATATGCTAAAAGACAAGACTGTGAAAAGTTTAAACAGTGGATTCAAGAAGACCCAAGGCTCACGACTGACGGTAAAATAATATTTTGGCAAGTTTGTTCAAAACAGGTAACGCTACATGTATTTACTAGTGGGGCAGCTGTAATCGATCTTTTGCAATGTTACATTTCATGCAGCTTTCATTGCAATGTGAATAAGTGGGTTGTTACCTGCTAAATTAACGTGGTCGACAACATTATGTAAATATACCAAGCAGCGGTGTCGTGTCGTGGAGAATTGCAAGGATAGCAGACCTTGTTAAAACTGTACCTGTGATATGTTCTCACCTATGTTTGCCCTATTTGACCAATCATACATAAGCTCTGCTCTACATGCCTCACACGGGAATGTATTCCCCTCCATACCTGACCAAAGAGTGTTCTACTGAGGTGTGTGACCAATTCACTGGTACAGTTTAAACTAGTGCTACTTATCTTGCCAACACTTTACAACAAGCCACTGCCAAGCAGTGATTATGTGTACATTAAATTAATTGTAATAATTTGGTACTGACATTTTATGATATGTTGACTCTTAGGCCAAAGTGGTAAGCGTACAAGTAACAGCATACATTGTGTTTTAGGTAAAATGTGAAAAAGGATTCCAAGTTGTTCAACACATGCTATAGCATGTAAACCTGCTGTCTAACATGTACAATAAAAATGCCATAAATATAATTAACACAATGAGTACAAGAGCTAATATATTCTAATAATTTGTGGCAGATATTAACTTACAGTGGATTTGTGTTGCCGGGACCATCAGCTAAATGACATCTTACTCACAGGCCCCGCTTCGAAAAATTGGCAGAGATGTTTTTCTCTGGGCGCCACACCATCAATGGTCATTCAGCGCAATTTCGCAACTTAACCCCTTTTCCCCCTTAGATGTCCAGATGCAAACCTTCCCTGAGTTCGTCAGTTTTGTTACTATATAACAGACATTCCTCGCTTCACACTTTGTATTCTCTTTTATCAATTCAACGAAGGAAGAACTAAGATGTAACTCTACATCGCCGAAGAAACTACTGGTGACTACGATGTGTCAGGTATTGGTCTCTCCACCTCGTCGCAGATGAAGTCTCATCTGGGACTTTAATAAGTATTTCAAAGTTATAATCTATGTTAGATTCATAACACCTCTTTAACCTTGTCCGTCAGACATAGTTTTTTTGTGTCAGAATGTCTGAATTTATTTTCTTTGTCCGTCAGACATAGTTTTTTTTGTGTCAGAATGTCTGAATTTATTTTCTTTGTCCATCAGTTATAGTTTTTGTGTCAGAATGTTTGACTTTATTTTCTATGCCCATAAAGCGTAGTTTTGAATGTTAGTCTTAACACCTTTTTTCTATGTCCATAAGACATAGAGTTGTTTGTCAAAATTATGACATGTTTTCCTTTGCCCACATGGCATAGTTTAGAATGAAGGGCTTAATGCTCTATTTGTCTAGACATAGTTTTATATATTAGGGAATAATAATGACTCTCTAAATGATATGATCGTGTTAAGGTTCTCTTTATGGTGGAAATCAGGTTATCTAATGTTTTCTTCAATGACCTAGTTAGGTCAGTGACAGATAGCAGTCACTATTACTGTATCTATTTACGGTGCACAACCTGTCGGAGCGCTACTAGTTTGTAGTAGTGGCCCACGAGGATAGTGTTTTGTCTTCGACCCCTTCAGGCGCCGTTTATATTGAGTAAAACAATTATTGTTTGTACTATTTATTGTGTGCCCAAGTTAGGGTGGAAGTATAAATATACTATAGAATGTCCAGGCAGTACTTATTAGGAATTGACCGGCCATAGTAATTTAACTGCATAGATGCCTGATACCTCACCGTTTACTATTTGTAATATGCTAGTTATTATTATTATTATTATTATTATTATTAGCACCGCGTCTTACTACCCGTTCGGGTTATACGCACTTATGCTAATGTGTAATGGCAGGGTGATTGTGAGACGAAATGGAGGACATACAGTTTAACGTGGAATCCGAACCACGGTGGAGGCCTGGCATTCCTCACATTCACAAGTTGTGATTAATACACGTCTTGTTAGAGGAATATGCTAGTTCCTCTTCTAGGAGTTTATTCTTGTGTTTTTGTAACTCTCCATGGAGTATACTTCCTTCATAGTAACTCTATAAAATTACGACCCTTTGTTTTCATTCACTATAGTTTCACTATTACTCATGAATAGACCTTTCCGGTCTTAGTCTGGTATTAGCTAGCCTGGATTGTCTTTATGTACTGTGGCATAACCTTATATTATTATTTGTTGCCGATCTTTGATTGCCGCTAGGTTGAGGCAGACGCTCCTTCGTGGGAGAATGAGCGTTGATCCTTATTTCTAGAGTTACTAAACTAAACTATATGTTCAATCTTACTTCTGTTAATTCCTAGTCAGCAAGGAGTTTATTTTTATTCCTGCCTATCGAGAAGTATACGACTATGATAACTGAATAAAGTTATATTTAATAACATTGGGCTGTTTGATCTAATATCTATTTAAAATGTATGTAATTCTGTAATTCTATTTCTCTTGTTTACATTTAAATAAACAAATTTGTCCTAGCAGATTCAAATCTGCGCCACCCTCAGTCAAATCTGTGCCACCCCAACCCATCTCACTTTCAGTTTGTGTGTCAAATCTGCGCGACCCTCAGTCGGCTCATTCATTACAAACAGCTACCAACATTCAAAGTCGAAACCCCAAACAACATTTACATTGTAGCGAAAAGAGAAGGATCAATTTTCTAAATATCTATGTCACTCCTGAAAATCTTGACAAATATCTAATTGTATATTGTAATCAGAAGCTCAATCAGTAAGCTGTTGTAGAATATGGTTTTATAAATTATTGTGTAATTTTAACTGTAATCCTTTTTTACTGTGCATATTTCTTCAGTTTAAAGTTATGTTAAGTTATACATTCATATTTTATTTTATCAGATGTTACTGCATATAAATCGGCAGCTCACTGTTCCTTGATTGCTGTGCACAACACAACACAAACGACTCACAGATACTCTTTGGTTATAGAGAGGTGTCTCCTATCCGACAACCACTTGCCACAAAGAACGTAGAGAGAAGAGTCATCCGTCACATAACACAATTCCTTGTTTAGAACTACGACTAGTAACACATCCATTTTGTAACTGCTAGGTGCTCAGGTGATGGAGTTCTGCCCTCATGGCACTAAGCTGGAATGTTCCAAAATGAGATCTAAAGTTCCTTGTAAGAAGCTTCACTTCAAGAAGATCATCCAGAAACATACAGACGAGTCACTAGGCGACTGTTCCTTTCTCAACACCTGCTTCCATATGGACACTTGCAAGTAAGCAACATTCTACTACTAGTGACTGTTCATCTTTCATTGAATCATTGTTTTAACAACACCTACTATTTGTGCACCTCTCAATAGTTATTGATAGAGTTCATGAACATGCTCTCTCTAGAAATGTAAAATAGATACACAGTTAAACCTTTATTATTTCTGGTTTATCCCGAATTTGATTTAAGTCTTTATGACATACTGATACTTTTCCAACCAAACAACAAAATATATATATATTTGAACAAACTTAACAACTTATGGTAGTATTGACTAAGGACTTCATCTTCAAACAATAAATGTTTAATCTCATGCAAGTTGATTTCTTGACTGAACATTACACCAAACATCATCAAGCACAGTTATAATGTATTCTCAAAGTCTTCAATAAAAATTTGCATTAACCATCCTGAATTAATTCTTTCAGAGTTATGAAAACATTGATGATTTTTTTAAAATTTCTCTTGTAAAATAAGCAGCCCCATTTAAAAGTAGACCCCTCTTTAGTTATTTCTGGTGTCTCAATAATATGTGAAACAGCCTCATTATTGAAGTGTCCAGGCTTTATTTGTCTAACCCGCCTCGGTGGCGTAGTTAGCTAACACGCTAGTTTTGTATTGAGCTAGACTGTTGAGGATGGGGCGATCGAGGTTTGAATATCACTCGGGTGAACTGGGGGGTGGTTTTTCCTAAATTGTTTTCCACTCTCCCTCCATGCAAATGTGGGCTAAATTCCTCTATATTCAACCTTCCCCATTCCTAACCCATTAAAGTAATTAGTACTTACGTGTATAACCCAAAAGGGTATTAAGACGTGCTAAGTATTATTATTATTATTATTTATTTGTCTAAATTAAAAAGAGTGAAGTTTGTTGAAAGCTAAGCCATTTTCCAAAAATAGACAAATTCTGCTGCATGTAAGCCACAATATTTATTAATGTCATTTATGGCCTAGGAAAACTAGTTGAAATAAATGGTATGGAATTCCGCACGAACTTTCTCGCTATAGTGTTTAAAATGTAGATATTTACTCAAAATTCGTAATATAATATACACTAGCGAACCTGAGAACAAATTGCGCTATACCTACATAAAACATTTTTTGATTCACAGTTTTAAATTTTATAATTTTATTTTAAAGAATTAACGTCTTCATTTGTCTATTTGGACCAATAAAAAATATTGATATTGCGTCTCCAAGGGTCAAATTCTTATTAAAATGTTGACTTCTGGTTAAAATTTTCAGTATTTTATTAGGGGATGCACATCTTATGATTATCGCATTGCTATTAAATTTCTCTTTTATATATTTTGACCAATAAAATAGGTAATTATTGACTATTGAGTCTAAAATGAGAGAAATAAATCATTGCTGTAACAGGGGCGGATCCAGGATGGGGTGTGGGGGGCGCGCACCACCCTTTGAGAAATTAAACCAATTAAATAAATGTTAAAGTCACTATTAGTTTTATTGTCACGTAATACTATCACACTAACCAGATTTAATTTTTTTTAAATTGTTATTGGTAATATTATTAAATATAATCACATTAAGTATAAAAATTGTGCAAATAGTCATTGATGAAATTACCCAAATTTAAGTTATGCAACTTCCATTTTCTCCCTTTTGTGTTTTTATTCTCCTTATTTAGGAAGTTGCATTGCGCGTTTCACACTCCTCCCTGATGAGTTCCGATAGAATGAAACCTAGGTGGGGGGATTGGGTGGTGATGATAGATTCTCTTTAAGAGGCAACCATTACCTCTTTGTCCAGTGGCAGCAATGTAAAGTGTGAACTGTGTTCTTCTTTTCATTGTAAAAGTCATATTGTGTTCATTTCTTTTATATGTTTCTATCCACCTTTCCTGTACCTTCTTCCAAATATAATACAATCCATCATTCCTATACCTTCTTCCAAATATAATACAATCCATCATTCCTATACCTTCTTCCAAATATAATACAATTATTTCAATGATTAATAATAAGTACAGATCTTTGAAATAATTTAATTTTAAATAACGTACTTTAAACAACATCTTTGAATAATACCACACACATAATGTGTTAGTATGTCTTACAAGGGGAGGCCACAACGTTCGGATCACGGATTATCTTCAAACTTTGTACACTTTTAGTAGTCCATTAGGACAACATAATGTGCTAGTAGTAAGGCGTACTACTTAGGCGTTTTCGAGAAAATTGCAAGAGAAGTTTTACGCGTCGAATATGTACCGGTACGTTGCGACATTAAGCACGAGATGGTGGCGGTCGAGTGGTTAGCGTTCCAGTTCCGTAATCACTAGATAGCTGGGTCGAGTCCCGCTCATCTTTTTTTTTTTCAACACTGGTCATATTCTTTCATATATATTACAATGTTACACCGTCTCCGTGCCTTCTACTTAACGACCACAATTAAATAAAAGGGAGATGGTGATGCTACATAAAGGAAAATATAATCAGAATTAAAAATATAACAAAAATATGGTTTATTCAGTATAAACGTAGATAAAGCAAAGTACAGTGGTCTCATTATATCATTCTGAATAATGTTGAAAATAATAACGTGAAGCGCAGAATGTAAACATCCCATGTTTACATATTTTTACAGGTCATCTTTAAGAGACACCAAATTACGTAGAATATAACATCAACAGAGAAGTTAAACTACCAAAAGTGAAGTGAAGTAAGATATCTACAAAATGAAACATACATTAAATATTCTTGCCTGATGGGCTCCTCAAACAATTACAAGTTACAATACGAAAATTTACAATTACATAAAACATAACGCGAGAGTTTGACTTCCAGACTCAAGTCAAAATCTCCCGGGACTAACTATATCTTAGAAAAAACTACAGATTGAAATTTAGAACAAAATTAAATTATATAAAAAAAAATAACAAGAATGATTTTATTTCTACAGTCGCGTGAAATAGCAAAATACAAAAGTCCACACATTTTAACAATTTACATTTAAATTCACTCAATACAAAATTACCAATGGTGGATTTCAAACCAAACTAATAAACTAACAAACTAACCAACCGCGCCTAAGTGGCGGCATACAAGTTACATTTAAGCGACTGAGATAATAAAGCAAAAAGTTAAATAATAAGCAAAACACAAAATAAAGATTTTAACACGAAAATATTATAAGTTGAAAATGAATAGAGTTCATTATAAGTAACAGCCATAGTTACGTTCCAATTTATGATGTATGAATGTTTATCCGATCATTGTCCAGGTAGACGACAATGATCCGTCCTCGTTCGTAGATTTTAGATAGTCAACATTTTTAGACAATGTCAGCCTGTTTTATAGTGATTTTCGTTGCACGGAAAGAGGGGAGGTAATTTCTAGCACGTAGTTGCTAGCTGTCATCGGTCACGTAGGCACTTTGTAGATTTGTTCCATCGGAAAATTAGAACAAGTCGGCGATCATTGGATGTTTGTGTTGTTTGGGGAAGTTCATCTGACATCCGTCAGAGGGCGGGTGGATTGTTGTCTTCTAGCGTACTCCATGTTTTCATTCCTCAGATTCAATCTGACTAGACGGAGAATGACCACGTGTTGATTGTAGACTTTCGTTAGCTCGGCCCATTCTCCACATGGCTGCACGGAGTAGTCCAGCTTTGGTGGCGGCTAGTGATAGAAGATTTCAAAGGTAAGTTCCTGAACAAATATGAGTGTAATATTACAGAAGATTATACTGTATGAAATATACTGTGTCGTATTATCTTTCCGTATTAGCCTACAGGGACTACAACAGAGAATAGTACCATTGTAGGGATTCTATTTGGGTCGGAATTATTGAGCGGGTGGTATGAATTCTTGATAGTTACGTATCAACATTATAACGGGATGGATCCAATTGTAACTAACTGTAAGTTAACGTTACAACAATTCAAATGTAATATAATGAAAATAATACGTGTATTTGCATGAACTTTTATTGAATTTCCAATGTTATTTGGCTGTTTACTAATTTTTATTACAACAACAAATATTATATTTATAATTATCGACAAGTAAACGACCAAACGCATAAAGTTTTCCTTAAAATGTATGCCTATCGTGATTTGCGAAATCCCTCATACCTGAAATCGGGTAAGGTACCCGGAACTGCTTTGCACCTGGACGCTTTGACCTGCAGACACAGGTTTGAAAGGATAAGGGGAGGGCCAGGCTTGGAAAGCCCAAGTCAAACATCGATAAATAAAGGTGTGAATAACTTTATTCAATAATACAATGAGTTACAATATGTCAGAATATATTACCTTTGAATTGTAATATATATGAAAGAATATGACCAGTGTTGAAAAAAAAAAGATGAGCGGGACTCGATCCAGCTATCTAGTGATTACGGAGCTGGAACGCTAACCACTCGACCGCCACCAT
Source organism: Timema podura (assembly GCA_033556935.1). Taxonomy (NCBI): domain Eukaryota; kingdom Metazoa; phylum Arthropoda; class Insecta; order Phasmatodea; family Timematidae; genus Timema; species Timema podura. The sequence goes on from JAVRXN010000007.1 coordinate 59,259,109, forward strand.
CTGGTGCTTAAAGTCGCAACGTACCGGTGCATATTCGACGCGTAAAACTTCTCTTGCAATTTTCTCGAAAACGCCTAAGTAGTACGCCTTACTACTTGCACATTATGTTGTCCTAATGGACTACTAAAAGTGTACAAAGTTTGAAGATAATCCGTGATCCGAACGTTGTGGCCTCCCCTTGTTAGTGGTAAAATTTCGATTTAAAATGAGAAATAACTAGCTATACTATAGATTGTAGTTAAAGTTCGATTGTTCAAAATCTGAATAATTCCATATATTTTGTCTAATTGATTGAATAGCTAAAAAACTATTTATATAATATTTGTTATAATATTTAAACTTAGTTCCCTCTTAATAATCACTATTTGTTGATGTTCTTATTATTTGCTTTTAATAAATTTCACTACTAATCACAAATTTCGAGCTATACCCATAATTAGAGGATTATTCTCACGTTTAACGTTACACTGAAAAATTATGATTTAAATTAAGATTTACTCTCAAATTTTGAAGTATTTTTATGTAAAAATTTCTTGAGGTGCCCCCCCCCTCCCTGACTCAATCCAGATGGGAGCACCCACGTGTCCCCCCCCTCCCTCCCCTTGGAAAATCCTGGATTCGCCCCTGTGCTGTACAAACATTTCCCCTAAGAGGTTAAAGGAAAAACAACATCAACTTCTTGAAAGACTTACTTATTTGCTTATTCTATGACATTAGAGAATTATTTAATTTAAACTTAAGTGGTATCCATTCACAATAAAAGCTCACAAAATTGTATTAATATATTTACCAATATCTCAGAAAATATTGGATTTATAAAAATATATTTCATACAAAGGTTTTTAATTTTTAATAGTACTACAATTTTGCAATGATAATTTATTTAGTATCTCAAATAGTTGCGAGGATACGGAAATTTCTGCTTCTGTAAAGTACTCTAAAAGTAATTTTCATGGGAAAATTAAAATAGCCAGTTTATTTATAATCTTAATCAACGCCTAGATACAAATTTTAATGAAAATCGAAAGATCCGATTTTGAGAAGATCAATTTTTTTCCCTTTTTATTAAAATACTCTTAAATTTAGGGTTAAACAGACACACAGACAGACGGCATTGCAAAAACCTCTTTTTAGGTTTCGAGGGCCATGAGACGTCAATATCCATTAACCTTTCAGGTTAGATTTTTTTTTACGGTTGTAATACTTTACCTCTAGTGTTTGGAAAACATATATATATATATATATATATATATTTGCGTATAGCTTGAAAGTTATTGGTTTTATAAATATATGCTTCAAATAAAAGATTTGTATTATAAATAGATATACATATTTGCAATGATAAGTAATTTCATATCTTAAATAGTTTCGAGGATATGATAAAAAATGAGAATTTATGCATCAGACTGGAACCCTCAAAGTCAATTTGCCGAAATATTGAGATTAGCCATTTTGATTGTAATATTTATAAATATTTTTAAATGAAATTTAATCAAAATTGCTGTAACCGATTTTGAGAAAATCTATTTTTTCTCTTTTTGCCCTTCAATAAACTATACTTAATTTTAGGGTTGCATATTCAATTCCAAAAATTACTCGGGGCAACCATCTGAAAACCTTAGATACCAAGTTTTAGCCTGATCGGTAAAATAGTTTAGGCTCTAGTCCGAGGTGCAGACAGACGGAAATTCAAAAACCACCTTTTCGGATTCGGGGGATCATGAAACGTCGACATTCATCAAAATCTGAGTTCAATTTTTTTGATGATCACAATACTTTCTATACCTGTAAGATAGCGAGAAAGTAAAAAGCGCAAACCCAGAAATAATTAAGAGAAATCCAAAAATTTGCTCTTCATAAAGTTCTTTATTTAATGTGAAAATAAAAAAATTGATGTGAGGAAATTGATTTTTGAAATATGAATCTAAAAATCAATAAATTTTATCTTTTATAATGCATAGAAGAATAAAATTGCTGTATATGAAACAAACTACTTTTAATTTCCTTTCAAATGAACCCAAATGGTGGTAAATGCTCCTCCCAACATAATAATAACACTAGTTAAAGATGTGTAACTATTGCTGCGAGCGTAGGGCTATGTAGACCAACATGGCTGTGATACAACACTCATGATTACTAATGTAATTTAGTACCTGTTTTAATTATATAAACATTCTAACCTGGATGTGTGTATTCAGGATGTTTAGTATTGTTTTGTCAAAAATTAAAATTGAGTGTTATATTACTAGAAAGTTACGAGTTATTACTGTAGAAAGATAATCACTATAATAAAATGTTGATGTTGCAGATATGTTCATTATGAAGTAGATGGTCCAACAGTGCAATTTCCTAAAGAATCTTTTTCTAAGATTGAAAGTGTGGAGACCAAGACTCTTGGTCGCACCAATCAAGACACAACTATTCTCTACCCTGCTCAGTGGGTACAGTGTGATCTGAGATACTTGGACATGACTGTACTAGGTGAGTGACCTTTTCAAGGACGGTATCACTTGTAATCATGATTCTGGTACAAACAGCCCCCAAAACTACTTTTAATATAATCATGAGTCAACACATGTAACCTACAGCCATCACTTTTGATATATAATATCAATACTTACCAACTAATACTAATACAGTAATAATATAATAAAATGTTATCATTGTGGACCACAATATTATCTGTTCCTGCGTCACATTGTGTATTATTTATAATGCTGAAAATCACATCTTGATGTCTTGATGCAAATAAAATGTGGGAGTGACATTATTACATCCCCACCTGTGATAAATAATACAGGTACAATGACTCAGTGGACAGATAGTGTCTTTACTTGTAGCGAAAAGTCTCACGGTTAAGCCAATAATGAGAATAAAAGAGTGTTAGCCCAACTTTAAACATTGTCAATGAGGAAACTAAAGAACAAGCTCAATTGTCTGAGAAACGCACAATTAATACCTATCGTAGACATAAACAGAACACAAGTATCTTAGGGGCGTCAAACAGGACTCTTAGTATAATACAAGCAAATCATATCAACGTTAGGATGATTAGTCACAATCCAAAGGTGACTCCAAGCAAGAAAACTAAATTAAATCTATAATAGTAAAATATGGCCATATCCAAGGGACGAGATAACCTTCTAATACCTAACTTGTGATTAATGAGAAGGGAATCGTCGGAACATGACAACAAAATATAAATATCCCTAGCTCGCCTAGTGACACACCACTATGTGGCCTGTAAGTCTTGTGACACAGGGAATAAAAGTATATGTAGAATTTAACTATATAAATATTTGAATAACTAACTTATTGCCAACCTATAGCCTTTAAACTATGTAACAATAAACAATTTTATTCACCATTTAGGTAACGAACGACCATCTTAGCTCATTTAGTGAACTAATATGAATATTATATTGACTAACTCTAAATCCAGAACAAAAGTCCGATCTAATAAGAAAACAGGATTTACAAAAACCTTAAACCTAATTTAAATTGTTCCGCCATCACGTGGCAACTCTACAAACTCTACCATGAAATAAAAGTTATGTCAATTTACATACTAATGTTAAGGAACTTGTCATCTAATGGCTGCAATGTCAATACCAAGAAAATAAGTTTAAAATACCTGAAAGTTTACAATAATTCGAATCCATAATGTCATGCTATTTCGTGGCTACTTCTTCATTTTAACTGGAATACGTTTACTCAATAACCGGCACCATGTGCAAGATGGCCGTAGCCCACATCCACATGACTGCGCTAAAGAAACTAAATCATCAAACGGTTGAAACAGGAACGACTTTAATGCTCGGGTAAAAATAAAATACCTCAGAGACAAAAATACCAAAGGTGAATTATGGATTTATCCTAGCCAACAAACCGAAAATTGACTTCATCCTAACTATATAAGTTTTAATTATTTCAAACAAATAATTTTGAAGATATCAAAACTAATTTAGAAAAACAAATATATTTGAACCCTAACTGAAAGGCGTCGCTTACCTCATCCGAAGACGATGGTACAATGAGTAACCATATTTGCTAAACACCGACTTGTATAGTACAAACACCAGATCAGAGATAGAAGGAGAGGGAAGAGGGAGTGAGAGAGAAGAGTTTGGGAAGGACGTGGAATAGAAGAGAACGTTCTACCACAACATGGAAAGAAGTAGAAAGGGGGAAAAAGAAACAACAAACAAGTGGGGAGGGGGGTTCGCGTAGCGGCTGTCACATGTTTCTTGCTGGGAGTTGGCTCACACCTCGTATCAGCCAGGTAAACGTGTAAGTGCGGGAGGAGGTGGTGGTCAGGTGTGAGGAAATAAGCGTTCAAACGGGTAGGAGGGGAGGTGTTACACCACTCATTGTTTTGTTACTTGTAACTTGATGTTACACATGTAGGGACTAAAAGGGCATAAAAACATCAATCAATTTTTACGAGGCCAAAATCCTCTGCACACCTTATATGAGCCACTTTATTCAAAGGTTTGGTAAGTACATCCGCAGGCATACAATCTGATGGTAAGTATTCAACAACAACACTTCAAATCTGTGTTTAGACTTGATTTATTATGGAATTTTTCACAATACTGATGGCTCCCATTAAATCTCAAAATAATTTTACAGGTTCCTTATCCACTCTATAATCTAGTTAATTAATTTCTGAAGCTATTCGACATCTTGTTTGGTAAGTGACAGGGCCATGTATTCTGCTGCATTAGATGACAAAGCTATCGTTTTTTGTTTTTTGCTATACCACGAGATTAAGCATCCTTGTAATTTGAAGCATGAACCAGAAATTGAATACCGATCACTAAACCCTATTTCCCCAGTCAGAATCACTAAATATTTTAAGATCACAATTTCCACTCTTCCTAAACTCCAACTTGTTGTTTAAGGTACCTTTAATATACCTCAATACACGCCTTAGAGCATTCCAGTGAACAACAGAAAAGTTCCTGTTAAATCTGCTCAACAATCTTAGGATAAGGGAAATATCTGGTCTTGTGATCTGGGAGTTGTACAGTAAGCTTCCAATAGCCTCTTGATATGGAATATGGGGTTGTGGCGTACTTCCCTCTCCTTTAGGCTGAGAATCTTCTTTCTTCATTGAGGTTTCACAATAGTCCACAAAAGTGAATATTTTAGATTTATGGTCCCATTTCTTTCAAAGAACTTTTGGGACATGGGCCATGGCTTCACACTGGAAAATCATGAGGTGGGATAGATCAGGAATTTCATCACTCCACACTTCATGAGGAGTTCTGTCACCATTTATTTTTGTTGGGGACCTGTTGGCTAGGTAAGCTGCTGTAGCCACAGCCTCAATTCAAAAACGCTTTGTGAGGCTGGCCTCAATCAACATAGTTCTCACCTTTTCAACAACTGTGTGGTTAGTCCGTTCGGCAACGCTATTTTGTTCTGGTGTATGCTGAACTGTTAGTTGATGAATAATCCCAGCCGAACAAAGTTTGTTCTCAAAATATTTGCCAACATATTATTTTTCATTATCAGAGTGAAGTTTTTTTTTTTATTTTCTCACCAGTTTGATTTTCTACAAGCGCTTTGAAATCATCAAAGTCATCGGCCACTTGTTATTTTTCCTTCAAAAAACACAAAAACTTTTTGTGGGAATGATCATCAACAAATGTCAAGATATACTTGCTTCCACCGATAGCGAGAGTTTCCATTGGCCCACATAGGTCAGAATGTATAAACTCCAAGACATCATTGCTACGTCTATTGCTTTGCTTGAAGGGCGGTCTAGTCTGTTTACCCATAATACATAATTCACACGGACTATAAACCACAAATTAATTATCCATGCCTATTGACATACCACTTAGCTTCCGCATTCCTTGATGGTAGAGATGACCAAGCCGACAGTGCCAATCAAAATCTACATTTTTAGCAAAAAAGCTGACTTTTATGTTCATCAATGGTATTCAGTTTATATATACCACTTTCCAAATTTTCTGTGGCAACAATTCCACTATCTTCATTAAGGATCTGTCCACCATTTTTATCAAAGGTAACAACATAACCTTTGTGGACAATTCTGCTGATAGATAATAAATTTACGGTAGCATCCGGAATGTATAAAACATCCTTTGCCTCTACTTCTCTACTGTCGTTTTCTGTTAATAACTGTGTATCTCCACTACCAATGGCTTCAGCAACCAGGACAGTATTATCAACAACAGTAATTTCGACATTCTTAACAATGAAATTACTGAGGCAATTGTAATCTGCTGATGCACCCGAATCTAAAAACCATGCTGATTTATCTTTCACTGCATTATTTGTGCTAGAAAAGTACTCCAGAAAGGCCCGTTTTGACCTTGGGTCTTTGTCCATCCTCCTATTTTCGGAATTGTCATTTTTCATATTTTTCTTCTTGTAACAGCAAAACTTAACAATATGATTTGTCCGATTACAAATAAAATATTTTGGGGGATTGTTATTCTTCTTTTGGTTAGATTTAGATGCACAAATTGCCAATTCATCATCAGGGGTTTCAGAACGACCTTGCACTGTTACATCCTGTAAAAGCTTTACTTTAACTGAATCAGCTGTGATTTTGACCCCCAAACTCTTGAGGCCCATCATCATGGGACGGTAATCGTCAAGAATATCCGCAAGCAATAAAGTCCCGACCCATTCATCTTTAACTTCAAATCCCATTTAATTTAATTTATGGGTGGTTGAAATAATTTGGTCATAATGTGTGTCAATCAACTTGCATTTGGCTAGTTGCATTGTGACACGGGTCCTTAGCAATCCAACTCGACTTGTTAGTCCAGAGTCTTCAAATGCTCTTTCAAGAGCAGTCCACACTTCTGCAGCAGTCTTTGCAGCCTTTGAATGGGAATAATTTACAGAGTCAACTGACAAAATCATCTTTGAAAGATCCCTATACTCTTTCTTCTTGTCATGAACTATTGCTCCTTCAGGCTCAATTACTTTCCATAAATCATTGAGTTTCATCTGGGCACGCATCGCGAATTTCCAACTGGAATAATTTTCTCTACCAACAAGCTTTTATATCATGGCTAGGTTGCTCGAAGGACTCATTTTTAATATTCGAGCTAAACCTCATGATTAAAGAACTGGAGGAAAACACACACTATTCACTAATCGTCATCACAGACGCCAACAAGTTTGAAATTGTTGGCAAACCCATCTCACAAACTCACAAATAACTAGAGCACAATTTACTGGGCCCATAACCTGTTGCAAAGTGCGCATTAGGAGTTCGTTAATGCTTTAATATGACTGTCAACATATATTTTTAACACTTAAAACACAACGGTTTGTCAGAATTATTTTCACCCAGGAAACAAAGATGATATACATAAGGGGTTGACACTTCATTAGCAACTTTGGAACCAGAAACAAGTTTGTTACACATGCACAAGATGAATAGATGGATATTTATTCATATCTCAACAGAAAATAAAACAAAGAATGAAAGGAAAGGCCTATGTCATTCAGAATGAGTGTGTTGAGATGATTTGGGATGAAAACAGCAGAAAATAGGTAAAATATTATGATGAATGAAAGAATTAACGAGGCTGAAGTGTTAAAAGTGATGTGCTGGGATTTTGAATGTTCCTGATGACTGGAAGAATGTTGTTACTATTCCTTTGTACAAAGGAAAAAGGAATAGGAGTGAATATAAGAATTGTAGGGCAATTAGTTTGTTGAGTATTCCTGGCAAAGTATTTGGAGAGTTTCAATTGAGAGGGTGCATGAAAAAACTGAGGACAAGATTTGTGGGTGTACAACGTGGTTCATGCTAGGTAGAGGTTGCAAGGACCACATAATTGCGTTGCAACAAATGACTGAGAAATGTATGGAAGCAAGGAAGAACGTCCAATGTGCAGTCATTGATCTGGAGAAAGTGTACAATCGTGTGAATAGATGTATATTACGGAATATTCTGAGAGAGTATGGTGTGGCTGCATGGAGATTAGTTGAATGTTTATGGACTATTGCATGAAGTAGTATCGAAAGAGGCAAATATGGCAGTATATAAAAGTGTGTAAACACCAACGTCGTTTTATGGATGTGAAGTGTGGGTTTGTCAGGAGAAACACAAGAGCAAGGTGAATGAAATTGGAATGAGATATCTAAGAAATGTTTGTGGAAAAACTCGTATGGACAGAGTCGGTAATGAATGGGTGCTGAAGGAGTGCGGTTTGAAAGGTAATACAATAGGTCAATGTGACAGAAGTGTGTTACGTTGGTTTGGCAATATTGAGGGGATTAGTGTGGATTGAGTTATGAATCATATATATGAAAGTAGAGTATGTGGGTTGAAAGGAAGTAGCAGGCCATTTAAGACGTGGCTAAATGTTGTAAACTAATAATAAAAGAGCATGTATGACTTGGTGTATGAATGCTGTTGAAGCAAAGGGATTATGCAAGGCTAAGGAAGTTTGTAGAAAGTTAGTGAGGTTGGATTAAGTTCGAAGCTGTTGGTTTTTGAGCACTATGCACAGTTTCTGGCTTACACTGTAAGGGAACAGCGTGATTGGGTATGTGTGTACTTGGGGTGTACCGCTGTGGATACCGATGAATTGTTATCGGACGATTATTAGTGCATTGGCAATTAATCGTAATCGGCGAATATTATGTCGACTAAACGTTTATTTAAAAATAGAATTTAAAGCAAAATTTTCTAGGTGTGAGTTTAGTGATTAAAAAAAGTATATACACACTGTATCTGGGTTGCAGGCTATGCAAAAATTACATAACCATATAAAGAAATATAAGTTCATACCATTCACAAAACCTACAATTTAGTTCCAACTTTCGTCAGTTATACATAAAATATATTTTGTATGCATAACATTTTTTATATTAATTACATTAACTGTTATCCTTCTCTTAAGCATATTTCCCAATTGTGATTAATAAATAATTAATAATCGGGATTAATTAGTGTAAATAATTGTAGAATGAACATTTATTTTAAACAATCGGTAATCAGTTTTACTGAATCAGTACACTTCTAATATGTATGTATAAAATAAATAAATATTGTAGTTATGTTTCATTAACGTTTATAATTCTTGCGCTAAAAGTGGGTTTACACCAATCAAATGTACTGTGCTTGTAAGCAGACACTCAGACCATCTTTGTAGTGGATGACGTTGCTCTCTTGTTTTGTTCTGTTCCCTTTGAACAATTCTGTGAGCACTGTGTAGCTCAATCTACTTTAACATTCTATTTCTATTTCAATAAATTACTATAATAGTTTACTTGCAGCAAAATTTGTCTATTTTTGGAAAATGCTTTAGCTTTCAACAACTTCACACCTTTGAGACAAATAAAGCCTGGACACTTCAATAATAAGGCTGTTTCACATATTATTGAGACACCAGAAATAACTAAAGAGGGGTCTACTTTTAAATGGTGCTGCTTATTTTACAAGAGAAATTTAAAAAAAATCATCAATGTTTTCATCTCAGAAATAATTAACTTGGGATGGATAAGGAGATTATATATATTGCACATTCCACCACACTTCAAGCAGAGTTATAATGTATTCTCAAAGTCCCCAATAAAAACTTGCACTAACCATCCCCAGTTAATTCTTTCAGAGCTATGTAAACACCAGTTATGGATAGAAGTGACATCTTTACTGTGCGACAGGAACCAGAGATCAGGACAGGGATGGAGAATTATAAAAATGATGCCTTAGAATAATTTTAGATTAAATAATAATATTTATTTTTAAACTATTATTGTAAGATTGTTAAAAGCTTTGTCTATTTTAAACGTATTATCAAAAATAAATTTATATATTAGCATCATAAAAACATATTAATATAAATAGAAGGGGGGGGGGTGGGGGTTTGCGAGTAATATTTTATATTGAATCAAATAGCAAAATTTTGAGCAAATATTGAATAATATAAATCAAACAGTTAATTTAAATAGGCTATATTTTTGATGGAAATTATATTAGTTAATTGGTTTTATAAATGGTGTTTTGTATTCAACTAATGGAAGGGCGCAAAAAATAAAATACCTTCTTATCCTTGTTAAAATGTCCTCTAGGTTTGATACCCTTAAAGGTTATTTTGTTTATCACCCTTGTAGTCTCTACTCACTGTTAGTTTCCTATCATCAGACAGGCGGAGGGAGGCTCATAAATAGTTGACCTTGGCAAGATACTTCCTCCCCCCTTATGATATAGTAGAATATATCTCTGTCCTTTAAATCTTTCAAGCTCTTTCACTTGCTAAACATAGCAAACAACTGTTGAGAGACAGAGCACAATAAGTCACGGGCCTCCCAACTTGTTTGTCTATCTACTTGATAAAATACCCCTTCACCTATATATACACAAAATATTTTATATTTAAATTTTATAAATAAATACATATCCTTAAAGAATAGAAATGACCGCAACTAACACAAAATAAATGTTTGAATTTTTGAGAGTATTTAAACAATAATAAATCAAAATAGTCAAAATCTGATCTTTATTCACAAGTTAATAATGTGACACTCTACCCATGTAGAATGAGCAAACATATATTGTTTTAGTTTATAACTCAAGCTATTACACATAATCATTATTTGAAATAAAAATAACTGCATGGAATTTGGAAAGTTGAAATCAACATTTTATTTATTAAAGCCTCATAATTTTCAAAGCTAGAATTTGTTTATTTGATGCAAGTAAAAACTTTAAAAACTTGTCATGACAAATATTGTTTGTGAGGGAATACAGGTAAATTTCACCTCACAATAAATTGGTGTTGTAGAGTTCAATAATGTTTCAACTGTTGGATTTGATGATTACAGGAAAATTTGCTGTGATAATGGCTGACCCCCCCTGGGATATCCATATGGAACTTCCGTATGGTACGATGTCTGATGACGAGATGAGACAACTCGGAATACCTACCTTGCAGGATGATGGGCTCATTTTTCTCTGGGTCACAGGCAGGTCAGAGAAAACAACGTCCATTTTAGTAATCACCGAGTAGGAAAGTAACTGTGCATAGCTATAAAACCAACCATTCTGTACTTAATCCTTCCACACTTCCTTAACATTGCAAACTCTCTTTGCTTCAACAACATCAATACACCGAGTCATACATGCTCTTTTATTCTTAGAACGTTTACTGTTTCTCTTTTTCTCACATTCATCTACAATATTCACCCACATCTTACATGGCCTATCCCTTCCTTTTGATCCACTCTCTCTATATCTGCTTTGTCAATTGATCCACACTAATCCTCTCAACATGTCCAAACCCACGTAAGACACTTCTTTCACACTGAACTATTGGATGCCCTTCATACTGCACTCTTTCAGCACCCATTCATTACTGACTCTGTCCATACAAGTATTTCAACATACATTTCTTAGATATCTCAGTCCCTCCACATTCACCTTTCTCTTTTGTTCATCCTGACAAACTTACACTTTGCATACATAATTTGATGTACTGGCATCTCTGCCTCTTTTAATACTACTTCATTCTTTGCTTTACTCCACAACATCCCTGCATTTGATTACGCCATCATACAGTGTGGACATGTCTACACACTCCACACTTGTTATTGTCCATAAACCCCATGTTCACTTGAGGCCACGTTATTGCGACCGATGTTTCAGGTGTGGTTGTGGACACAGCCTCAGAGCTCAGCACATAGTCTAATCCCCACTAACTAGAGGCAATAAAATTGTCTGCTTTGCTACTTTCATCCTGGTGGTGAGAGTGCAACAAAGGAACCATCATTTTACTTTGCGCTTTTCATAGCTTGTTTTATTATTTAATGGTTAGTTTATTTTACCACACCAATGCTCACCTTTAATGACTGCATTAAACATTTAGGAGCAGAGATCGGCTTAGCAGTAAGAAAGCATGTGTGTTGCCACAGTGTAATGTAAATCCGGTAAGATCAAGGTTAGATGTGGGCACATTACTCTCCATGCCAAGTGAGGACTTTTCAAACAGGGCTAGTTTTGATTCCAACAGGTGAAATATAACTTTGTTGTTTAGTGCAGTGCGATGTGCATATACAATGTACATAATATTAAATAAATATAGGAAAGACATAATTTAAATGCAGGGTAACCATTTTAATAGGTGTGAAGCAACATTGCAGTGTTTAAAAAATATATATATTCCCCTTTTTAAAATGGAAGGACAGTGCTAAGTGAGATTTTGTAAAATGAAAGTTTTTTTATTTTTTAAAGTAAATTTTTCAAGTAATGGTTTTAGAGTATTTAGCTTTTGTAAAGTTTATGAACAAACTCTCAGCTCAGTTGAAGGGGTCATAAATGGCCATAAAACATCCTGTGTAAAATAAAATAGGAGAAAAGGTAGGCTGTATGCTTAAAGGTACTTTAAAAAGCAACAAAATAAAGTAATTAATATAGTTACTACAAGTGTTTACTATGTTGCATAGCTTAATAACTAAACAGAAAGTGTTAAATAAATATTATGATCAAATTCAAGGATTATATATTCAGGAAGGTGGATGAAAAAAAATAAAAGGGAACAAACAAACACAATATGGCTTTTACAATAAAAAGAACATATTCATACTTTACATTGCTGCCACTGGACAGAGAGGTAATGGCTGCCTTACCACTCACTCCCCCGACCTAAGTTTCATTCTATCGGAACTCATCAGGAGGGAGTGCAAAACAAGAGGAAACTAAAAAACACAAGAGGGAGGAAAGAAAGTTGATAAAGAATAATAATAGCTCACTTAGATAAGAACATGTAAAAGGAACAAAAAACTTAAAGGACAAACACAGGAAAAGGACATTGAATGTGAATATATAATATAGGTATCTTTTTAAGGAAAACTACTTTTTGCTTTTTGAGGTATTTTTTTTATTTGGAAGAAAGTACAGGAAAGGTGGATAAAAAACATATAAAAAGGGACAGGTACATTATGTCGGGAATTGAGCACTAACGGTCAATCTTCTTTAAGTGGCAGCCATTACCTCTTTGTCCAGTGGCAGCAATGTAAAGTGTGAATTGGGTTCTACTTTTTACTTTAAAAGCCATATTATGTTTGCTCCTTTTTATATGTTTTCATCCACCTTTCCTGTACTTTCTCTCCAATATGTACACAAAATACCTCAAAAAGTGAAAAGAGGTTTTCCTTAAAGATATATAAAATTTAAATGTGATACCTATTTGTATTGTTTAGTTGTTAGCCATGTGCAATCAAGTGCATAATTGAATGATACTTTGTTGTTAAAATTGTACTGCAGGATTGAACTTTAACATAGATTTGTTATTTAATAACTATGTTATATGTTGATACTATACATGTACAGGAAGAAAGAAGAATTTAAATGTTGAGGACCCACATTAAATTATATCATTCCATGATCAAAAGTATCAAAATGTCACAAGACAAGGAACAATTAATTATCAAAGATAATATGGTCATAAACACTTGCAATCACACCTTCAAGCAAATCAGACATGTGTTAAACACTCGTGCGGGTACCCCAAACTCATTTTACATGATTTATATTAATTCTTAAACAATCAGAACCAAAGTGTGGAACAAAAATAACCCTAATTATAATTTATGTTACCTTCAATTTAAATCAAACCCAGTTTAATCATCGGTAGGGAACATGAAACTACCTGGAGCCTGGACACAATATATATAAATATTTAAATCTAGTGCTGAGATATAATGAATGCATATGAATCCAGGACGATCAGGCAGTGTACTAACCCGATTAGGATCTGAACTAAGGACGCCGGGATGGATGTGACCATGTGCTCTTAGAAGTTATTATTTTTAATCTACTAAACTTTGAGAAAAACATTTACTCTTGAAAACACAACATCAAATATTGTAATTTTGAACATTAATTTCTCAATTTTAACTCAATTGTATAAATATACAAGCTAATGAATTAGCTTCACCATCATTTGATTCTCCGCCCATTGCCACTCCTGGCATGTTATGGACAGTCTCAGTCCCAGAGAAGGATTGTGGTAATCTAGGGTGAGGGGGACAAGGGGAGGCTCGATTTCTTCCATATGGACTATTCTCATCCAGCCTTTCTCAAATCGTATCAAGACAGTCGGTGCCAGATTCTGGCCATGGTCTGGCTCGCCAGTCGGAACTCATTTATCATAGTGGATGGACATAAAATAGCAGAACATGTCTTGGTCAAGTTGCCGGGAATGGGGCATTTAGTGAGTAACAAATTCATTTGATATACAATAGACTCTCGATTATCGGTGGTGGATCGACCAGTTTGCGGCTTATCCGTTCAAATATTTTCCTCGTGTTTTTTGTTACATACTATAAATGTAAATATATCTTAACCAGTACACCACCGTCTGAATGAACGTTAACGCCACTCAATGGGCATGCGTGCCAATCTCTAAAAAAGAAAGAGAGACAGAGACCTTCATACATCTTCCAAGCAGTCTGGCAATGTCGCAACTTATGTTTCTATCTCTCTCTGCACCATACACAATGCTCAAAAGTCATGCTTGTAATGGTTCAGTATTGTTGTGTGCTGTAGACTATTCTAAGTATGTGTATGACACTGTCGTCCAACAAATGTAAACTTGTTGTTCTAATAATAGATCATAAATAGAAATTATTAAAATGTTAGAACATGACATTGCAGTGAAACAAGTTTCATTAACTTACGGGATCAGTGAACAAACGGTGTGTGATATTACGAAGAAGAAGAAGAATAATGAACTAACTGATAATGTATGTTAGTAGCGCGAATACTTCATATGGCTTAGATAAACGCAAATCAATGAAACAGTCAACTTATGTTGAACTGGACAAAGCAAGGTTATTATTGTTCAACCAGCAATGTGTCCTAGCTGCTCCATTGTCAAGCATAATTTGTACAAATCAGGCAAAATATTTTTTCAATGTGTTATGGATGGAAGGTGATTTCAATGCTTCCTCTAGCTGGCTCACACAATTTAAGCAATGTCACGGAATACGCAAATTAAGTATTCAAGGAGAAAAATTGAGTGCTGATATTGAAGCTGCAGACAAGTTTAGAAAAGATGGATCAGGTGTACAATGCTGATGAAACGGGCTTATTCTAGAAGTGCCTGCCCACTAAAACATTGGCCTTTCAAAGGGAAAGTTACACACTTGGCCATAAGTCCAGCATAGAAAGAATAACAATATTGTGCTGTGCAAATGCCACCGGCTTGCACAAATTAAATCTTTGTGCTGTGGGTAAAGCAAAAAAAACATGTTCATTTGAAGGTACAATAGTATCAAACATTCCTGTTGATTACTACATTCAGAAGGGTGCATCGATGGATTCTTCAATTTTTATGGAATGGTTCTTTAAAAAATTTGTTCCACAAGTTCAGGAACATCTTTATAGCCAAGGTATGCCATAAAAGGCAGTGCTTCTTTTAGACAATCCTATTGAAACCATACCTAAGTGTGAAGATGTGAAATTTCTACCATCAAACGTCACATCCTTAATCCAACCAATGGATCAAGGTGTGATAGCCAATATGAAGAAGCTTTACCGGGTTCAGCTACTGCAGAAACATATTGATGATGGAAGCAAGCTTAAATCATTTTGGAACACTTTAACGACACATTATATGGCATGGCGGCCTCATGGAAACAAGTTAAAACAGTCATTATTTCAAGATCATGGCGTAAAATATTTCCGGATATTGAGGAAGAAGACTGTATTGGTTTTAATGACAAGGAGCTGAACTAGCTGCAATTGTCTAGCACTCTCAGGAACATTTGGATGTAGACATGGAAAATATTTACAAATGGAGGCAGAGCGACCAATGTGAACCCGGCTTTGAAAGACTATCAGATGAAGAGATAATAGCGGAGGCTCAAGGTCACACGAACGTCGAGACTATTGAGGAAGAGGGAGAGGAATAAGGGGAGGTAGAACTTATCTCGGGCAATAAAGTTAGCCACAGCAGAGCACTGACAGCTGTGGATTGTGTGCTGACATCTTTGGAGCAGCAGTATACTCTTTACAAGCACATACACTGATATTATAGCAATTATGTACAACCCTCAGAGAAAAAAAGAATAGATGACAGGCTTCTTTCAGTGATTATAGTAATAATTTGGTACACAGTGTTTGTTTGGGGAAATGGAAATTAAATTAACTAAGGATAGCTGATTAAACCCTAATATTGGGGATTAATCAATGTATTCTCTGAAACTAGATTACTTCCCAGGGGGGTTATTAAAGTATTTCATGTTAACTTTGCAGGATTTATGAGTTACAGTGAAGGACGTCCTGGAGCATCACTCGTTCTCATTTTCAAAAACAAGTAGCTTACAACATATAATGTTTTTTAGAATTTATGATCCTTACAGAAAACACTATCAGTTGCAAATAGGACAGTTCTTAAAAGATTTTCCTGTCCTATGTTGCAGTTTTTTAAGACAGTGAAAGCGACCTTGGCCGATTTCTTTCCAAAAAAGGGAAATTGTGTAAGGCGAAGTGGACCCTCCCTCTGACCATGGCAAGAGTTGCAAGGAAGCCCTCACTGTGGCCATTGAAGAAACACTCATGATCACACCATCCTATAGATGGGACGTGTCTACACACTCATGATCACACCATCATATAGATGGGACGTGTCTACACACTCATGATCACACCATCCTATAGATGGGACGTGTCTACACACTCATGATCACACCATCCTATAGATGGGACGTGTCTACACACTCATGATCACACCATCCTATAGATGGGACGTGTCTACACACTCATGATCACACCATCCTATAGATGGGACGTGTCTACACACTCATGATCACACCATCCTATAGATGGGACGTGTCTACACACTCATGATCACACCATCCTATAGATGGGACGTGTCTACACACTCATGATCACACCATCCTATAGATGGGACGTGTCTACACACTCATGATCACACCATCCTATAGATGGGACGTGTCTACACACTCATGATCACACCATCATATAGATGGGACGTGTCTACACACTCATGATCACACCATCCTATAGATGGGACGTGTCTACACACTCATGATCACACCATACTATAGATGGGACGTGTCTACACACTCATGATCACACCATCCTATAGATGGGACGTGTCTACACACTCATGATCACACCATCCTATAGATGGGACGTGTCTACACACTCATGATCACACCATCCTATAGATGGGACGTGTCTACACACTCATGATCACACCATCCTATAGATTGGACGTGTCTACACACTCACTATTCACCATCCTATAGATTGGACGTGTCTACACACTCACTATTCACCATCCTATAGATTGGACGTGTCTACACACTCACTATTCACCATCCTATAGATGGGACGTGTCTACACACTCACTATTCACCATCCTATAGATTGGACGTGTCTACACACTCATGATCACACCATCCTATAGATTGGACGTGTCTACACACTCACTATTCACCATCCTATAGATTGGACGTGTCTACACACTCACTATTCACCATCCTATAGATTGGACGTGTCTACACACTCACTATTCACCATCCTATAGATGGGACGTGTCTACACACTCACTATTCACCATCCTATAGATGGGACATGTCTACACACTCACTATTCACCATCCTATAGATGGGACGTGTCTACACACTCACTATTCACCATCCTATAGATTGGACGTGTCTACACACTCACTATTCACCATCCTATAGATTGGACGTGTCTACACACTCACTATTCACCATCCTATAGATGGGACGTGTCTACACACTCACTATTCACCATCCTATAGATTGGACGTGTCTACACACTCACTATTCACCATCCTATAGATTGGATGTGTCTACACACTCACTATTCACCATCCTATAGATTGGACGTGTCTACACACTCACTATTCACCATCCTATAGATTGGACATGTCTACACACTCACTATTCACCATCCTATAGATTGGACGTGTCTACACACTCAGTCACTCCAACTCAACTTACATTATTTATATTAATTCTTTAGTAACCAGAACCAACATGTGGAATGAATCAATCCTAGGCTAATTATTAATTTGTGATCTTTCACTTAAATCGAGTAAGTTTAGAAGTCCGTTGACACAATGAGCTCATTAGGAAATTCACTTAAATCAAACCCAGTCTCATTATTGGTAGGGAACGTGAAACTACCTGACGCCCAAACACAACTTATTTAAATCTAGCGCTGAGCTATAAACTGATGAACGTGAATCCAGAGTGATCACGTTGTATACTAACCCATTCAGGGTCTGAACTAAGGACACTAGAGTGGGTACGACCCATGCTATTAGAATACTCATGTAAAATGCCCCATCAAGTCCAGTTGTGACCTTGAGAGGAAATTTAAAAATTGTATACTATGGCTATTAAATCACTTTGTGATCATGCAAAGTATTGAATTTATATGGTTTCTGTACAAAACATATACAATTAATTTGACCTTGAACATTTATTTATAATGGCATGTATGCATGGGGCATTTTCAAGAATGGCGACATCATTTCAACATTTAAAAGATATAGTCTGTTTGTTCTCTCCACCACACTATCAATACAAACACAACACTGATTGATAAAAGATATAGTCTGTTCTCTCCACCACACTATCAATACAAACACAACACTGATTGATAAAAGATATAGTCTGTTTGTTCTCTCCACCACACTATCAATACAAACACAACACTGATGAATGTTTGTTTGTACAGAGCAATGGAGCTGGGACGTGACTGCTTGAAGCTATGGGGCTATGAACGAGTGGATGAGATTATCTGGGTGAAAACAAACCAACTTCAGAGGATTATCAGAACTGGCAGGACTGGTCACTGGCTTAACCATGGCAAGGAACATTGTCTAGTGAGTATGCTACCACTTCCTGCTTTTTATATTATTTATTATTTGACAGTAGGGATGAGCGAGATCTACTTTTATTGTGTTGCAGGGATGGAAAAATACAGTTGTGCAATCGTAAATAGTGTTGGGAATATTGTTTTTTTTACCATGTGCATGGCTCCATATATCTGCATATTGGGATTTCCGACAAATAAAGAGTTACTTCATTTTTGGTTTTATCACTTGGTGACACTTTATCTTTGCGTTTAATACACAAAGGGCTCCATAGATTGTCTTCACCAATGTTTTCTTCAAATGAATGTTAATTTGTGAATTCACATGCATGTGCAAGTGAGCACATTACCACATGCCTCCTATCAGCAATATGATTGATATAGGTGTACATATTTCTGGTATCAAATATTTTTAATAGTGATATCTAATTTTGGAACTGCTTATAGCTTTCAGTTAAGATTAAAGAAATTTCCCTTCAAGAAAAGTCTAATTTCTCTTACAAACACTCTTTCACAAGATTTTTTTAATTAAAAAATTAATTACGTTTTCTAAATATGTAATTTATTGCCGAGGTTGTTGAATACATCTCCGAAAATATTAACCATTTTTTATTTTGATGCTCGTTACTTCTTGTTCAATCAAAGAGAAACATTTGTAAAATGGCGGTGCGAACAATCTGCTCATGACGCAAGTACTGTAGTTAATTCGTTCAGCTCTCACTTGCGAGTTGTAATATATTTAAATGATTGATTATTCAAATTATTTCGACCTAAATAATGATTTTATTGCAACTTTAGGAAAATTATTGGTTTCCTTTGTCTTTTTAAGTTAATAATGTGAGTCTGCACTACAATATTTCATCAATAAATGGAAAAATAACCTATAATGTAACATGACAAACTGGTGCTGTATTGATAGACTTGAAACGAGCATTTGAAACTATAAACAGGCATATTCTTACTAAAAAATTATAGAAATATGGATTCAAGGGGGATGATCTAAAGAATTATCTGGAAGATAGATTACAGGTCACAAAATATGTTGACTGTATTTTATCAAAGGTTGCAAATGAAATTGGTGCACCACAGAGAAGTGTTTTGGGGCCACTTTTGTTTGTAGTTTATGTTAATGATCTCCCAACAGTTTTAGAGAGGTGTAGTATTCATTTATTTGCAGATGACACGTTGATTTATATATCTGATTATGATCAAAAACTTGTTACAGATATAATGAATTATGAACTTAGAGCTGTAAATGAGTGGATGATTGCTAACAAGTTGAAAATCAATACCTAAAAAACAAAACGCATGGTGCTTGCAACAGAGAGAAATTGCTGCTTGTCTTTGGTATCTCAAAACCGGCTGTTGAGGATAGGTAGTGACGTGATAGAATGTGTGACAGAATTTGGGTATAGTCATTGATAGGAAGCTAAACTTTCATGTCTAATAAACTACTTAGTGAAAAATATTGCAAAGAAGCTTGGTTTTTTGGCAAATATCAGTTTGGACAAAATTAGTTATATACAATACTATTGTTTTGCCTCAATAAAAATATTGTGGTTCAATAATATATAATTATGTGATCAACTACAGTCATATAAAGAAAGACTTCAAAAACTGCAGAACAGGGCAATATGGATTGTTATGTTTGTATTTTAGTTATTTCTTTATTTAATTACAATACATAATTGAATATAAGAAAAAACCCCTTCCTTCTCTGCACTCATTTTTATATCAAGGCTACAATATTTGACAACTACTCTAGTCATGTGACTAGTCATTTGATTCAACTACTATAGTCATGTATGTAATTTATATATTTAACATTTTATAATATACAACATCTCCCCTCCAACAAAGTTAATTTAAACATTACACTGATATATAAAAAACACTTTTCTTATTTTTATAAATCTAGTCTCATAGGTTTTCTTATTATCCTACCAGCTCTGGAAGTTATCTTAGGAGATGTAAGTTCAGGCATAGTTAGTGATGGAGGTGACTTTGGTTGAGAACTGGTTTGCTGTATTGTAGGAATAGTCTCTGGTTGGATAGACCTAGGACTACATATATAAGTTTGAGGGATTGGATCATTTATGCTGGGCTCTGGATTATAAAAGGATGGGAGTGGATTCAATGACTTCCTTAATCCTTTCCTATTCCTTTTAATTTCCCTACCATCACATTGTTTTACAGTAAAAGATCTGGGTGTGAAGGGTTTGTTTACTATTTGACCTGGTTCCCAAACTTTGTCTTTTTGTACCAAAATTGATTCTTTAGATTGTAAATCAGCACCCCTCTCATACAACATCTTTGTCTTATTGCTATATAACCGGCCTTTTTATACCAGAAATAATAGTCGAGGAGTTACAAGAGAATTAACAGTATATTTTATTTGACACAAATATAGTAGTTGTACAATGACAATATACCAAAATAATACTCAAGCTATGACGAGCAATGTCTAAGACATCGATATGTATCATATCACATCATAAGATAAGCGAGTCGACTAGAAATATTAGAGTCAGAGACTTAGTACAAAGCATAACGTCTCAATAATGGACTTGACTGTCCTAATTAGAAATGACTATATTAATATAATATTTGTTTTATACAAACTCAACTGGAATGACCAAGCTACGAACATTATAATTACTCAACAAGATATTTCATTAAAGGTGAAATTGACAAGAATGTTTATATCAGAAACATTATTGCTATTCAACATAATATTCCATTAACCCAAATTTTTAAACAAAACCCTTGATATCAAACGTAAATTATCATAAATAAAAGAATTGGCCAAAATGCCCAAAGTCAGGAAACTTGATATTAAACGTAACATTTCACTAACACCAATTTGAATATCGTGCTTAAAGTGGAAGACTTCGATACTAAGCAACGACAAATTAAAAATGTCTTACTTGCTTGTCACTAAGGCAACAACTCCCAGGCATTTACATAATGAAAATAACTTAAAGTACCAAAAGGTTCGCCCACTGCATAAGGCAAATAGAACAAAGTTAGAAGTAAGTGCCCTCTCTAACTAATAATCCCAAAGAGTCAGAAAGAACAATATAAAATCGAGGCGGTCAGTATCCCAACTAACTGCTTAATGCACAACGCCAACAATCCAGCGTGCATATCTCATACATATAAAAAGGGTAATATACCCGTGATCACGAGTAATTTCCCAAAAACATGTTTCCCAACAATAACCCAAACAAACATGATCAGAGCGGCGGTAAAACGCGACCCAAGGTCAGACGCCTAGAGGCAAAAAGAAAACAAGTTACCAAATGAACAAAAGCAAGTTCCCATAGTAACATCTGAAATTAAAACGTGGTCACACATTAACCACATTGATAACTGACAAAATATATAGTGAGTAAACGAACTGACATGTCCCCCGAGAGTAGGGGGGAAAGGAGGGGAAAGAGAGGAAAAAGAGAGTGGGAGGGACGGCGTGGGGGATCTACAGGTCGCCCAGGGAACTAGGAGAAGGTTCGAGAATCAAGCGCGCGGAGTTATTTTCTCTTGTTTCTTTTCTGGGTGTGGCTTTCTTCCCGAGTGGAGAGTAGAAACAGACCTCAGTTCAGTTTATGGAGTGGTAATTAGAGAGAGGTCAGCGCACACGTGCGCGAGAGTTAGAGTCCAACAGGGCAGATGGTAAGTGTTAGCCCATTTGTTTGAACTTGTTACATGTAACTGGTTACAGCTATAAATTTAGCTTTGATATTGATATTGATATTGATATGGTTTCCTCCCCTTTACTCTAATATAAAGAGGAGGTAACGATATCTTAATACAAGGTAAATGTATAACAAGGTAGAGACAGGGAAATGTTTCATAAGAATAAGAGAAATCAATAGGTAACAATAATAGATTTATTATACAAATAACATAAAAAGGTGATATCAGGCTACAATTGATAAAGAAGATTGAATGCGGGACCAAAGAATAATAAATAGTAATAAATGTCCGTTAAATTGGCTAGAAAAAACAAGTAACTCTTAGAAACACAACATTAAGTTTTAAACTGTCAAATAAGATAAGGTTTAACAACTCCAGACTTATAGGAACTTCCCGAAGCAAGGTAGAATATGTGTCCAAGATGACACGGTAACAGTCAAAAATAAGTTAAGTTGTTACAGAGTATTGGATTCCAAAACAGCTGGGCTAGCACCAGACTTCCACCAGAAGGGTCTAAACAGAAAACATGTTGAATTAATTACTAATAAAGACATAACAACAAATCCTATAGTTTTAGAGTTACTAAGCTAAACTCGGCCAAAGCTAGCTAGCTTGACATGAAATTAAGAAAGGTCCCATAGACACCTTACTTAATAAATGGTAAGAGGACGGTCTGTCCATTACATTAGCAGATGGCTAACAATCAGGTGTCAACACTAAATTATACCATGGCCGGTTCTTTCCCAGTGGGTACTGCCAGAGCATTCAATAGTACATTTATATCATTACCCACTGCCACATCAAGCTCAGTACACAACAACATTAAATACTTGGACAAATGAGGTACCAACAAGGGGCGAATGAAAATACTATCTGCGCGGGCCACTATACCATACTTTGCGCATCCAAAATAGTAACACAGAAAAGGGGTGCCAATGCTGTGAGATACTGGCCTAACTAGGTCCTCAAATAAGGGCGTTAGACAACTTGCTTGTAGCCATACAAAAATTCAAACAAGTGAACATGACGTCCTCAGCGTCATGGGATATTGTGAAGTCATATGGACTTAATACTGAATAATGAACTTATAGAGAAGAGGAAGCTTAAATCAAGGTCCTTATTATATATAGAGCTCAAAGCTCCTGTATTTTAAGTATGTCATATGGACATAGGGAAAATATATAGTCAAACTATCTGACTAAAGAAATTAAGTCAGTTTGACACAAAACCAAATTAAGTCATTCTGACTAAAACAACAAGTCTGAGGAACTTAGGTAACATTATAGTCGCTTCGATTAAGAAGAACTAAGTCAGAAGGACACAGAAAGAAAACTTAGTCACTCTGACTAAAACAACAAGTCTGAGGGACTTAGATAACATTATAGCCGCTTCGACTAACAAGAACTAAATTTAGTCTCCTTGACTACCACAAGAAGTCTGAAGGACTTGGACAATCAGATGAGATTCCCTCGACGTCGAGGTGGTGAGACCCACGACCCAAACATCAAGACCATCCGTATCTCCTTCAGGTGCTGCAACAGAGGTTCCTCCTTCGAGGATATAATATGATGAACTTCAGTCCTGTGAACCTAGGGGTCACCAGTTATATACTCTTCTCTCTGACTACAAACAAGACAAAAAATGGGCATGTAATGAGGAGAAAGGAAGGAAGGGGGGAGGTGGGAAAGGTGGAGGAAGAGTTGCCAAGGAAGTTCGCTAGGGCAACAGTGCTCGTAACTCGAGGCATCGAACCAACGACAGTCAGGTGGGCTTCAACATCAAGTGTTCAAGGGTTCAGACGTCTATTAAAACTGTCACGCCTTCGCTTTCGCCATACTTGCAGAATAGTTTGTCGAAGCATGGATTTTGTATCCGGGAACATCCACTTAATGTAAGTAGAACACAAATGATATTATTGCAGAATATATCAGTTTTAATTCTCTTCTTTGCATTCGTTTAGTATTTTTGTGTAGATTACGGTTTGTAGATGTCATTTCACTTGGGAGACATGCTACAATATCATAATTATTATTTTGTTTAAGTAGGTTAGAGGAGGTAGATATTTTACTTTTAATCCTCTTGTTTAACATAAATTGTGCACGAGATAAGTTTATATTTTTAATTGGAGTGTTTCTGTATTCCATGAGTGATATAAAAATATCTTGACCTCTTTCCTAAGCTTTTTGAAGGGTATTTTTAGCTATTGAAACCGACTTCTACGCAAGTCCATTAGACTGAGATATCAAAATTTAAGCCAAAATTTCTAAATTCCAAACTGTTGAATGGCGTGTTATCTGAGATCAAAATGTCTGGTATTCCAAATTTAGTAAATATAGATTTGAGTTTTTGAATTACATAATTAGCTGTTTTACCTTTAAAAGTTTCTATTTATATCCATCTAGTATAGTAATCAGTTTCTACCACATAGTCATCGGACCCAAATTCAAATAGATCTGTGGCTGATTTTTGCCAAGGCCTATATAATATAATATATAATAGTTTTATTCTTAAAACTATTAATGTTTCTTTTTTCACACATTCGTCTACAATATTTTGCCACGTCTTACATGACTTACCCCTTAAGTTTGATACACACACTCTACCTTCATATATTTGCCTCGTCACTTGATCCACACTCATCCTCTCAATATGCCCAAACCAAGATGAGATGCTTCTTTCACATTGATCTGTTGGATTCCCTTTCAAACCGCAATCCTTCAGCAACCATTTATTACTGACTCAGTAGATACAAGTTTTTCTACATTCATTTCTTAGATAACATATTGCAAACATATTCTGCCTGTTGCAACATTCAAACAATATAATGTATTCTGCAAATTCCTTTCATTCTCAGCCATTAATACGGCATCACTGCATATAACATCCCTCTCACATTCACATTGTCCATTTGAACCACAAGCATCCTTCATACCCTTATCCATGAAAACATAAAATCATGGATACATAACACAACCTTGTCTAACACCTTGTTCAATACCAAACCATTCTTTCAGAGCCCTATCCATCCTAATGCACGCTTTACTTCCATCATACACCTCCATAATTACATTTATTAACCATGAATGCACACCATACTCTCTCAGAATATTCCGTAATATACATCTATTCACACGATTGTACACTTTCTCCAGATCAATGACTGCACATTGGACGTTCTTCCTTGCTTCCATACATTTCTCAGTCATTTGTTGCAACGCAATTATGTGGTCCTTGCAACCTCTACCTAGCATGAACCACGTTGTACACCCACAAATCTTGTCCTCAGTTTTTTCATGCACCCTCTCAATTGAAACTCTCCAAATACTTTGCCAGGAATACTCAACAAACTAATTGCCCTACAATTCTTATATTCACTCCTATTCCCTTTGCCTTTGTACACAGAAATAGTAACAGCATTCTTCCAGTCATCAGGAACATTCAAAATCCCAGTACATCACTTTTAACACTTCAGCCTCGTTAATTCTTTCCCTCATCATATTATTTTACCTATTTTCTGCTACTTTCTATATGTTTTTGCCATAGAATTGCTCAAAATACTCCCTTCACCACTATGCTATACCTTTTCATGCCAGATCATCTCAATACACTCATTCTGAATGACAAAGGTCTTTCTTGTATTCCTTGTTTCGTTTTCTTCACCCAGTTCCATAACATAACATTCCTTCAAAATTATTCCGCATTCCGTCTCCTCTTTTAATCTTATTTGCTTACTAACAATACTTCATTTAAAAGATATTTGATCTGTGTATTTGTTCAAAACAAGAATACTGGATAGGTATGAATAAGGTATTTTTCAAAAATTCATTCTTTCTTAACTAGTGGTACATTTATTGGAATCTGTCAGTAATTTAGCAAAAAGAAAATTTTCTTAGCAATAATCTCTTCTACACCAACATTGAATTTCTTATATAACTGTTTGAAATCAACAATAAAATCTATGACTAATTTTGTGAAATATTAAAAATTCTTCGTTGCTTGAAGCTTAAAATAAACTGTTACAACTTAAAACTATTCTCTGTAAGAACTATATCATGCATATACACAAACAACACATAAGTGTTGGCTTCTTATACCTATATGGAAGGCCTGTCCCTTTGATTTAACAGAGTACTCTTGCCTCAAAGTAAATGTTATTAAAACAAAAACATTTTTTATAATAAAGTAAACAAATGAAAATGTCCAACTCTTGGTTCATTCCACATCAAACCATTCACTCAACCTGAGCATTTTGTATTTAAATTAAATGTTTAGCAATTATTCTTCCCTTAGATATAACCACCTTACAATTATAATGATTGTACAAATGGCTGCAATAAGCCAACTACCGAGTTGGAGATGGCTG
This sequence comes from Timema podura, assembly GCA_033556935.1. Lineage (NCBI taxonomy): Eukaryota > Metazoa > Arthropoda > Insecta > Phasmatodea > Timematidae > Timema > Timema podura. The sequence goes on from JAVRXN010000007.1 coordinate 59,286,048, forward strand.
CGTTATCTGATAGCTCGTGATATTAATATAATCACATACTTGTAGCCGACGATTTCTGCACGTCCATCATAGGCTCTGCTTTAAAATATGAGTGAAGAATGACCCTGGGCGCGGGACGAATCCTGGATAGCTGAGTGGTTAGAGCGTTGGCGTACTAAGCCAAAGGTCCCGAGTTCGATTCCCATATCCAGGTGTCATTTTTAAATTTTTAGAATATGATATACATGAAAGTTCTATCTTATAAGTTTTCATTCCATTCTTTACAGAGAGACTAGGCCTAGGCATATTAAAAAGGCTTCAATAATTTGGATTTATGTATTAAATCACCTTCCATACCAGAAGCTTGATATAATAATAATTATAATCACAGATCACGGGTCTGAAAATATTGTTACATGCACTACATTTTTCCACAAACTCATGATCGCATAAGCATCTCACTTTGAAATTTTCAGTTTAAACAGATAATTCATTGCTAAATAACATATATATATTTCAAAACTTTCAAAAAACATTATCACAATTATTTAAAATAAAACTTTTTGAAAGAGTGAAAAAATGTTGTTATTGTTTAAAGTGTGCCAAGTTGTATATCAGATTAAAGCCCATAACAATGACAAAAATAACCAAAAAATATAAGTCTAGCACCAATAGAACAAAAGTTAATAAGCATTAAAAAATGTGGCACGGGTGAAAAAAAAATTGTTTTGATTACAAAAATGGGTCCACTAAAAGATCTAAAAAAAATCATGGTTAGATTTAAGGGAAGAATAATTGGTAAAAATTTCATTTAAATTCAAAATGGTCAGGTTGAATTTTATTTTATTTTTTTAGATTTGACATGAAATGACCCTCTTCTTATATTCTTATCTCTTTTTTTTCAAACATTCGACACAACAAACTGTTGTCTTCTCTTCTTGCTTGATAAAACACTAAACTGCTGGGATCTCAACAATACCCTCTCTCTCTCTCTTTCCAAACATTGCACACTAACACACTCTCAGAGAGCTGTCACCTTGCTGTGTTGATGGGGTGGAGATCTGTTGACTTTACTGCCCGTTGTAACTGTACAGGGTTGTCCACCTCTAACACTGGGCTAGGACCTCGTGACCTTACTCACTGTCTCTAATATCGGATATAGCCCTGGGAATTGTTTAATCTTATTTATTTTCTTTGGAAATCTTGTCATGTTAGCTAGCATGTCTTATCAATGCTTCATGATTACTCTTACACACCTCAAAGTCATCTCAAAGTCTGGCAGATAGGTCTATTAACTTTCTCTTATCAAGAGGTTTTATCATCTTACTCCAAAAAAATATTTCTTAAGGTGTTCACTTAGTGTTACAATTATAGTCTGCTTATTATTAATACGATTAAATTACATTTTGTTCAAGAAATTTGTGAAAACTCGTTTTGTTTTTCCCCTTGTTATTTAAGTAGGCTTACCTACATAACTATTCTCGAGTTTGCCTCTTGGCCCGCAGAGTCTAAAATATTTATTATTTGGCCCTTTACAAAAAATGTTTGCCAATCCCTGCTATAACCTATACCTCTAGACATTTAAATAAGGCAGAAGTAAATTATAGTGTAACAGAACGTGAATTGTTGAATGTGGTTTGGTCAATAACACAATTTAAAACATATTTATATGGTCATCCATTCATGATAATCACTGACCACACTGCTTTAAAATGATAGTTTAACCTTTAGAACCCTAGTATGTTAACGTTATGCTTAAGAGGCTATAGCTATACCATAAAATATTGTGGAGTGTAGCTCAGAGAAATGCTGATGCGTTATCACTAATAGTAGAGAGAGCAACTATAGTTGAGGATGATAATTTTCAAAAATATCAGGAACAGGCCGAAGATTGTTAAAAATAGCGAGATAATGAACTATTTGAGAAGATAGATATAGTTATTTTTAGGAAAATGAACCAAGGACCAATAATAGTACCCAAAGTAAGAATTGAAGCTATTTAAATATAAAATATAAAATCATGACATCAGGACATCTAGGCCATAGGAAAACAAATTTGAAAATAGCTGAAAAATATTGGTGGCTTTCCAGAAGAGAAATATTGACACCTATATGTTGAGCTGTGACAGCTGTAATAAAAGGACGTTGAGAGGAATTACCCTGGCTAAATTAGTAGAATTACATGAAGTATCCCAGCTTTTAGAAAGAATAGGAGTGTATAGTATAGTAGGACCTCGACCTAAAACAGAATGTGGGAATTAATATATTTCAACTACTTTAAATAATTTTTGAGATATTTAGTTATAGTACCTTTTATTAGACCAAACAGCAGAAACAGTAGTGGAAGCTCTACTTAGAAAGTGGATACTCAAATTTGGGGTTTGGACCAATATATTTTCGGATCAAGGATCCAATTTCATGTCAGGATTATTGACTCACTTACGTAAATTATTGAAAATTACTAAATTAATAAGAATTCCAAGATATCCTCAAGGGAATGGCTGAACTAAAAGAGTACACCAGACTATCAGTAAAATGCTGACGCATTTTTTTTAATAGTACACAGACATGTTGGTATTCTATACTACCATATGTCGTGAATCCATAAGGATGGAATTGGGTTTTTGAGATAATATTTCACCAAATTGAGGTTCAAAGATTATCAAAATCAATTGAAAATTTTCATCTGTTGAGATTTTACATATTTCATCTTAGAAAATGTCTTTTCAAACAGTTAGGTACTGCCAAATACAGATATAAAACCCCGAGCATATGATCTTAATTGACCATATTCACTCTTCGAAGACATTTATAGAATTCTTTTAGATGTTTTTCTTGAAATTTGTCTTTTAGCATATCATCACACTGCAGATTAATCACTTCAATTGAAGGATAGGTGGAAGCTTCTCAATTGTACAGTCAAATGTACTTGATAGTGTCTACTGCACTTGCATCAAGATCCGAAAAATGCTGCTGGAACTGTAGTTTGAACACAGAAAATAAATCCGCTGCAAATTTATGTGGGAATGGAGATTTCACTTCTTCCTTTAAATTTTTACAGAATGGGAAATGGGAAAGCAGCTTGACATGATTTGTGACTCAATCAACGCTAGTTGTCATCAAAATTACTTTACCACAGTATAAGTTTCACACATGATTTTTGCCTTGTAGTTGTAAGTTGATTCCAATAATAAATCCTATTATATCTGCAGCAAAAGCTAATTTACAAAGCTATTCACTGTTCAATAATAGTCGTTGAGGAGGTTTTTCTCTTTGAGAAAAATATCAATCTCTCCTCTGAGCGCAAACAATCCCAATAAAACTTTACCACTGCTGAGCCATCGAACTGCTGTATGGTGGTGCAGGTCAGGATATTCAGCTTCCATTTCTGACAATTGAACGTGAAGTTCATCATTGAAACAACTGGTTCAAGAACACATGATAGATGCATATATTTCTCACAAAGTATCTGCTGGTGAATAATACAATGAACAACCATACGCTTTGAACACCTTGCATTTTTACAAGCCTTGTAAATATTTTAAACTAAGCCTTTCTCTGTTCCTCACATATTTTTCCACCATCAGTTGTGAAATAGTTTAGCTGATTCCACTTAAGATTTTAATTTGTTAATTTTCGCCTGTAGTTGTTCCACGCAGACTGTTCATAGAAGCTAATTCTTCATTCACTTTAAACTCAGTCCTAGAATAAACAGCAGCAACTGAGCAGTATCAGTAACATCTGTCGACTCATCAAGAGCCAAGGAAAGTCACTCAACATCATTTGCCCTGTAATTTAATTGACTCTTGATGTTGCTCCCAATTTCCGCAACTGTTCTCGCCCAAAGGCTGATAGATTGAAATGAATACATTTTCCCTGGACACGTTTCTATGGCTGCTTCAATCATACATGATTTAATTGATCATCATCAGTAAACGGCTTTCCTTCCTTTGCTAACAAATGAGCTACATGTGAACCTACCTTAGTTGCAGCCTCATTTTCATAAAGAAATTGTGTTGTGATGAAATATTTTGTTTTAAAGTTCTCAATTTTTCTGATCGTTGCTTTCCTGTGAGTTGGGAATATTGTATCGAGTGCTTAGTTTGGTATTGACGACGTATATTGTACTCTTTTAGTGTGGCTATATTGTCATTGCACAACAAACACATAGCTTTGACGTCTAATTCGGCAACAAAATAATTCACACTACACTCTGCCTTTAAAGCACAACATTCAAATTCCACTTTTCTCTTCTTTTCTGGATTTGACAGTGACATGATGGATATGCACAGGTAATAAAACTAGAACAGTGATACACGTGGCACTGGAAGCTCTGCCGAATTATAACTGTATGGCGTCACAACAGAGGCCACCAAGCACCATGCGAATGTGAAGCTATAGGAGCACCACATACGGTCTTTCTTGCAAACCCTCAACTCGGCAGTTGAGCGTTCCATTATAGTGCGTACTTTGACATTTTAAAGAATTAAAAAAAAATCAATTTTAGGTCGCAGGCCATACAAAAAGAGATGGCGGGCTGGATTTGGATTTGGCCCGTGGCCTTAGTTTACCGACCCCTGGGCTATGAGATGATTGTTCCCATATATTTCTTGGCTAAGTACACAACCTATTGCATAATTAGAAGTGTCCATAGCCGATATAAACAGCTTGCTAAGATCTGGTTAAGTCAAAACTGGTGAAGGGCCAAGAACATCTTCAGATGTATTAAGGCTTGTTCACACTCCTATGTCCACACAAACAACAGGCTGGTTACTGGTTTGGCTATCTTAGCAAAATTAGGCACAAACCTATGGTAGAAGTTACACAACCCCAAAAATGATTGTTGCTTTTTTTACGTTTTTAACCGAGGGAAATTCCTTTACTGCTTCAATAAATCTATATACAGTTTTTACCCATTCTGCTGAGATTGTGTGTCTTAAATACTTTGGTTCCCTAGCATCAAAATGACATTTTTCCAAAGAAAGTGATAAGTTTTCTCCTTCTAATCTTTCAAAAACTGATTCAAATCCTTCTAAATGTTGTTTGAAGTCAACTGAGCAAATAATGATATAATTTAAATAATATGTCACTGCTTGCATGGGGCTTACACCACGCAAAGCTACGTCCAGCATTCTTTGAAACGTAGCTGGGGCACCTTGGAGTTCTCCTGTTGGTGTAATGAATGAAGTTTTAGCTTGATCCTCTGGCTGTACTGATATCCTGCCAAACTCTGAGGTCAAATTCAATATTACGAAGTATTTACACCCACCTAAACTATCAAGAGTTTCTACGATGTTAGGCAACATTTGGTGTAGTTACTGAGTTCACTGCTTGATCAACACAGAACCTATATTTGACTTGTCCATTAGATAACTTCTTGTTGACATGCACTATAGGGTTAATCTTATGGGTCCGGAGGGATGATGACTCCTGAGGATAACTGTTCATCTACCATGTCCTATACCAATTTTTGCTGACTGAAGAATCCTGTAAGCCCTTTATTTTATTGGTGTTGCATTCCTGTTTAAATCCTATGCTGAACAAGAGGTGTGCTTGGCAAATTTTTCCTCTCCTTGAATATTCCCTGATATTTCCTTAGAAGTGCCTGTAGCTCATCTTTCTGCCCGGACAATAAATTACTGATATTTCTATAGAAGTGCCTGTATCTCATCTTTCTGCTCGGACAATAAATGACTGATATTTCCTTAGAAGTGCCTGTAGCTCATCTTTCTGCCCGGACAATAAATGACTGATATTTCTATAGAAGTGCCTGTATCTCATCTTTCTGCTCGGACAATAAATGACTGATATTTCCTTAGAAGTGCCTGTATCTCATCTTTCTGCTCGGACAATAAATGACTTATATTTCCTTAGAAGTGCCTGTAGCTCATCTTTCTGCCCGGACAATAAATGACTGATATTTCTATAGAAGTGCCTGTAGCTCATCTTTCTGCTCGGACAATAAATTACTGATATTTCTATAGAAGTGCCTGTATCTCATCTTTCTGCTCGGACAATAAATGACTGATATTTCCTTAGAAGTGCCTGTAGCTCATCTTTCTGCTCGGACAATAAATAACTTATATTTCCTTAGAAGTGCCTGTAGCTCATCTTTCTGCTCGGACAATAAATGACTGATATTTCCTTAGAAGTGCCTGTAGCTCATCTTTCTGCTCGGACAATAAATAACTTATATTTCCTTAGAAGTGCCTGTAGCTCATCTTTCTGCTCGGACAATAAATGACTGATATTTCCTTAGAAGTGCCTGTAGCTCATCTTTCTGCTCGGACAATAAATAACTTATATTTCCTTAGAAGTGCCTGTAGCTCATCTTTCTGCTTGGACAATAAATTACTGATATTTCTATAGAAGTGCCTGTATCTCATCTTTCTGCTCGGACAATAAATGACTTATATTTCCTTAGAAGTGCCTGTAGCTCATCTTTCTGCTCGGACAATAAATAACTTATATTTCCTTAGAAGTGCCTGTAGCTCATCTTTCTGCTTGGACAATAAATTACTGATATTTCTATAGAAGTGCCTGTATCTCATCTTTCTGCTCGGACAATAAATGACTGATATTTCCTTAGAAGTGCCTGTAGCTCATCTTTCTGCTCGGACAATAAATAACTTATATTTCCTTAGAAGTGCCTGTAGCTCATCTTTCTGCTCGGACAATAAATGACTGATATTTCCTTAGAAGTGCCTGTAGCTCATCTTTCTGCTCAGACAATAAATGACTGATATTTCCTTAGAAGTGCCTGTAGCTCATCTTTCTGCTCGGACAATAAATAACTTATATTTCCTTAGAAGTGCCTGTAGCTCATCTTTCTGCTCGGACAATAAATGACTGATATTTCCTTAGAAGTGCCTGTAGCTCATCTTTCTGCCCGGACAATAAATAACTTATATTTCCTTAGAAGTGCCTGTAGCTCATCTTTCTGCTTGGACAATAAATGACTGATATTTCTATAGAAGTGCCTGTATCTCATCTTTCTGCTCGGACAATAAATGACTGATATTTTCCTGAAAATTTCCCCTGGCTTGTTTTCGCACATATATATTTTTTTCCCTTGAAGTTTAAGGTTGGAATCTTTTGTGGTCTTCCGTGGATATGCTGGCCCAGAGTTTGAACCCAACCCACCTCAATTGACCATGTACTTTTCTTCCAACCCTTTGACATCACTTGTCTGTAGCGCTAACAGCACACCTATTTTATAAGCTCTTGGAATTTGTATGTCAGCACTGTCCAGGCTACTAATGCTAATTGCTAACTTGTGTAGTTATAATCGGGCTCAAGCTATGCTGAAAGAAAACTTGCTGGTCATTCAAACGGTCGTCTGTCAACATTTGGTTGGCCATGAACTATTCCGCACTTTCTAGATACTGAGGTATTTCTATTTGGATTTAACTATTTCCTGGTGCCTGCCCGAACACAATTTCTCAGGGACTGTAAGATGTATAGGAACTCTGATATTTTGTATAACATATGAAGAGTATGTTACTCCCTAATTGGTAGTTAATATTATTCTTGTGTTTCCTTACTCATCCTTTCCATTAAGGATCCACTTGTTTAATCCTAACTTAAGACTTTGCTTTAATACATCAATAATCGCTGAGTTTTTTGACAGGAAATCAAGTCGTAAAATACAATAATTTTTTGAGTTGTTTTTACAATCCAAAACTTAGAAAGCTTCTTCCAACCCACCCCTTATTTTCCCAAGATTATTTATCTTATGTTCATTTACACCCCGTAATTTAAAATTTTTGTTGGGTTAGTCTCACTATCCAACTACTTTTTTGCCAAAAAATAGATATCTTAAGCTCCACTATCCACCAAAAATTGGCACTTTACCCTCATAGTTACACACCAAAACTAATCATTGGTGGCGTTGCTGTCATTGAGGTAAACTAAAGGAACTAACGTAAGCAGGGACCAAGGTGTGTAGCTTTGCTGTCATCCAGGTAAACTAAAGGAACTAACGTAAGCAGGGACCAAGGTGTGTAGCTTTGCTGTCATCCAGGTAAACTAAAGAAACTAACGTAAGCAGGGACCAAGGTGTGTAGCTTTGCTGTCATCCAGGTAAACTAAAGGAACTAACGTAAGCAGGGACCAAGGTGTGTAGCTTTGCTGTCATCCAGGTAAACTAAAGGAACTAACGTAAGCAGGGACCAAGGTGTGTAGCTTTGCTGTCATCCAGGTAAACTAAAGGAACTAACGTAAGCAGGGACCAAGGTGTGTAGCTTTGCTGTCATCCAGGTAAACTAAAGGAACTAACGTAAGCAGGGACCAAGGTGTGTAGCTTTGCTGTCATCCAGGTAAACTAAAGGAACTAACGTAAGCAGGGACCAAGGTGTGTAGCTTTGCTGTCATCCAGGTAAACTAAAGGAACTAACGTAAGCAGGGACCAAGGTGTGTAGCTTTGCTGTCATCCAGGTAAACTAAAGGAACTAACGTAAGCAGGGACCAAGGTGTGTAGCTTTGCTGTCATCCAGGTAAACTAAAGGAACTAACGTAAGCAGGGACCAAGGTGTGTAGCTTTGCTGTCATCCAGGTAAACTAAAGGAACTAACGTAAGCAGGGACCAAGGTGTGTAGCTTTGCTGTCATCCAGGTAAACTAAAGGAACTAACGTAAGCAGGGACCAAGGTGTGTAGCTTTGCTGTCATCCAGGTAAACTAAAGGAACTAACGTAAGCAGGGACCAAGGTGTGTAGCTTTGCTGTCATCCAGGTAAACTAAAGGAACTAACGTAAGCAGGGACCAAGGTGTGTAGCTTTGCTGTCATCCAGGTAAACTAAAGGAACTAACGTAAGCAGGGACCAAGGTGTGTAGCTTTGCTGTCATCCAGGTAAACTAAAGGAACTAACGTAAGCAGGGACCAAGGTGTGTAGCTTTGCTGTCATCCAGGTAAACTAAAGGAACTAACGTAAGCAGGGACCAAGGTGTAGCTTTGCTGTCATCCAGGTAAACTAAAGGAACTAACATAAGCAGGGACCAAGGTGTGTAGCTTTGCTGTCATCCAGGTAAACTAAAGGAACTAACGTAAGCAGGGACCAAGGTGTGTAGCTTTGCTGTCATCCAGGTAAACTAAAGGAACTAACGTAAGCAGGGACCAAGGTGTAGCTTTGCTGTCATTGAGGTAAACTAAAGGAACTAACGTAAGCAGGGACCAAGGTGTAGCTTTGCTGGCCCCGTTGAAGTTTGGTTAGCTCTGACTATTGGCTATCTTACACTGCCACATCTTACCACAGCTAGAGCATGGACTCCCTCTGTTACTTAAAATTTTGGCTTCCCCTGGCATCTGTGGCAATTTATAGTTATGTGACCCTTTCTCTTAAACAAGAAACAACTTTTCTCCCTGTTTACTTAAAATATTTTCCTCGAATCACCCCTTTATAGTTCCTCTGGTTGATTGTCGGTTTCTACTATACCTATTGTGGCTTTGAGCCCTATCTGGAAGCTCTTCAGTTTAGTTAGGCCATCCTCCCTAAATCTCTTATGACTCCATTAAGAAACGCATCCAACGCCCTTTGACCTGTCTCAAATTTAATTCGTTGGTTTCCCATGTCATCATTTCCTGTTAGCAAATGTCTCTATATTTTCATTCTGCATGAGTCTAATTTTTGTCACTTGTTCACTATACAGACTACTTGTATGTTTTCTCTTAAAATGGCGTATTAGAACATCCTCTAATGGATCTACATTCTTTTTTTTACATGCACCCCATCTTATTACCCGTTCGGGTTACACTTATGTAATATTTATGTTATTGTTTTAGGGATTAGGTAGGTTATATTTAGGGAAGTGTACCCACATTTGCATGAGAGAGAAAAAGTGGAATACCATTTTGGAAAAAACATTCTCAGTACACCCGACCGAGATTTGAACCTCGATCTCCCTTGGCTTCAGCAGTCTAGTCTACTTCAAGAGTAGTGTGTTAGACCTTGCGGCCACTGAAGTGGATCCTACATTCTTGATTTGTCCAATTTAAAATAGTCGCTCCTTGGTCCACTTTTGTAATACACAAATCAAAATGTTGTCTTTCAGCTTACCACAAAATCAAGAATCATTATTATTAAGGTAAAGTTCTTGACTTTAATTTCTGGTTGTGCTTCATTTCTATCACCCTGCGCTGCTCTAGGAGTCACATTTTTATTTTTTTTAAATCACATATTTATCTAGCTAATTGATCAATGTCAATATGAAGGGCAACGGTTGTTCCCATGACTTTAATGGTAGTCATAGTAAGGAAAGCAGAGGTCTTACCTTTGTTAGTGCTGGTTGCTCAGCTTTAGGCTGCTTGGCTTGGATGGCTGGTACTATGTCATATGTCCTCATATATCATTGTCCCTTATAGTCAATTCACTCCATGTTTAAATAACTTCATTGAGGGCTACAGCTGATATCACTGGTCGTTGACACTACCAGTATTATTCTTTGTTTCTGACACCACTAATGTTCTCATTTTACCTCTGACACCATTTGTCGCTACCATGGGTAGTTTGTTAGGATGGCCTAAATGCGGGGAGGGATTGTAGGAGTGTTGAAAATAGGCAAACCTGGAGTTTTGCTGGGTTTTATTATAAACTATAATACAAAATGTGATGTAGTCAGTATCATTCATAATTGATTAAGTTTCAAAAGAGTTGTTAGCCCAAGTCAATCATTCTAGCAAACAATCCTTGTGTATGTTTACATCGGTGATTTAACCATACCTAGAACTGAAGACAGGAGTTCACTCTAGTCCTGCCACGACCCCCAAGCTCTTGCTGTTCTAGTTTCAACCTTTCTTATTGAATAAAAGTTGTCTTTAATTCGATATTTTTGCTGAGTCCATAACACTGATGTGTAAGTGTAAACAAATTAAGATAATTTTAATAAATTTGTTATATTATTGTGCACTGTTTGCGCCCAGCTGGCTGACTCAGGCTTTCAACATAAAGGAGGAATATATGTTTGTTAGGTAACATTGTTATTACCTTAGTGTTACTAGACATTGACAGTGTGCTATTTAGCTTTCACATGCCCTCACAATTGTTATATAGTGTGTTATTTAGCTTTCACATGCCCTCACAATTGATATATAGTGTGTTATTTAGCTTTCACATGCCCTCACAATTGTTATATAGTGTGCTATTTAGCTTTCACATGCACTCTCAATTGATATATAGTGTGTTATTTAGCTTTCACATGCCCTCACAATTGATATATAGTGTGTTATTTAGCTTTCACATGCCCTCACAATTGTTATATAGTGTGCTATTTAGCTTTCACATGCACTCTCAATTGATATATAGTGTGTTATTTAGCTTTCACATGCCCTCACAATTGATATATAGTGTGTTATTTAGCTTTCACATGCCCTCACAATTGTTATATAGTGTGCTATTTAGCTTTCACATGCACTCTCAATTGATATATAGTGTTAATTAGCTTTCACATGCACTCACAATTGTTATATAGTGTGTTATTTAGCTTTCACATGCACTCACAATTGTTATATAGTGTGTTATTTAGCTTTCACATGCCCTCACAATTGTTATATAGTGTGTTATTTAGTTTTAACATGCACTCACAATTGTTATATAGTGTTATTTAGCTTTCACATGCACTCACAATTGTTATATAGTGTTGTTATTTAGCTTTCACATGCCCTCACAATTGTTATATAGTGTGTTATTTAGCTTTCACATGCACTCACAATTGTTATATAGTGTGTTATTTAGCTTTCACATGCCCTCACAATTGTTATATAGTGTGTATTTAGTTTAACATGCACTCACAATTGTTATATAGTGTTAATTTAGCTTTCACATGCACTCACAATTGTTATATAGTGTGTTATTTAGCTTTCACATGCACTCACAATTGTTATATAGTGTGTATTTAGCTTTCACATGCCCTCACACATTGTTATATAGTGTGTTATTTAGCTTTCACATGCCCTCACAATTGTTATATAGTGTGTTATTTAGCTTTCACATGCACTCACAATTGTTATATAGTGTGTTATTTAGCTTTCACATGCCCTCACAATTGTTATATAGTGTGTTATTTAGCTTTCACATGCACTCACAATTGTTATATAGTGTTAATTAGCTTTCACATGCACTCACAATTGTTATATAGTTTGTTATTTAGCTTTCACATGCCCTCACAATTGTTATATAGTGTGTTATTTAGCTTTAACATGCACTCACAATTGTTATATAGTGTTAATTAGCTTTCACATGCACTCACAATTGTTATATATGTGTTATTTAGCTTTCACATGCCCTCACAATTGTTATATAGTGTGCTATTTAGCTTTCAACATGCCCTCACAATTGTTATATAGTGTGCTATTTAGCTTTCACATGCACTCACAATTGTTATATAGTGTGTTATTTAGTTTACACATGCACTCACAATTGTTATATAGTGTTATATTAGCTTTCACATGCCTCACAATTGTTATTTAGTGTTTATTTAGCTTTCACATGCACTCACAATTGTTATATAGTGTGCTATTTAGCTTTCACATGCACTAACAAATTGTTATATAGTGTCTATTTAGCTTTCACATGCCCTCACAATTATTATATATAGTGTTATTTAGCTTTCACATGCCCTCACAATTGATATATAGTGTGTTATTTAGCTTTCACATGCCCTCACAATTGTTATATAGTGTGCTATTTAGCTTTCACATGCACTCACAATTGATATATAGTGTGTTATTTAGCTTTCACATGCCCTCACAATTGTTATATAAGTGTGTTAATTTAGCTTTCAACATGCCCTCACAATTGTTATATAGTGTGCTATTTAGCTTTCACATGCCCTCACAATTGTTATATAGTGTGTTATTTAGCTTTCACATGCCCTCACAATTGTTATATAGTGTTATTTAGCTTTCACATGCCTCACAATTGTTATATAGTGTGTTATTTAGTTTAACATGCACTCACAATTGTTATATAGTGTTAATTAGCTTTCACAATGCACTCACAATTGTTTATATAGTGTGTTATTTAGCTTTCACATGCCCTCACAATTGTTATATAGTGTGCTATTTAGCTTTCAAATGCCCTCACAATTGTTATATAGTGGTTATTTAGTTTTACATGCACTCACAATTGTTATATAGTGTTATTTAGCTTTCACATGCCCTCACAATTGTTATATAGTGTTTATTTAGCTTTCACATGCACCTACAATTGATATATATGTGTTATTTAGCTTTCACATCCCCTCACAATTGTTATATAGTGTGCTATTTAGCTTTCACATGCCTCACAATTGTATATATAGTGTGTTATTTAGCTTTCACATGCCCTCACAATTGTTATATATGTGTGTTATTTAGCTTTCACATGCACTCACAATTGTATATATAGTTTGTTATTTAGCTTTCACATGCCCTCACAATTGTTAATATAGTGTTATTTAGCTTTCAATGCCCTCACAATTGTTATATAGTGTGCTATTTAGCTTTCACATGCACTCACAATTGTTATATAGTGTGCTATTTAGCTTTCACATGCCCTCACAATTGTTATATAGTGTGTTATTTAGCTTTCACATGCACTCACAATTGTTATATAGTGTGTTATTTAGCTTTCACATGCCCTCACAATTGTTATATAGTGTGCTATTAGCTTTCACATGCACTCACAATTGTTATATAGTGTGTTATTTAGCTTTCACATGCCCTCACAATTGTTATATAGTGTGCTATTTAGCTTTAACATGCATCACAATTGTTATATAGTGTGTTATTTAGCTTTCAAATCCCTCACAATTGTTATATAGTGTGCTATTTAGCTTTCACATGCACTCACAATTGTTATATAGTGTGTTTATTTAGTTTACACATGCACTCACAATTGTATATAGTGTGTTATTTAGCTTTCACATGCCCTCACAATTGTTATAATAGTGTGCTATTTAGCTTTCACATGCACTCACAATTGATATATAGTGTATTATTTATATTTTTCTACAGCCAAAGTGCATTTGGAGCATTTGGTTGACCTGCTTGGCTGGTCAAATGGTATAGGGTGACTGACACACTACCAATATCTTGGATTGGCAATTTGGGAGAAAATGTATGTTTTTATTTATTCCTCCTAATATTGTAGGTTGGTATGAAAGGAAGTCCTGACAACCTAAATAGAGGTTTAGACTGTGATGTGATTGTAGCGGAGGTCAGAGCAACCAGTCACAAGCCAGACGAGATCTATGGTATTATCGAGCGTCTCTCTCCTGGAACAAGGAAAATAGAGTTGTTTGGTCGACCACACAACGTTCAACCTAACTGGTCAGTCACAGGCATGCTAACAGCTAGCCTAACCTTGTATATATAAGTGGAAGTTACATTTAGCTTGGGTTGAAATGATACTTTTAGTCTCATATCAGGGTTCCTACAGTCTGGAAAGTCAGAGAAAAAAAATAACAGTCAGGGAAATGACAATTCATGTCACTTCAGTTTCATCGGAAATTGTAAAGCCGCAGAAGGAAGGTGTTGCCAAAAGTGAAAGTAGTGTAGTGGCTCGAAGAAACCCTAAAACTTTTATTATGAAAGATAATATAAATAAGGCGGAAGTCATTTGGGCTTTGCAAGTTGTTGACAATAAAATGTATTTCAATTCGTGCAATAATTTAAGTACAATTTTTCAGTTTATGTTTCTCGAGTGTTCCATTCCCAGTGCCTTTACTCTTTTGGAGACAAGGCTGCATATCTCATTGTACATGGGTTGGCTCCATTCTTTCAGAACAATATACTGGACTACCTAAAATCATGTATCAACTTTGTAGTTTGTTTTGATGAGGCATTGAATAAAGTTATTCAACAAGGGCAAATGGACATTGTATTCAGATTCTGGGACAAGGAAAATCATAAAGTTGTCAGTCATTGCTTGGACAGTGTTTTTTTTTCGATAGAAGCACCGCTGAAGAATTACTGAAGCATTTCTTGGATGGTATTCATCCTCTTCCACTCTCTAAGTTTATACAAGTGTCAATGAATGGCCCAAATGTCAATTTAAAGTTTATAATACTTCATCAGAAACACATCAAATCTGTTACAGACAATGAAGTATGTATTTTGCTAAATCTGGGGACATGTGAGCTTCATGTTGTTCATGGTTCCTTGAGAACAGAAGTGGAACCTGTCAATTGGGATATAGGTAGTGTATTGCGTCACACGTACTACCTGTTCACTGACTCTACAGCTCGTCAAGCATTGTTTACCCAGTTGACAGGGTGTACAACTTTTCTTCTGAAGTTCTGTGGTGTGCAGTGATTACAGAATGCAACGTGCTTTCAAAGGGCATTACAGATTTGGGACCACGTTGTTAAGTTTCTCAAAGAAGAAACGCTTCCTAAAACAAAACCTGTAGGGATACTGAAAAGTGTATACTAGCTTTCTGCAAAACAATTGCAGGTGGATTTCAGCCTTTCCTTTCTGATAGGGTTTGATATATTTTGTTATTTTCCATCATTTTCCCTGAACTGATTGGCAAGATGTCTGCTTTCTTATTCTTCCATGAGAGGTGAGGCCAAAATAAATGTAATTAAATTAATATTTCCAAATGAATAGTTCCATAAAATTATATTGGTAATTTTGTGAGAAGTTGGTTAGGGAACCTGGGAAAATAGTCAAGGAAAAGTCAGGGAGAATCTTTTTACAAATATTGTAAGAATCGTGCATTTGACTTATGTAAGTGAATGACTAATACACACATGTTTTTACTATTCAAGGATAACATTGGGAAACCAAGTTGATGGTGTGCGGCTCGTGGATCCAGAGCTCATCCAAGCGTTCAGACAAAGATATCCCGATGGAAACTGCATGATTCCTCCAAAGTCCTAAGCTCGAGGCTGTGGGACTCAAGTTAACAAACTAAGTTCAATCATATTGTTTGTTCATCATGTCTATTAAATAAACAATCGGAAATTTTCTTTTTGTGAATAATTCTGGTTTTTAAGTGATGTTAACTTGTGTCGGCGCAAGTGAATAACCTGTGCTGTTACAAATTATATCAAGACAATTTACATTACACTTATTGTTCACTGCTCATATGGTGAATGCATTCATGGGGATATTTTAATTATCTTAAGTTTTACACTTGTAATTTTGCATTGGTAAAATTATCATTAATAAATAATTATAAAATATTGACCATTCACATTTTGTCTTAATAACTTTGCAAGATAATGATTTGTTTTACTCGATGTAAAATGTGTTTGTGGTTTATTTTCACAAATATTTTTGTGATTGAACTCCTTGATTATAATCTTGCCTACAATTCTCAAGGTAAAGAAGGCCACAAATTACAACGCGTCTTACTACCTGTTCAGGTTATATGCATTACTTGATAACTATCATTGTGAAATATTTATCTGCTGGTTCTACAGTAGTTTCTGTATTTATGGAAGTACAGATATACAAACCCATTTGAAAATCTGCTCCATTTCTACAGGTTTATATTTTTGTTTTCATATGTCTGCTCAGTTTAGTAAGAAGTTAATAACACTTTTGTGATTAGAAGAGGGGTATTATGGTTTAGCATGTTGTGCACAAGTTCTATATCCAGGTTGAGCCTGTTGTGCACAAGTTCTATCTCTAGGTTGAGCTTGTTGTGTACAAGTTCTATCTCTAGGTTGAGCTTGTTGTGCACAAGTTCTATCTCTAGGTTGAGCTTGTTGTGCACAAGTTCTATCTCTAGGTTGAGCTTGTTGTGTACAAGTTCTATCTCTAGGTTGAGCTTGTTGTGCTAGAGTTCTTCTCTAGGTTGAGCTTGTTGTGCTAGAGTTCTCTCTCTAGGTTGAGCTGTTGTGTGCACAAGTTCTATCTCTAGGTTGAGCTTGTTGTGAACAAGTTCTATCTCTAGGTTGAGCTTGTTGTGCACAAGTTCTATATCTCCAGGTTGAGCTTGTTGTGTACAAGTTCTATCTCTAGGTTGAGCTTGTATACAAGTTCTATCTCTAGGTTGAGCTGTTGTGCACAAGTTCTATCTCTAGGTTGAGCTTGTTGTGTACAAGTTCTATCTCCAGGTTGAGCCTGTTGTGTACAAGTTCTATCTCTAGGTTGAGCTTGTTGTACAAGTTCTATCTCTAGGTTGAGCTTGTTGTACACAAGTTCTATCTCTAGGTTAAGCTTGTTGTGTACAAGTTCTATCTCCAGGTTGAGCTTGTTACACAAGTTCTATCTCTAGGTTGAGCTTGTATACAAGTTCTATCTCTAGGTTGAGCTTGTATACAAGTTCTATCTCTAGGTTGAGCTTGTTGTGCACAAGTTCTATCTCCAGGTTGAGCCTGTTGTGTACAAGTTCTATCTCTAGATTGAGCTTTGTGTTACAAGTTCTATCTCCAGGTTGAGCTGTTGTGCACAAGTTCTATCTCTAGGTTGAGCTTGTTGTGACAAGTTCTATCTCTAGGTTGAGCTTGTTGTCTACAAGTTCTACCTCTAGGTTGAGCTTGTTGTGCACAAGTTCTATCTCTAGGTTGAGCTTGTTGTGCACAAGTTCTATCTCCAGGTTGAGCCTGTTGTGTACAAGTTCTATCTCTAGTTGAGCCTGTTGTACACAGTTCTATCTCTAGGTTGAGCTTGTTGTACACAAGTTCTATCTCTAGGTTAGAGCCTGTTGTGTACAAGTTCTATCTCCAGGTTGAGCTTGTACACAAGTTCTATCTCTAGGTTGAGCTTGTATACAAGTTCTATCTCTAGGTTGAGCTTGTATACAAGTTCTATCTCTAGGTTGAGCTTGTTGTGCACAAGTTCTATCTCCAGGTTGAGCCTGTTGTGTACAAGTTCTATCTCTAGATTGAGCTTGTTGTACACAAGTTCTATCTCTAGGTTGAGCTTGTTGTACACAAGTTCTATCTCTAGGTTGAGCTTGTTGTACACAAGTTCTATCTCTAGGTTGAGCTTGTTGTCTACAAGTTCTACCTCTAGGTTGAGCTTGTTGTGCACAAGTTCTATCTCTAGGTTGAGCTTGTTGTGCACAAGTTCTATCTCCAGGTTGAGCCTGTTGTGTACAAGTTCTATCTCTAGGTTGAGCCTGTTGTACACAGGTTCTATCTCTAGGTTGAGCTTGTTGTACACAAGTTCTATCTCTAGGTTGAGCTTGTTGTACACAAGTTCTATCTCTAGGTTGAGCTTGTTGTACACAAGTTCTATCTCTAGGTTGAGCTTGTTGTACACAAGTTCTATCTCTAGGTTGAGATTGTTGTACACAAGTTCTATCTCCAGGTTGAGCCTGTTGTGTACAAGTTCTATTTCTAGGTTGAGCTTGTTGTGTACAAGTTCTATCTCTAGGTTGAGCTGGTTGTGTACAAGTTCTATCTCTAGGTTGAGCTTGTTGTGTACAAGTTCTATCTCCAGGTTGAGCTTGTTGTGTACAAGTTCTATCTCTAGGTTGAGCTTGTACACAAGTTCTTTCTCTAGGTTGAGCTTGTACACAAGTTCTATCTCTAGGTTGAGCTTGTATACAAGTTCTATCTCTAGGTTGAGCTTGTTGTGTACAAGTTCTATCTCTAGGTTGAGCCTGTTGTGTACAAGTTCTATCTCTAGGTTGAGCTTGTTGTGTACAAGTTCTATCTCTAGGTTGAGCTGCTTGTACACAAGTTCTATCTCTAGGTTGAGCCTGTTGTGTACAAGTTCTATCTCTAGGTTGAGCTTGTTGTGTACAAGTTCTATCTCCAGGTTGAGCCTGTTGTGCACAAGCTCTCTTCAAAAATATCGAAAAAGTTAAATTTGCTTTTAAATGTTAATTTTTATTCATTTGACTAATTTTGATTTCAAATACAATTTTTTTTCAATTCTTGGTCATAAATATAATTTTTAACTTTTTTGAGTGATTATAAGCTATTTTCCATAGATTATGTAAAAACTGTCTAAATTTGAACAAAAAATTAAATTAATCATTTTTAGCGGTTTTGATAAGAAATCTCTTCAAAACGCTGAAAAAGTTAAATTTGATTTGAATTTTAAATCTTTTTATTTTAACTTAATCAGAGTTTAAATACATGTTTTTTTTCAATTTTTGGTCATAAATATCATTTTTATCTTTTTTGAGCGATTTTAAGTTAATTTCAATAGATTAAATCAAAACTGTCTAAATCTGAACAAAAAAGTAAAATTAATTATTTTTTGCCGTTTTGAAAAGTAATCTCTTCAAAAACATTAAAAACGTGATATTGGCTTTTAAATATTATTTTTTTTCATTTTTACTTATTTTAAGCTAAGGATGAATTTTGTGAACAGGCTTGCTTATGTTTTTAAAATGTTGGTACTCAGGCCAATAAATTCTGGAGAAACGGAAAAATGTCTTAAGTTGCGTCCAGACTAGTGAGCCGAGCCTCGAGCTGAACCTCAACATTCCTGCGAACCATATTTTGCTTCATAAATTTTATGTACTTCGGTGGATGACACATTAAATGAATAGGGAAAAATTAAAATTGGCCACCGCGGCTTTTTATTTACACCTTGCATCAAAGAAAAAAGGACAGGATAGACGATGGTGGCAAACTCAAATGTACTTAAGGTGAGCGGATTATAGTAGAAATAGTTTGCTTCACTAACTTAAATTTCAAGAAATTAGTGGTCACTACAAAAAGTTAACTCAAATGTCACCAAGTGATTAAGCATCTAATTATTTTGATTGGGCCAAAAGTGCAAAAAAAAAAGTTCACATTTATGAGAATCCTTAAGTGTGCAGGAAAGACTCGCAATAATATGTATACGTTTCTTAACAACCAGTGATTCTTATACCAGTCTGCAATACCTATTTAAGGTCTATAAGCAGAGTAACTATATAATTAATAAAGTATGTAATTATTTTAATGGCATAGAAATTAGGAAGGAAGCAGTTTAGAGGTAATCTACCCGCATTTGCGTGGAAGGATAGTGAGAAACCATATAGAAAAAACCACCCTCGATAGACCCGACCGGGATTCAAACACCGATCTCCCCGCCTTGAGCACACCAGTCCAATACGAGATCGCTGCGTTAGACCACTTCACCACTGAAGCAGGTTGGGACGTATTTACCCACAAAATCTACCAGGGGTGACAGTCTATTCTTTGTCCACCCCTCTCTCCCCAGAGGCAGTTTCAAACTTATTTTAAGTGTGCAACAAACTTGCTAAGAAAAAGTGTTGCCATTGTTGTACAGTTTACAACATGTAACTGTAAATATTGTTTTTAATTTACTATCTAATTTTTAAAGATTAAATTAATTTTTTTTTATTTCCCTCGGCCTATTATAAAACAAATTCGCAATTAATATTTAATATGTCAATTAAAAAAAAAATTCAAACAAAATTTCAAGTTGCAGTAAAATTTACAACACGCAACTGCTCATCTAATACTTCAAGTGCATGTGATGGAAGGTTAATTAGAAATAAACAATAATTTAAAGTTGCAAGTGGTTTGGCTCGAGGCTCAGCTCGCAGCGCTGTCCGGTGAGTTTTGAGCCGAGCCTCGTAACATCCTTTGATGTCCGTCGAAATACCGACATTCACTAACTAAATCAGCAATACTGCACTTGTCTGCTGTTGACCGGCCTCAACGCAGTGTTGCCAAACTTCAGTATGGACATTTCCCAAAACATTCAAAACATCGGGTATGGTGCTAGAAGCATCTATGAGAGCTAAATGTAAAGAGTGGCTGATGCAATGTATGTAAACAGCTCTATTCTCTTTGGAACTAATTACACCTTTCACGTGGCCGCTCATATTCCTCACACCATCAGAGCATTGCCCTCGACAAAACATCTTCAATAATAGCTGCTAGAGTGTATCCTATAGTTGAGAAATTAAATACTCAAACACAATAAAATCATCATTTACATGTTGCAAAAAGAAATAGAAAGTTGTTCTTTTGTAGAAATATCCATCGTCTCATCTACAATAAGAGCAAAGTACTTATTTTATTTCTTTATTCAAATTACTCACTACTGCTAGAGCCAATAATTTCAGTATTTCATTTTGGATATCATGGGAAAACCAGTTATGCCGCTTGAGGAACCAATCTTTAATTTCAGATATTTAATTTCCTCTTAATTCAAGTAGTTCATACATATTACCCTCCTTTTCTTGTTTGCCTCTGAAAGCAAGACCAGGAGTAGCTAAGAATTTTATTCTTGAAACCATGCTAATAAGAGCTTTCTGAGCTTTTTCCATTTTCTTGTTAACTTGGCCACACCTGGCATTTGATTGAAAGCTAAATGAGCTTCTTCGGAATATTTTATCAAATTGTAAAATCCAGAAACAATGAAGGTTGAGTCAACTTTTGATCTAGTAATAACTTTCAAGTTAAGCTTTTTAGCTTGCAGAAAAACAAAACATTTTACAGTTCAATGAAGCCAGGGCCATTTCTTGTACCATTCTGTTTTAAATAAAGTTGTTGTACAGTTACTTACAATAGGTGAACTTAAAGTTCCAGGTATATTTGCGTTGGCTGAGTCCAATTTAGAATCAATTGGAGCAACACCTGCATCTTCACTATACAAAGATTTAGATTCACAAATATTTACGTCATAACTTCTGAACCTATTGCTACTTGTCTCATCGTCGCGATTTTCAATACATTTCGATTTGCTTTTAAAGAAATCAGTTATCTGTTGTCTTTTCATTGTGTGGTCAATGGCTACTTTTGCATTAATGATACGAGCAGGCACAAGGGTTCGGAAACAGAAGAAAACATAACAACATAGCAAACTTTAAACAACTCTCGTGGTTGGCGCGGACTCACATTGTTAACTGCCAGTTCAACACACTACTTCGGTGAGTGTGACCACATTACAGGGTTGCCAGCTGCCGCGAACAAAAGGAAGAAAACATAGCAAAAATAAACACAGATACTGACGGACGGCACGCTTTCACCCACCTGTTCCTGTCCTGTCCTGTGAGAATCTGACCCTTCTGACTCTTACAGCAGATTATTAAAGGGTCATATGACCCCCCTGATCCACTGGTTCCACCACCCCTGCTCCGAAGGGTTTTTGGAATTATATATCTAGCCCTAAATTTAGGCAAAGGGCAAAAAGAGAGAAAAAAAAAGATTTTCTCAAAATTAGCAAACAATTTTGATTAAATTCTATATCTAGGCACTATTTTTTATTATTACAAATATGATGGAAATCCTAATTTTCTCAAAAAAATCACTTTTTAGGGTATTTCACATAAGGAGATTTTCCAATTTTGATTATTTATATGCATCTATTTGAGATATGAAATAAACTATCATTTTATAGTTGTGGTACTATTAAAGATCACTATCTTTTATTTGAAATATATTTTTGTAAAACCAATAATTTCTGAGCTATAAGCAATAATTATATATCATTTTAATTCAGTTCTTTGAAAATGAATTTTATTCTTATGCTCTTTGGTTGACAAAGATGTTTCTCTTTTCTCAATTTTTCTGAAACAGTGTTCCTAGTTCCTAATACCATAGAGTAAGTAATTAAGTAATAGTGTATATTATTTCATTAATGATCTTTGGTGTAGTGTTTCTACAACAATGTATCCTCCCTACTACATAAATAGGTATGTTTAATTCCTTTTCTTAATTTTTTAAATCTTGAATTTCCTGACTACCTTAGGACTCTGGAAACTCGAGATATTGAATGTCCCATCTTTAATAAAAACTTCTGTAGCGTTTATTACCATAAAGCTACAAGAGTTAAAGAAATCAACACGACTGGACACTATTAAAATAAACAAGAGTGAACTCACCATTGCCCCATTATGTAGTTGCGCCTGCCGAGTGGGCTCCCTGCACCAACACTACGTTCCACGATAAACATTTGGCTTAGACTAACCGCGTGAAGATTGTGGTATGATTCTTCGCGAGGCATGTTGGGAAAAGTGTGATTTATATGCCCGAGAAGACGGTGCAATGTAGAAACATTTCTTCTGGATCTTTCCCGATGCTACTTAACTGTTCGACCTCCATCTAGCTATCCCTTCCATCTCTTTCTTGTTATTGTGGTTTTCCTTTGTTTTCGCTACCCCCTCCTTCCCCTCTCTGAGCCAGAATGTTAGCATATATAATGGTTTTAATTACAAGGAGGTTTTACTCTTGTCAGGACACTGTCCTAAGACACATATAGGTGTTCAGGATGTTATAAGGTTCAAAATTCCATTTCGGCTATTATATTCTAAAATTCTATTTTTGGCCAACATATTAATGTTTAAATTTACAGAACAAATATAAATATTTAAACATATAAAGGAAATTAATGTAGATAATTATGAAATATTGTTATGATAAATAATGTTTGCTTTTTATAGACACAAAGTTCCCTTCTGGGTTTGTGTGGTGTTAACTTTTCTGATATGGAGACGCTATCTTTTGCATTGGTGGTTAACTTTATAGCCTATTTGGCTTGGAAACTGAAAATTAAATTAGTAGTATTTTGCTAATTTTTTACACGTAGTCTTATGTGTGATTTCGTTTAATGGAAATGGGCAAACTATGTTAAAAGTGAGGTTAGTGTTTGAAATCGCTTTTGAAGCCACTTGGCAGTTAAGGCTGGGTCAGGTTAAGGACTTTCAGTCCACTGTTGTATTTAGTTTTTTTTGGAAGAGTTACGAATACTCTAAATTTTGAATCTTTATGATACCTTTTATATATATATATATATATATATATATATATATATATATATATATATATATATATTCTTTTGTTATATTGTGCCATATACAACATATCTACATTTTATATTAATAAAATGACTATTATTTACTTTTGTATTATTTTTTATGTTTCATATACTCATGTTTATTTCCCTTACTAATTGCCGGGAGAATTTTTAAATATTTAAAATATTAAATATTTGTAGAGTGGGTTTGGGGAAGCAGAAGACAAATGGACCTGAGTTGGTCCATTTACCTTGTGATGGTCCTATCAGCTCCTCTGCAATTATTATTATTTATCTTTTGAAATACTTAGTTTTTGTTTTTTATGTTGTGCACCGGCCTTTATTCATTGGTGAATTAAGGGGGTGTTTACACTTATGCTAGATGAAAATAAATTGACAAACTCACCCGTGAAATCAGTGCCAATGTCTGATTTCAAAACCATTTGAACTATTTTCACACTACGATGAGAACTGACTTTGGGAACTAATAAATTGTTTCACTCTTTTGACATTACACCTGCTTGAACTCTGTTAATACCAAACAATACCACCAAAATCCAGCTATACAACAGACGTAACATAGAACACTCAACTGTTGCAGAAGCTGAAAAGGATACCAATCTCAGCCTAAGATGTTTTAGGTTATAGAAGGCCGTTAACACTATTCACTAACACTATTCAGATTTTAACTATAAAATTATTAAAATATGGACCTATGTTGGTTATAATATATTAGAATGGTTAAAACAAGATTACAGCAGCAAGTCCTTGTGGCTATTACAGGTAACAATGGTATAAATAGCTCCTATTACCACAAAGGTCAATGTTAAAAGATGAAATAAAGGACATACAATGACTTAAATCCTTTCAAACACACTATATATTCTCTAGCAAATGCACTCAAAAGGACTTATGTTGACTTAAGCCTATTATACCAACAATGATGTAAAAATTTTGACGTGGGTTGTTTAAACCATGAGTAATATAAAATCTCCCGAGCATGATTGACTAAAGTCCTTTTTACCAATAGATAGAGCCATTTTTTCTGACACAGGATCTGATTCCAACTCAAAAGTGATAATTTCTGACTCAAGTCCTTTACAGATTTCTCAGCGAGAGGCGGGTAGGAAAATGGAAAACGACAAAAGTGGGAGATAACTTGTTGAAGAGACATGTGACGTGACCGGCTGAACATCTGATGATCCATGTTCTTTTGGCTGGAACAACCCAGAATACCCCATTCGGACGCTTCTAAAAGACGGTACTAGGTTCGAGTACTAGGTGTGCCTTGCAGCACTCTTGGCGATGATGTTGAGTTGTTCAACGTAGCTGTGGCTATTATTGAGACCAGACGTGTACATCGGAGGTAGAGAGAGAGAGAGAGATAAAGAATGGCCAATGGGTAGTTCAAGACAACACCATAGTATGGGGCACACGGTCAGTTTGAAAGAGTCTATAATTATTTATCGATTATTTGATGGATGTAAAACATGGATGTTCATGGACTTGTAGCTTGGAAACTATGCTACATTTGTTAACCTTAATAAACCCTTTACATACATTTACACATAATCAAATCATTATAAAATTCTCTGATTACTATCACAACATATATATCAGAATCACATTGTGATCATATTAAATCAATTATAGTTCTAAATGTCACCACCATGTCTCCTAAAGGTGTTAGGATGGGCAACAGGAGAAGTTGGGGTATGGCATATTAATAGCATTCAAGTGATTTTAAATGAGATTTTATTAGAAACAATGTACTAGTTTGAATGGTTTGACATTTAACTATATTAATGTGATGGAAATGTCTTAATTTAAAGATCAAAACCATCATTTCAGCAACTCTTGTGTTAAATGAACCTAGTTTGTTTCCCGGTCAGAATTCCCTCTAGTCCACCTCATGGCATGGTTAGACTGACACTCGATTTGTTCTTATGATCCTGAGTATAGTCATCTCTTATTACCCCTACCACAATTCACAATCAAGACTTAATAACTCGACAATCCTCTCTTGGGACCATCGAGTTGGTATGTTTAAACCCCTCAATGCCAAAGACCCTACCAATCAGAGACTTCACCTCATTCTCGGCAAAACACGCCGAGTCTACATTACAATATTGTTTGTTGTTAATTGTTATGTTGCTGACACTAAATGGTTTACTTGGCATAGCTTCATATTTTTTAACAAGTACAAGACGTGTGCTTCGTAAACAAAGTCTAACACTCGACATCTGGTGGTGAAAGCATTCATTCATTTTTGTGCACTTTTACATGGATAATGGTTTTAGATGTTAGTCAACTAGTATGACATAATTAATGCTATTGGTGAATTAAAGTTTTTAATTTTTATCAACAAATTAAAGAGTTAGTATAGCAAAATTACTTATTACAGAAAAGTATTCTTAGTTTTAAATAACAATCAGGCAAACTGTTCCAGTGGTGAAATTTAGTCTTAAATATTAACATAAAATTTTATGACAAACTCACAACAAAATCAAAAATGAACAACACATTATAATTCTTTACTAAAAAATTATAACCAACCTGATCTTAAATGTAAAACACTGTACAATTCTGTACTTTGCAATTTGCACTTGGCATGTACAACTGGCATTCACAAATATGTTACCATTAAAGTAATAAATTAGTTACTATGCATAATGACAGGCTATTTTACAAAGTAATCGAGATTAGTGGTTAGTGTGATAATAATAAATTGCATGTATTTAAATACATGCAATTTATTATTTTAACATTATTTACATAATAACAAAACCTGTTTGGCTGAAGTGATAAATTATAATATTCTGAAAATATATTTTTGAAGGGGGCTTGTGAAATAAAGTTTGCAATATTTTTCCAGTGAAACAATGTTTTATTCTTACTATTTTTAGATGGACAACCTCCAACTTGTTTAAACAGGACAAACTGTCATGACATTTCGAATTGCAGAGCAGTCCATTACTTTTGCAGCCACGTTTTGTTGAAAAGCATTTTTCCTTGCAGTTGCATCTCTTGTGTCCTTGACCACCTGTGATTGACATTTACCCTTGCAGTTGCATCTCTTGTGTCCTTGACCACCTGTGAGTGACATTTTCTTGTACACTCACAGAGACAGTATAACATTGGGAACTTCCTCTTGTAAAATAAAAAAACTGGTTCCTCGAATAATTTTGAGCCAATCATCCTCCTTTGGTGCCAATGTCATACATCTCGCCATCAGCATCCACCTGCAGAATGACCCCTAGAATATTCCCTTCCCCTGTCGACACCAGTAACTCAGACTTTTACGGTGTCTCCAATCTTGCCCGTTGGACACTTCAGACATGAGCCATGTTCTTCATGAATTGAACAAACCTCAGGCCAGTGCTGAGTTTGGTTTGTTTCTGTCCAAGGCAATATTCTGATTTGCGCGCTCTGCAGATCCTTGCAACTGGCTATGTCTTGGCTTTCCATGAATTATCTTCAATATAATTTTAATAATAGTCATTTTAATTGTAGTAAGGAACACATCTAGTTATCTCAAAAATAGAGAATAACGGGTATAACCATAAAAAGTCAACTAATCAAGATAATATGTGATAAAGTATAAGACAATTTTATTTAAAATAAACGTCAACAATTAGTTTATTAAAGTTAATTCTGTTATAAAATATTTAAAATAATAGAATATACTTAATTTATGAGTAGTCAATATATTAGAATTTGCTATGAATTGAATTATTTATAAGTTGGAGAGCAAATATTATATAGTCAATATTTACATAGAGCCCTAATAAAAAGTAATTAAATTATAGTTGACAAGTAAATTTGAATGATAGCTAAAAACTTTACAAATAGACATGTATAATGAGAATTAAAATTTCTAAACATAAAAGCATATTAAAATTATAATACATAATGCAGGTTGAAAAGAAACAATGACTAGATGAAAACATCTTTAACTAAAGACATTTAACTGTTTAGAAATACATAATAAGTTATGTTATTGACTATAAATGGCACAAACTTCTTCAATGATGTGGTTGCGGAATTCATGGCCATTGTCTCTGCAGTATGCTGGAGCGCCCAAAATGGTGAAAATATCAACCAGGGTATGTGTCATTTCCTCTCCTGTTTTACTTTTCAAAGGCCGCAACTGTATACCTTTAGTAAGATGATCCTGGTAGACGAGTATGAATTTGTAGTCGTGGTCGGGTTGTCCCTGCATGTCAATTAAATCGACCTAACATCTTGAGTTAATCTCTTTAAAAATCATTAGATGCACTAGAAGTCCCTTTTTTTGCACTTTACATTTTTTTTTGACAGGTTTCACATAACGTCAAGTACATTGTTACTTGTTCTTGAGTGGTGTTTCTATATTTTTTCTGCAGCTCTTTCAAAATTCTTGTCCTTCCCCCATGTCCAATTGCCAAGTGTGTCATGTGAATTATTTTTAAGATCTCCCCTGTGTGTGCACATAATATCAAATTGATGATGACGCATCACTCAACGGTTTTACTAACTTTTCACTATCACCTGACTTCATAATGTTGTGTCGGTTTAGCCTCAGACATATTCCGGTGGTTTTAAATTTTGACTCTCATACTTTCTCAATAAAGTGCTGGTACCCTTCTTTACTCTTGAGCCCACAATTTTCCTTCTTATTCTTGACAGCATTCAATAGCTTTTATCTAAAACAAGCTTCTAGTGTGTTAAAACAAACAGATTCCATATCAAGATATACCACACGTCCACACTCAATGAAAGATGGACCTCAACTGATATGCACAACAAAGAGACAGGTTCAAACTTGCACAAACGTGAGATTTATCTCTTTATCCAAAGGGTGCTGGTTAATATTCGTAATAGCACATTAATGTGAAAAATCTAACTACAACACAGAAAATGTATCACATTCACCAGAACTGTTGGTTATTATACATAACATCCGGTGATTATGTAAATTAACCTGATTTATCAAATTAACAGTATCATATATTCTATGTTATTTAGTAATTTAATCCTCTACATAACTTACTTTGTACATAATATATTTGTATTCTAAAAATTGAAAAATGACACCTGCACGGCAAGCATGGATCTCTATGAAATGTCATACATAGCATGTCGTATGGCTGAAATGCGAGCATTGATCTTTTTAATGGCATCATATGATCGATGACGCCGCCATCTTCCCATCATTCATGTCATAATTTAAAGTCGGACTCAAAGGGCTGTCTTAACCATCGTCATAGCAAATATATTTTATAAATAATTACATTTAGTGAGTGCTGTGGCTGTTCAAACTGAAGAATTAATTTATTTTACGTTCATGCAATCGGTAAGTAACAATAATAGTGCTTTATCAATATGATTAACTAACGTATTTTTATTTATTTATCAGTTAACTAACTGAGATGTACATGTTGGCCTGTTTCAGCTATGTAATAGTTTAACCTTTTATAAATAATTTATTCTAGTGAGTGTTATATTTGCTTAAACTCTTTATTTTGATTTAAGTTTGTGCAAATGAAAAGTCAGAGTATTAGTGTTGTACTAAGATAATAATTACTTAAATTGTTTGTTTTTATTTACCATTTAACTTGATGAAGTGTAATCATTACCTTATGGCTAGCCCTAAAAACAATGGTGTTTCTTTTTAAGGTTATGCCGACGGTTTAAATTTAAAATATTTGGCTAGGGACATGTTTTCATAACTCTAACGTTGTATAAATGTAATAATGTTGCAGGTTCTTACAGCTGTATGTTTTCCCCAAATGGCATTTACGAGCAATTGTGAAATATTTCTCTTTGGCAATTTGTAAAACATCTCTTATTGTCTGAGAAGAGTTAAAACTCTTTTTAGGCCTACCTAGCAGCTGTCAGAAGTGTGGATCAAAACAATAGAATCATGAATTAAACAGTAAGTTGAACTATCCTTTAAAGAAATCCTGGATAACATTTTAATTTGTATCCCGAGTTTAACTAGGCCTAGGCCCACACAATATTAGCTAATTATGTATGAGTTTAACTAGGTCTACACAATATTAGTTAATTATGTATGAGTTTAACTAGGTCTACACAATATTAGCTAATTATGTATGAGTTTAACTAGGTCTACACAATATTAGCTAATTATGTATGAGTTTAACTAGGCCTACACAATATTAGTTAATTATGTATGAGTTTAACTAGGTCTACACAATATTAGCTAATTATGTATGAGTTTAACTAGGTCTACACAATATTAGCTAATTATGTATGAGTTTAACTAGGTCTACACAATATTAGCTAATTATGTATGAGTTTAACTAGGTCTACACAATATTAGCTAATTATGTATGAGTTTAACTAGGTCTACACAATATTAGCTAATTATGTATGAGTTTAACTAGGCCTACACAATATTAGTTAACGATGTATGATTGCAGTTATTTTCAATTGACCCATTACATACTGTCTCCCTAAGCGTATACAAGCCTAGATGGGACAAAACCTAAGAACTCTACCTTTTAGGTGAATTTTATTTATCGAAAAACCTGAAAATCACAAAATTTATACTATTATAACACTCACAAAAATGTGGTGAATCCAATTATACTAAATTGACAATTATATTAAAAAATACATGTTACAGTGAATCATTCAGACCCAAATTTACCGAAGTAACGCAGGAACAAGTATTGTTGAGAAATTTTTAAAATTACACAACAACAACAGTACCTATATTATAGAGCTTGATTGACTGATCTGACACCTTAGCTCAGTCAGTAGCATGTCCACAGAGGCATGGTCGAAAAAGTTATCATTGGTGAAATGTGGGTTTACCCTTTCACAGTGATGAATTAAAGGCTGGGGACTGGATGTTGTGCCTGTCCTAGTCTTATGCCGAGATCACAATCAACTTAAATTTAACTTAACCTAATGTTCTCTTAAAGTTAACTTAACTTAAGAAAACATGTGTGATCATGATTCACATAACTTAACGTAACAACACGAGCCAAACATCTGCATTCTTGAGTATGATCTGTGATTTCTACTATTTGTAAAGTATCTATTTGTGAATGTTTACAGTTTTCAATCAATATAATAAATATCTATTACTAAACTTTTTTGATGAATTTAGCTTTCCTATTTTAGTTTAATTATTTCGTTTCAATGTCTGATCACTAGAACTAAAGCTAAATAGTATGCCTTGGTCTTAAAACCAACAAATGAATTACTAAATAGCCCTGTTGACGTCACTTGCA
This sequence comes from Timema podura, assembly GCA_033556935.1. Classification (NCBI taxonomy): domain Eukaryota; kingdom Metazoa; phylum Arthropoda; class Insecta; order Phasmatodea; family Timematidae; genus Timema; species Timema podura. The sequence continues at coordinate 59,316,910 of JAVRXN010000007.1, forward strand.
TAGTGATTGGCTGGCTAGATCACGTGATATCCTTCACTTAAAGTAGAAGACCTCCCATGACATCTCTTACGATAAGTTAACTGCATCATGATCGCTTTCATTTAAACACACAAGGAGATCCTTTATGTTAAGTTACGTTAAGTTAAATTTAAGTTAACGTTATATTAACTTTAAGTTAACGTTATATTATAAGGCATGTGAAGCTACGACAGGCCTATCAAGACGGTAGTGTAAAATATATGGCTTGAATAAAAAACTGACTCAGTTAACAGTAATGGATGTAAAAATAGAGTCTGACTGAAACTTTTAAACAATATTAAAAATTTATATTCATCTTATAGCAGATGTTTATTAAAAGATAAGATTTTAAAAGCATTAATTTTGTTTTAAAAATTTTAAAGTGTTCATTATATTTTTGTTTGCCTTTAATTAAGATGAAATAGGTTATTACCATGTTAAAGTTGTGTATATTTAATTTTTTCAGGCAACTGTGATTGTACTGAGGCACAACTTAATGAAACCCATCCGCAATGCTCCTGAAAACACCGCTGAAGGTCGATACTCAACTTAAACACAATTTATCATTGTCAAACAAGAAATTGTGTGGAGTGCCTCCTTAAAGCCATGAAAAGTGAATCGATGTATTCATTTGGAAAAATTCCTCAAATTTTGTTTGTGCGATTTTGTACAACATTTTGTGGAACAATATGGAGTACCAATTAATTCAAAACCATTTATTATCACAAAATATTTAAATAATAAGCATTTTATTCCCATTCTTTCACAGTCCAAACAGTTTTAAATTCATATATTTAAAGTAAAAACAAATGAAACAATATTACTCATTTTCAACAACCACAAAGTTTTGACATAAACTTTAATGATTAATATTTATGTATATTTTCACTATAGGCACACCGGTATATTCTAATTAAAGACAATTTCTAAGCTAATATGTCATATCATTCAATATATTTTTTGTAAGCTAATTAGTACAAGTTGTGGTTAGCCTCAATCGGCAGTAAGAAACAATTCTGTGAACAAGTTTTTAAACAAAACTTTATGCAGAATTTTGTGGAAATATAACATCCTAGGCCAAATTAAGTTGGATGTAAGTATGAAACAATAGGTAATAGGTTAGGCTCATAGACTAGTGGCTCTGCGTTTGAACATGTACTTGCCTTAGAATAAAATATGTTGATTAGATAAAACTTTTCCCAAAGTGGTGTAATTCTTAGTGTTAATAATATTTTAACAGACATGTCACAATGAACTTTGTCAAGTTAACGGTTAGAAATCATTTTGTCCCTTACTTAAGTGCATTGTGTGTGTTTGAAGACAAGTTATGAACCAAACATAAATATCTTGGCTAGCAAAATGTAACATGTTTCAAACTAATGTGGGATGGATTATCTAAGTTTCTGGTTTTAATATATGAAACATATCAATTTATTTTATTTTTTTCACTAGAGGTGCTACTTTAAATGTTTACACTACAAGTTATTGGAATTAATTTTGTCTAAGACACTCATTTGAAAATTTAATATGATAAACTTTCCTTATTTAAATCTATGCATTATTAAAATATTTACAATTTGATTAGAGTTATTCACTACAATACTTACTATTCATCAAGTTTAATTTTTAAATACCCATTAAAAATTGTAAATAACAGGTAGCAGCACATTAGACTAATTCAAAATTCAACTAGCCTTTTAGTGGCATACTGGTTGGACAAGTTTCGTCTTCTCTGATTTGGGGTATAAGTTCGGTACTTCCACATTTTGTCCATGCAATAAAACCAGTCACAGTATGTATTTATAAAAACAATACTACTTTTACTTAAAAGTACTGCTATGATTAAAAGAGAAATTAGTTTAAATGTGTAGGTGAGGTCACGTATATAATTTGAAATTAAAAAAACTGTACCTTTCTTTCACTTTCTATATTCAATGTCATAATTAGTTAATAATGTTAAGCAGGGCTGAAATAAAATTTGAAAAACTGTAAAAAAACAATGTAAATTCTTGTAACTACTGTGTTTTTATTATTTATTATTAAAAAATGTTTATGTGATTTTAACGTTGATGTTACAATTCATTATGAGCTATTTCTTTCATATGATGATGTCCTGAACTGTTTATATTTTTATCTCCAATAATAATGATAACAATAGAAAAAATAGCGCTAGAAAAAATTATATTGAAAAACCACATTCATAAAAAAGGCATTATCAGCATAGGTCTTGTTTTATGTATCCAAACTTAACATGAAGAACATGTGCTATCATAAAAAATTTGTCACAACCACTTTAGCGAATCAGGAATATTTAGACAAAATACCAACTGCCAAGATAGGCACAGTTATATAGTTGTGGGTAGTTTCCTTTAACCACTATGTTTTCATTAATTTTAGTTGAATTGAAGAGAATTAACATCTCTTGTATTGTTAAAAACTATTTTCCACTATTCTGAAGCTGTGATCCAAACACAAAACGGCCATTTCAGGGCCTAAGCCTGATTTCTGATTAATCTTAAACTGCAGAACCTACAACTGGTTTGCTTGTGAATTTACAAAGGTGATATTCAAATAAAAAAGTCAAAACTTGCCTAGGAGTAGAATTGAAAAAATAACTCGGGCAAGAATGATAAAGTTTTTCTGCTGGATTTTGTCCCTTCCCATAAGCTGTGGATAAAAGCCACACTCATTAAGAAACTTTAGTTATTTACAATAACACATGAATTATGTTATCTCCTCTCACTGATGCCAGTTCTGTCCGAGGCAATGACAGATTCTTGTGGACCTGTTACCTTCCCAGTGATGAAAGGGAAACCATGTAGGCCTAGTCCACAAGCTACTCCCATTCACTTTCACACTTATAATTGTGGTTAATTTAATAGGCTCCATGAATAGATACAAATTATTGTGAATGTATTAAGAAAGTGATGATTAGGTCTACTAATATTTATCTTTGCCCGTACTCTGAGGAGGAAGTAAAGCAATTTGAGTACACTATAAAACTATAATTAAATAGAAAACTGAATTTGATATAGGCCTATTGTTAAATCATTAGCTACGAGCTTTTTATTATGATACTGTATCTATAACGTATATAGTTTTCAAAACTACATAGGTAAAATATGTTTTAATTACCTCATAAATTTATCAAATTCATTATATTTTTTATAATTTAGGGGGTCATTACCTTAACCAATATAAATACATTTTAGCATTAATATAATCATATTTAACTATATACATTTATGATTTATAGTGAAAATATTAAGAATAGAGATTATTTACGTTCATCAAGTTCATTGCAACTCACATGGCGATGTTTTGAAACTCGTGGCAAGATAATACATATTTTGATTGGTGTTCAACTACTTAATGGTGCTACCAACCCTATAATATACATAGCTAAACCAGCTATCATGGTTGCCAACTCACTCTATTCACACACTAGCGCCCATCAAAGTTTACACGTCGTCATACGTGCCATAGCGGTTATGACATAGCGTGTGACGCGCAAAATGAAAATATCCGTGCTCGACCTGCTGGACACAGGAATAGAACCCGGGACCTTTGGCTTAATACGCCAATGCTCTAACAATGAGCTATCCAGAGCATTAGCGTACTAAGCCAAAGGTCCCGGGTTCGACTCCTGTGTCAATTTTCAATTTTCTGAATATGATATTTAGATGAGTAAGTTCTCAATAAAAGCATACAAAATAGTTTTGGATATTTGATTCTTAATATGTTTGTCTAGTTGTGATTTCGATCTAAGTTCGCCATAATATAAAATATATAGTTATTATAGCACACTTTCAACAAACTATTTGAATAGTCTTTCAAAGTCATTAATAATCCATTAATAAACAAATTTGCTTGAGACATAACCACCACCTTGGTCAAGTGGTCAGTGTCATTGCCTAATTACACTTCAGTTAAATTTAACACTCCTACATCATAACGATGATGGATCTATTTTATTGGAAAAGGTTGAAATAATTGTAGGGTTAATAGTTTCAAAATTTATTTTAAATGATAAAACAACAGATCTAATAATTTTATCATCTTGTATAAAAATATATAATCTATTGGTGTACACAAACCAAGTTTGTTGAGATTACAATTTTTATAAACAATCAGTAAAATACTATTAAAAAAAACTCAACCCTCTTCCTGGCCAAATTGTGCAATTTGAAAATTATTTCCTCTCGTAATAATATGTATAGTATAGTCCGACACCGTAGTTAAGTTTGTCTACTGAGCTAAGGGTTCTGGGTTTGATTTCAGGCATGTCTGAAATGTGGGTTTTCCCTCTCACAGCACCGGGATGGATGTTGTGTTTGTTCTAGAGTTAAGTTAGTTTATAAGTCTTGTGCTGATGTGATCAGTCGGTTTAGAAAGTGTGCATTAAATACCTCTAATAAATGAAAACAATACATAGGCCTATGTGTACATTATTCTACAGCTTTATTTACATTTTGTAACTATATGGGGACTTCCAGTGTTGAACTAAGAACAAATGGTGCTATTTATATGGCCTTAATATAGGTATTTAGAAATAGATGCATGTTGACACTTTCAACAAGATTTAACCAGGAGCTGAGATGAAATGATCAACCCTCTCAGTTCTTTTTAAAACAATGTTCAAAGATTGCAGTTTGCAGTCAAAACCTTTTTTCATCGCCACATTGTACCTGTCCTAGCTAAATGGATTTAACTACACTAATAGATGAAGATGAGGATACCAGTGTTGGTCACAACTGATATTACACTGAAAGATCAATTATGTTAACTAAGTTTGTGTGAACGATAATTTAGAAATAAAACATTGCTATCTTCTGTTAAGAATATAACTCCATTCTTCACCTCCCTTGCTCTACCACATGAAAAGTCACTTGAGAAACTTTCTCTTTTCCAAATAACATTGTCGTAATGCCAGTTGAGACATTTTGTGCAAATGACGACATCAGGAACGCTGTCATAATAGTGCACATTCATTCACCTATTAATATAATTTATATAAAATTGTTGAGGAAGTGTTTGAATATGATGGATAAGAGGAGAGAAATGAGGAAAGTAGAATGTTGTTGGTATTACTTGCACGGAAAGGAATGACGGTACAAAAAGAAAAGATAAAGTTATGAAATTACTAGATACAGATGGAATAGGGAGCAAATGTCTGTATTAGATTACTTACTATGTACAAGGAAATGAAAAGGTAGACAAGTAGGATGGGAATGAAGACGAAATGTAGGAAAACAAGAAATAATAAAAGTGTGGAGGCTTAAAAATGAAGAGGAAAGAGAACTATATCTAACTAAGGCAAAAAGCTTAACGGTTAACAATGGGATTTGAAGTGTAGAGGTTAAATGGGAAGCATTCAGAAGGAGTTTTAAGAATAGGAATGAGGAAACAGGGGGAAGAGTTTAAAGAGAAGAAGAGAAGGGTGAAGTATGTGGTACAGGAAGCTAGGAAAGCTTGAATGGAAAAATGGACAAAGATGCTGGAAAGGGATGCATGAGAAATTATTAAGGTGTTATATAACCAGTTAAGAAACAGGCGAGAGAAGAGACAAGATGTGGCATTGTGCTCACTATATACATTCGTCCTCTTGTGCTCAATTAAACATGTTAAACGCCTGAAAGAAAGAAAATGAAGAATTAAAAGAAAACTTGAAACTATTGCGGGAAAAGTCCACTTTAAATCTAAATGTTATGAAAAAACTCAAGAAAGAAAATCTCAATTTGAAATATAAAAAGAAAACCATTGTTTCTTCAAAAGCCTATGCTAGAAATATATTAAGAAATATCTTTACTCAGAATCAAATTGACATAATTCTGGGACTGAAGAAGAAAGTAAAATGGACAAATGAAGAAATATCTATAGCATTTACTTTAAGATATTTCAGTAAGCGTTGTTACCTCTTCTTAAAAAACAAATGACGTAAAATATGATGAAATTGTTGGACCTTTTTCACAAATGCAGGTGGTCATGGCTCGTGGCTTATTTTCAAAATGGAAGCAGCCTGTTTACGTAGATTTTGACAGAAAAATGACGAAGAATATTCTTGATTCCCTTACAGTTAAATTGTATGAAATTGGATACACCGTAAAAGCCTGTGTGAGTGACTTAGGAGGAGGAAATATTGGTTTATGGAATGAACTGGGAATTTCCATTGAAAAAAACGTTCTCTTCTCATCCAGCCTCACAAGAAGAGAATATTTATTGCTTTGCTGATGCACCACATGTCCTTAAGCTAATAAGGAATTGGCTTTTAGATACTCGCTTTCGTTTAGGTGACGGAAAAATATGTAATATATATATATATATATATATATATATATACTTAGCTCCGCGTCTTACTACCCGTTCGGGTTATACGCTTAAGTACTAATTACACTAATGGATTAGGATTTGGGAAGGTTGAATTTGAGGAAGTGAACCCGCATTTGCGTGGAGGGAAAGTGGAAAACCATTTAGGAAAAACCACCCTCAGTTCACCCGACCGAGATTCGAACCTCGATCTCCCCATCCTTGGTGGTCTGGCACGTTAGCCAACTACGCCACCGAGGCGGGTGTCTGGATTAAGCAATCGAGGGAACTAGAGGAAGAATTCTGTAAACATCACGAAGAAACACTAAGAAAAGGACATGGTGTAGTATCGAATTTAGTTATTAATTTAACAAAAAAACTCATCCTGGAATTTCTAAAGAAGTTGTCAGCGCATTTATTTGCCAAAGGACATTAATTAGAATGAAATTTTTGAACAGTACACAGGTCTGGAAAAGGACTAAAAGAGTGTACAATTCAGACGACCGATAAGAAATTCAAGAAGATCATTACATAACAAAAAGTAAGTAGCTGTCATTAGAAGCTTGTTTTTAGCACCAATTTGAAAACTACCAACAATCTATTTATGGATTTTCTTGTAGAACAAAACTATTTTCAGCGTTGTTATTCACTATTTGCCATTTTTATTTGTTAATATAATGTAATTTCATAAACGAATACTATTAATATATATAATTTAATAATAAAATTTGGTAGGGTCTAATACATTGCGATATGTATGTTTGTATATGTGTGATATGTATATTCGTTGTATATTTATTTTGCATTACAAAATAAAATTACTTTTATTTTATTCTAGCCTATCTGGAAAAAACAAAAAGAAATTCGGTAAGGTATATTCAGAGACAAATGTTTAGAAAAATTATTAACTTGATTTCTTACTTGCCGCCTGTGTAGTGTGTGTGTACACTGCTACTGTTTGTAAATAATTTTATTTTTTAAAAGAAATATTAGAAAAAATGTTTATACAGTATAAACAAATCATATTTTAAAATTGATAAAATTGTTAAATCATATCAGAAACTTATATATTAAGTTGATACATTTTGCACATCTGTCATGATTTATAAAAAAAATGTAACTAATTATGAATATTATCTAAATATTAAAATTAATTCAGTTTTAAATTATTTTTGCCAATTATCTTAATTTTTTCAAACTCACTACGCGATAAATATTACCGGTACTCTGAGAGCGGTAAAAATTTACGTAAGAACTTTGATCTCTAAGTACAAATGAACATTCTATATTTCATCGTATTTAATAATAATGTGGAAAAAATACAAAATTTACGAAAAGAGTAAAGTGCACTAAGAAAGCTGCGTGTAGAAGTGGGTGTATTATTATATAATTACAAATGAATAATACGCAGTAAATAAGTAAGAATAGTAGATGCTGTCAGTGGCTAGTCTAGGCGCTGGGCTACAGGTGACGTCACAGCAGCGAGATGTGGGTGTCTACACAGTACTTACGGGAACGAGGCAACCTCTATATAGTAACCTTGGGCTAAACCGGCCATGATAAGTATATTGAACATTGCAATGTTGGCGCAACTTGACAAGGCAAAGCCCAGAAGAACTTAAGCTGATTGACAGCAACTCGTAAATTACATTAACTTGTTTAACCTACTTTTATAATTATTATTGAGTCAAATATAATAAAATGTGGAATTACATGTTACCTTTGTTTATTATTTAATACAACATTTAAATGAACACACAACATTCTAGTACTTGTTTATTTTGTTATTAGTTTTAAAATAATTTTATTTTGAAAATTACATTGATTTTATTACCTTTCAAACCACATAATAGTTTTCCACAATTCCCTCAATCAGTTTGCTTCCTATTACCTGCTGTTTTATGGTTATTTCGTCAAGGAATAATAAATGTACATGGAAGAAAGCTATTTTGTTAAGGAATAAGCAAATGAAGACAAAAAAAAAGAAATTAAAAAATAAGTGGTGTTAAATAATAATGTTTTTAATTTAGTATTTTCCATGAATCCGAATAATTTATCATTGGTGAAATATGGGTTTACCCTTTAATATAGATGTTGTGCTTGTCCTGGTCTTAAGTTATATTATAAGGCATAGGAAGCCTGTGGTGGAAAATATATGACTTGAATACAAAAGTGAACCAAGCCACTGGCAGGAAACAGTAATGGATGTAAAACAAGGTTACCTTGATTTCATTCAACTTTATTAAAAAATGTATGTCAGCTACCATCAAAGCAGTAAGGTCAAGTTGAAGAGAAGTATGTGAATTGAGGAGCCATAATATGGAACTATCTTACAAAGATGAACTCAGATTTAGGTGCACAAACTTGATAAACAAGTGATCTTATTAGGTATTTGAAAAATCATCTCGTAGCAGTGTTTAAGAAGTTGTATGATGAAATGCAGCAAAAAAACTCAAATTACTACAGATTTTTATTCAGTAAAGTAATTAGAGACCGATGATAAGTTTCATTCAAAAATAACCTTTTTCCATCAGTTGAATTGAAACTGCTGTTAAATATTGAACAAGGGAAGTTGATGTAATAAAAGTTGTACAGTAATGTTAAGCCTGTTATAAAATAAACAAACATTTTCCACTTGTTTAAAAATTAAATAAATCAACTTATACACCCTTTGGTTTGTAAAATATTTTATTTCAAAGTGAAAATGGAGACAAAAGTTTAACAGAACTTACAGAACCATAATGGAATAAAACCTTGCACACACATAAGAATGCAAGTGAGAGCAGAAGAATGTTGGAAGGATAGAGGAAGATGGAGGCGTTTTACTAAAATGACTCTGCCACAGGCTGAAAATAGTCGATGATGATGATACACTTAATTTGTAAACATATCTTTCAATGATGAGAATAACTCCAATAAAAATATTTGTGAAAGATGAATGATGCGGCAACACTCTACAGCAGCTGTTCTCAAACTTTTTGAATGGCGTACCACCAAAACAATTCCCGTAATTTGGAATACCACCAAGATAAATTTGAAATTTACTAGATCGGTACATTTTTTTGGTGCACAGGGATATAGTAGCCCAGACTGGGTGGCTGCACCAGCAGTTTGAGCTTGAATCAGTGTAGCCACCTTTCCAATCAATGTTTAAATCTATTTTACTTTTGGTTATAACTGGTCATAGTATAGTTATAAGATTTGATGATGCTTTATCTTTTTCCGACTTTAATTTGCCTGTTTTGTTTGGCTTCTCCGGCGTACCACCGGGAATAACTGTACGTACCACGGTTTGGGAACTGCTGCTCCACAGATCTAAACAAACTTGTTTCTCCTTTATAAATATTGTATTCTGACACAATCTAACAGTCAAGTAATAATGTTGGCAACTATTAGACCCTTACAATGTTGAAGCATCTAGTCATTCTATACCTGCAATAAAATATAGATGTAGCTAAGTGCTAGAGCTACTGATTTAGCTCTAATAAACTACAATGATGTCTCCATGTGACTTTCTCCCAGCATACATGTTCCATCTGGAAACACACAAACACATTTACGTGATTACTATATTCAATTTCTCAGGGAGCAAGTGACTCACCATTTGAAAAACATACAAAATAAAATGCTAATGGCTATGCTATTATTGTTCAAAGTATGTCGGTGATAATGTGAATGTTATTTTAAATCATGTGTCATTATGTAACTTTTACTAAACAATTTGTAGAGCATATAAATTTCATAAAACATCAAACCATAATTTCAAAAAATACTATAGTGTTATATTTGTAAGAAGGTACAACAAAGGTGGATAGAAACATATAAAATGATGAACACAATATGGTTTTTAGAATGAAAAGAAGAACACAGTTCACACTTTACATTGCTGCCAATGGACAAAGAGGTAATGGTTGCCTCTTCAAGAAAATTGATCGTTATCACACAATTCCCTGAACCAGACATGATTCTATCGAAACTCATCAGGAGGGAACACAACTTCCTAAAAGAGGAAACCAATAACCACAAAAGGGATAAAAATAACATATGTACAGAATTCTGGTACACTTAGATAGGAACAAATAACATAAAGGACATTTAGGTAATCTAGTATTCCTATTTTTATATTGTGTCTTACTTCTTGTTCGGGTTATTTACGTATCTACACTGAAGAGGTAAGGTTATTTGTGTGTAGGGAGAGTGTGAAACAGGAGTTGATCCTCTTGACGATTACGACTATTACGAGCGAGACCAGAAGCGTGTCCACAGGTTGGTGAGTGACGAGTGAAACCAACACACCATGTCAATATTGAGAAATTAGGTTGCTCAATTGAACATTGAACAAACACAAACTAAACATGTACACTTCTATTACTCTGTTAAAACTGCTCAAAATTGTTCAGATTTAAAATGTAAGACAATTTAATGAGAAATTTGACAAATCCTTTTGTCTGACAAGTTGCAGAAACAATGGCTGAATATATGAACTCAAACAATTATCACTAGACAACAAAAAATATAATTTTATTTTTCACACCTCCAGAACATAAGTGGTTTATTCCAAAGGAAATTGATGTTCTGAATCCAAATATACCTTTAATATGTCTGTGTCAAGTCAACATCAAAAGAGATACTCAAATTTAAAACTTCAATGCATTTCCAATTATTAGTAACGTGGAAAGCAATCTTCATTATTAACTTTTTTTATGTTAAAATACACCAGTTATATCAATGTATATTATCATACAGGAAATATGTGCATTCTATAGTATTAAAATGATTGCCACGGATATTTTATTCTAATATGTTTTGCATTCCCTAAAACAAAAAAAGCAACAGTTATCTCTCATCACGGCTGTTGCCCAGTGACCTTGATAACTTTTCCGTCATAGTTATGTCCTAATGCTCATCACTCACAGATCCCAAATTATCAGGGGAAAAACACAAATGTGAAGGTAGAAAATTCATTTTCAGACATTTGGCACCCCATACAAGGCCTGTTTAAAGAGTTCCCGAACTTTTTTTGAGCCTACCTACAACTTATTCAGCTGTGCCACCCTCAAAGTACATCCCTTCTCGGTTGATTTACCCCTCCCAACGCCGGTTCCACTTCTTGGAGCAGTCCTGACAGGAGTTTTTTGGGTTGTGTGCAAGTCGGCCCACGATTTTTCTTTAATGTCTGCAATTGTGTCGAATCTTCGTCCTTTAAAAGATGATTTTAGTTTTGGGAACAGGAACAAGTCCCCCAGGCCAGGTCAGGTGAGTAGGGAGGTTGGGGAACAGGAACAAGTCCCCCGGGCCAGGTCAGGTGAGTAGGGAGGTTGGGGAACAGGAACAAGTCCCCCGGGCCAGGTCAGGTGAGTAGGGAGGTTGGGGAACAGGAACAAGTCCCCCGGGCCAGGTCAGGTGAGTAGGGAGGTTGGGGAACAGGAACAAGTCTACCGGGGCCAGGTCAGGTGAGTAGGGAGGTTGGGGAACAGGAACAAGTCCCCCAGGCCAGGTCAGGTGAGTAGGGAGGTTGGGGAACAGGAACAAGTCCACCGGGCCAGGTCAGGTGAGTAGGGAGGTTGGGGAACAGGAACAAGTCCCCCGGGGCCAGGTCAGGTGAGTAGGGAGGTTGGGGAACAGGAACAAGTCCCCCGGGCCAGGTCAGGTGAGTAGGGAGGTTGGGGAACAGGAACAAGTCCACCGGGGCCAGGTCAGGTGAGTAGGGAGGTTGGGGAACAGGAACAAGTCCACCTGGGCCCGGTCAGGTGAGTAGGGAGGTTGGGGAACAGGAACAAGTCCACCTGGGCCCGGTCAGGTGAGTAGGGAGGTTGGGGAGCAGGAACAAGTCCACCGGGGCCAGGTCAGGTGAGTAGGGAGGTTGGGGAACAGGAACAAGTCCCCAGGGCCAGGTCAGGTGAGTAGGGAGGTTGGGGAACAGGAACAAGTCCCCAGGGCCAGGTCAGGTGAGTAGGGAGGTTGGGGAACAGGAACAAGTCTACCGGGGCCAGGTCAGGTGAGTAGGGAGGTTGGGGAACAGGAACAAGTCCCCCAGGCCAGGTCAGGTGAGTAGGGAGGTTGGGGAACAGGAACAAGTCCCCAGGGCCAGGTCAGGTGAGTAGGGAGGTTGGGGAACAGGAACAAGTCCACCGGGCCAGGTCAGGTGAGTAGGGAGGTTGGGGAACAGGAACAAGTCCCCCGGGCCAGGTCAGGTGAGTAGGGAGGTTGGGGAACAGGAACAAGTCCACCGGGGCCAGGTCAGGTGAGTAGGGAGGTTGGGGAACAGGAACAAGTCCACCGGGGCCAGGTCAGGTGAGTAGGGAGGTTGGGGAACAGGAACAAGTCCCCCAGGCCAGGTCAGGTGAGTAGGGAGGTTGGGGAACAGGAACAAGTCCACCGGGCCAGGTCAGGTGAGTAGGGAGGTTGGGAAACAGGAACAAGTCCACCGGGGCCAGGTCAGGTGAGTAGGGAGGTTGGGGAACAGGAACAAGTCCCCAGGGCCAGGTCAGGTGAGTAGGGAGGTTGGGGAACAGGAACAAGTCCCCAGGGCCAGGTCAGGTGAGTAGGGAGGTTGGGGAACAGGAACAAGTCCCCAGGGCCAGGTCAGGTGAGTAGGGAGGTTGGGGAACAGGAACAAGTCCACCTGGGCCCGGTCAGGTGAGTAGGGAGGTTGGGGAACAGGAACAAGTCCCCAGGGCCAGGTCAGGTGAGTAGGGAGGTTGGGGAACAGGAACAAGTCCACCGGGGCCAGGTCAGGTGAGTAGGGAGGTTGGGGAACAGGAACAAGTCCCCAGGGCCAGGTCAGGTGAGTAGGGAGGTTGGGGAACAGGAACCAGTCCACCAGGGCCAGGTCAGGTGAGTAGGGAGGTTGGGGAACAGGAACAAGTCCACCTGGGCCCGGTCAGGTGAGTAGGGAGTTTGGGGAACAGGAACAAGTCCCAAGGGCCAGGTCAGGTGAGTAGGGAGGTTGGGGAACAGGAACAAGTCCCCAGGGCCAGGTCAGGTGAGTAGGGAGGTTGGGGAACAGGAACAAGTCCCCCAGGCCAGGTCAGGTGAGTAGGGAGGTTGGGGAACAGGAACAAGTCCACCGGGCCAGGTCAGGTGAGTAGGGAGGTTGGGGAACAGGAACAAGTCCCCAGGGCCAGGTCAGGTGAGTAGGGAGGTTGGGGAACAGGAACAAGTCCACCGGGCCAGGTCAGGTGAGTAGGGAGGTTGGGGAACAGGAACAAGTCCACCGGGCCAGGTCAGGTGAGTAGGGAGGTTGGGGAACAGGAACAAGTCCACCTGGGCCAGGTCAGGTGAGTAGGGAGGTTGGGGAACAGGAACAAGTCCACCGGGCCAGGTCAGGTGAGTAGGGAGGTTGGGGAACAGGAACAAGTCCCCAGGGCCCGGTCAGGTGAGTAGGGAGGTTGGGGAACAGGAACAAGTCCACCGGGCCAGGTCAGGTGAGTAGGGAGGTTGGGGAACAGGAACAAGTCCACCGGGGCCAGGTCAGGTGAGTAGGGAGGTTGGGGAACAGGAACAAGTCCACCTGGGCCCGGTCAGGTGAGTAGGGAGGTTGGGGAACAGGAACAAGTCCACCTGGGCCAGGTCAGGTGAGTAGGGAGGTTGGGGAACAGGAACAAGTCCACCGGGCCAGGTCAGGTGAGTAGGGAGGTTGGGCAAGTACAATGTGCTCCGTTTTGGTGCAAAACTCATGAATCAGTGGCGATGCGTGTGCGGGAGCATTGTCTTGATGGAGAAACCCGGACTCGTTTTTCCACAACCTGGGCATTTTTCTTCTGACATTTTCTCGCAGATGTCTCAGAATTTAAAGATAATACCAATGATTTATTGTTTGTCCCTCCGGTAAAAATTCGTGGTGAACAACACCCTCATTGCCAAAAAAAACATATCAGCATGATTTTCATGTTCGACCTGACCTGCCGCACTTTTTCCGGTCCCAGATAATTTTTTCCAGCCCCCTGTGAAGATTGAGCTCTCGTCTCGACATCGGAGCCGAAGACCCAGGTCTAATAGCCAGGGATAATTCTCTTCCTGAAACTCTCGTCCTCTTTTACGCGATCCAAGAGTTCCTTGCAAATTGCAACTCGATTGTCTCTCTGATCCTGAGTCAGCAGCCGTGGGACAAACTTTGCAGCATTTCTGATTTTCCGGTCAGAATGTCGTGACACGATCCCATTGAAATCTCACAGTCATCCGGGGTTTCTCTAGCAGCCAACCGACGGTTTGAACGAACAGTTCTCCGAACTTAGACCACATGAGTGTCATCAGTTGAATGCCAACCATCTTTGAACCATTCATGAACCTGCGCAAGACCCAGGCACTGATCTTCATAAACTTGTTTCATAATTTCATGAGTTTCTTTAAATGTTTATCCAAGTTTGACTCAAAATGTAATGTTGATACGCTGCTCGAAAAACTTAGCCATCTTGAAAATCGCAAGACACACACAGCAAGTTCCTAAACAAAACAATGTAGCGCAACGACTAACCAGAATAGAATGATTTTGTCAACGTCATGTTAATCAGGAAGCTTTCTGCTATAAGATGCCACTCACCTTTCACCGTACATCTCCACGACATCACGCTATTTAAATAGTTCGGGAACTTTTTGAACAGCCCTCGTATATTTATATCGGTGTATGCAAAGTTGACACAAGAGATTCATAATTGTTTTCTTTCCGGTTTACAAGAAATCAATATACAACTGCTTTAAACGAAAGCCGAGCTGTCAGTTCAGTATCCTGTAGCTTCGTCTCAAATACATAATATTTCAAAAGTGTCCTTCTTTGGGGACCAATGACGAAAATTCTTTCTTTAAGTTTAGCATCTGTTATACTGAGAAAAACTTCTGCAAGATGAGTAAATCCACTTCCTATTTTATCTTAGGCCTTAACGAAACTCTTCATTATACCAAGCTCAATATATAAAGGTGGTAGAAGAACATTTTCTGGTTCAACCAGTGGTACATATTTACATCACTTCTTCCGGGTAAATATTCACTTCTACAATATAACGCTTTGCAGTTGCCAGACATATTTTGTAAAATCTCCCTGTAGACCTGTAAGTATTCTAATATCTTTAGGATCACTACGACATTCCAAGAGTAGTATTGATACTATACTGCATTCAGAATCCTTGACATACATTTATGTGTTTATTTCAAGTCAGTGGCATGAAGTAGATGAACTGATGGATATTTATTTACATTATGCAGTAGAAATGCTTTCAAACCTAATTCCGATGCCTCAATAAATATGCGCCAGTCCTTAAAACTATTCAATGCCTACTTCTTTCATAAGACCACTAAAGTTTTCCCTTTACTGTCCTCCATAATAAGATATTTGGAATACACTTCACTGTGTTGTTGATACAATTCAATTTTTATTGCTGTGATCGAGAACTAAGAACTTCAGATTTCTCTTTGGTTAACTTTGGGTTACAAACTATCTCATTAAAATATTCTTGCTTATTTAAATGTGGAGTGTTATTAGTTCCCAGTTGATGGTCCAAGTCCTTAGAAGTGGATGGTTCAGTACAAAACTGTGCTCGCTTTTTTTTTAGAACCCTGATGTACAGAAATAGCAATCATCAACGTGATTACGTGGTTCTTGTCACACCATAGATTAATTAAAAGGCATTCTTTTTAGTTTACAAATTAGCTACATCCTCAAATCTGTTCTGAGGTTAATACAGTACATATGTGGTGCCAAGTTTCCGTCTTGGTTGCCCATATTGCAACCAAAATACATATATTATGATCATTTAGTAATGCTAGAGAGTTGTTTAATTTAAGGGAAACTAAAGGCCCGCTCCCCTATCCAAAATTCATCTCCCTCCCCTTCTATAAGATGTCCTTGTTTGACTGGTATAATGAAAGCTCCTACAGGAAGACGTTTGCACCCAGACTATAAAATATAGAGAAGGAAGCCTTGAAAGAATAGTTAGTTATATTCCATCTTCTCATCACACGATTTAATTTTTTTAGAAATATTCATTTTTAATATTCATAAAGAAAAACAGACAGAAAATGAAAATTCTGTTACATTTTGCAGTGTTGCCATATTGATGCTAGTAAATGGAGGGTTGAAGATAGCCCAATGAAAAATGAGAGTGATAACAATAATAATACTAATGATGATTATGAGAATAATATCAATAATAAACTTATCAAATATAATAGAAGTGATGTATTTACCCATTCATCTTTTTGGAGTTAATTTGAAATATTCTTCAAATATTGAAGGCAAAACTGATTCGTCGTCATTATCAACCTGTAATAAAGCAAAATACATTAGCAACAGTCATTCTTACTAAATACCAAATAATAAAAGTTAGCAATCATTATTGATGATGATGATTTTTTTTTCTGTATGGAACCTTTGAGTTCTCATAAACTTAGGGATGTACAAAATTCAATAAACTATTAGATTTGAGATTTTTAAAGATCATTAATTTACCATTTAAATCAATCTCTGAATGTTATAATGAATTTATTATAAGTAAAATTAAAGCTTACCATAATTTCTCAGATTCAGATCAGTAGGTAAAATAAATTTTCAAATTTGTAAAAAACAGTAGTGGATTAATTTAATTTATAATTATTTTAATTATGAATATTTATTCAAATATTAATTTAAATTCAAAGTATGAGTGTACAAATAAAAGAGTCTGTAGCTACTAAACACCTCATATTATCAATTTTTATTAATAATCTTAGATATAAAAATATTTAAACCCACTATAAAAAAAATCAATAATGGCCAAATAGTTCCTGTACAATAATGTAATGTAAATAATAGGGAAGGAAGAATCTCTAGTAATTATAAAACAAAGTGTCAGTCTGTATGTCTGTTGCCTTAGATCTGATGATGATGATGATTTTTATTATTATTATTAATTATTTTTCATTAGGCTAATACTTCATAGAGGTTAGTTGTGATCCTAAATGGTCTAAAAGCTGCTGAATATTCTATTAATGTGAAGGTCACCAAGGACAAATATATAGTTAAAAAATGCAAAGAGTAATTAATCCAGAAATAAATCGTACGTTAGTGTGTGTTTACTTATTGAACTATCGATCAGAGTTTGACCAACACTTAATAAATAAGGTATTTATTTAAAAATAATTCTAAATTTTCTGAAAATTGAAAAATGACACCTGGACATGGGAATCGAACCCGAGACCTTTGGCTTAGTACACCAATGCTCTAAACACTGAGCTATCCAGGAATCGTCCCGTTCCCAGGGTCATTCTTCACTCATATTTTAAGGCCGAGTCTATTCTAAATTTGATAAACTTGATAATTATGGACATTGTTTTTCGGTCTTAAGTAATGTTTTTTTATGTTCAACATTGAGATGCCAAAGCCAGGACTGTCACAAGTACAACTACTGTTATGACTTCAGGTAAAAATGAGACCTGACGATATAGATTAAGTGATAAGTTCTGAGATACTGAATTCAAGCATCGGCCCATAACTTCAAGCAAGTGTAATTATACATAAGGCACAGGGCCCATACAGACTTTCGAATCGATCATCTCTGTGCATGCAGTGAAAACTATCCATAGAGCTTTCAAAGACATGACGGATATTACATTTATATGGTAGATGTCATTTTAACGATGGACACAATTCATTCTTGAGTGTTGAAGAAAGTTAGGTAGTCCCACAAACCCCGTCCTGTTGAGAATGATCGATTCCCAAATTAATGTGGAGCTGTGAAATAGTAGCAAACCCATTAAGTATGTATGAAAGTAAAACAATAAAGGTAGTGATCAAGTGACTTAGGAGGAACAGTTTCAATTAGGACTATTCAGGGTGATGCTGTCTATTTCAAAAATGGACAGTGTGTATATTTTATGACAAGTATTGTCACTGATATCACCAACAATCCATGCAACACACCATTAACAACCGTCTTCAAAGTGTGCATTGAAGATCCCTTTGCGAAAATGTTTACTTAAAATTAGGGTGCTTAATATAATATTCGGAAAATTTAGAAATTCCAGGGCTGAAAGCGTGGTGTTTCTGACGAGGAGCCCCCTGGAGTAATGAAGGGTGATTCTTCAGCCGGGTACAAACCGTACACCCGAATAAAACAATGTGTTGTTATTTGAAAATGAGGCTCCATGTCGTCAAAGAACCAATATTATTTGAAAACGTATGTACCATGAACAACGTAGCCCGCTCATCTTACCAATTAGTTTGGAAAGCGCTTGGACTATTAAAGAATGATTCACACTGGAACAGAACTTTAGAAAAAGTTGATTTGTGTAGCTTTTCTTCCTCACTCAGATATTTGCTCTCCACTATATTCATCTTTTCACACGACAGATCCTCCTACAATTATTATCTCTTATATTATGATGGCAATTTAAAAAATAAAAAGCCACTAAAATCAAAATTGGAAACCAGGAGTTGGAAAATATAGAGCAGTTCAACAAATACCTGTGAAGTCTGCTGACAAAGGATGCCTACTGTACCAAAGAAATTAGGTCGAGGATCACCAAGGCCAAGGAAGGTTTCAAGAAGAAGTTACTGCTGACCAGCAAGTTTAGTTTGGGACTAAGGAATAAGCTGATGAAATGCTACATTTGGAGCATTGCACTGTATGGAGAAGAAACTTGGACTCTTAGGAAGATGAAAAAGAAATACTTGGAGAGCTTTGAAATGTGGTGCTGGAGAATACTTGAGAAGATCAGGTGGACAAACAGGATGACCAATGAAGTCTTAAGAAGTGTGGGTGAAAAGAGAGCCATTTTTGATACGATTCTTCGGCGCAAAGCAAACTGGATCAGACACATGCTTCGGAGAAAGTGTATTTTGCATGACATCATAGAAGGAAAAATTGTGGGAAAGAGGTACTTAGGAAGGAGGAGAATTCAAATACTAGATGGCTTGAAGGAAAGAAGAAAGGAAAAATGGCGCCAAACAGCTTTATTAAATTAAATATTGAAAGGAGGATAGAAGGGCAAAGCTTTGACACATACCAGAAAACAGTAGTTAGGTGTTGTATACAGGTAACAAGCCTGTGAGTAGCTAGTATCAACTACAAGCCTGTGAGTAGCTAGTATCAACTACAAGCTTGTGAGTGGCAGGTATCAACTACAAGCCTGTGAGTGGCAGGTATCAACTACAAGCCTGTGAGTAGCTAGTATCAACTACAAGCCTGTGAACAGCTAGTATCAACTACAAGCCTGTGAACAGCTAGTATCAACTACAAGCCTGTGAGTAGCTAGTATCAACTACAAGCCTGTGAGTAGCTAGTATCAACTACAAGCCTCTGAACAGCTAGTATCAACTACAAGCTTGTGAGTGGCAGGTATCAACTACAAGCCTGTGAGTGGCAGGTATCAACTACAAGCCTGTGAGTAGCTAGTATCAACTACAAGCTTGTGAGTGGCAGGTATCAACTACAAGCCTGTGAGTGGCAGGTATCAACTACAAGCCTGTGAGTAGCTAGTATCAACTACAAGCCTGTGAGTAGCTAGTATCAACTACAAGCCTCTGAACAGCTAGTATCAACTACAAGCCTGTGAGTAGCTAGTATCAACTACAAGCTTGTGAGTGGCAGGTATCAACTACAAGCCTCTGAACAGCTAGTATCAACTACAAGCCTGTGAGTAGCTAGTATCAACTACAAGCTTGTGAGTGGCAGGTATCAACTACAAGCCTGTGAGTAGCTAGTATCAACTACAAGCCTGTGAGTAGCTAGTATCAACTACAAGCCTGTGAGTGGCAGGTATCAACTACAAGCCTGTGAGTGGCAGGTATCAACTACAAGCCTGTGAGTGGCAGGTATCAACTACAAGCCTGTGAGTAGCTAGTATCAACTACAAGCCTGTGAACAGCTAGTATCAACTACAAGCTTGTGAGTGGCAGGTATCAACTACAAGCCTGTGAGTGGCTAGTATCAACTACAAGCCTGTGAGTAGCTAGTATCAACTACAAGCCTGTGAGTAGCTAGTATCAACTACAAGCCTGTGAACAGCTAGTATCAACTACAAGCCTGTGAACAGCTAGTATCAACTACAAGCCTGTGAACAGCTAGTATCAACTACAAGCCTGTGAGTAGCTAGTATCAACTACAAGCCTGTGAGTAGCTAGTATCAACTACAAGCCTCTGAACAGCTAGTATCAACTACAAGCTTGTGAGCAGCTACTATCAACTACAATCCTGTGAGTAGCTAGTATCAACTACAAGCCTGTGAGTAGCTAGTATCAACTACAAGCCTGTGAACAGCTAGTATCAACTACAAGCCTGTGAACAGCTAGTATCAACTACAAGCCTGTGAACAGCTAGTATCAACTACAAGCCTGTGAGTAGCTAGTATCAACTACAAGCCTGTGAGTAGCTAGTATCAACTACAAGCCTCTGAACAGCTAGTATCAACTACAAGCTTGTGAGCAGCTACTATCAACTACAATCCTGTGAGTAGCTAGTATCAACTACAAGCCTGTGAGTAGCTGGTATCAACTACAAATGTAGATTGTTCTTGCCTAATAAAGGTTCAACTACCTTGACGAAGTTATGATGAAGTAATTCGTTGGCCGTGCCTCTGTTCCTGGGGTCGTGTTGAAGACACAGCTCCAAGAATTGTTCTCCTTCTTCACTGAGGCTGTCTGGGACTGCAGGACTTTCCCCCATTCCCACTTTGAACATGACCTGGTAGTTGGAGTCATATTCTGACCATGGGCGCTGGGAACACACAAACATTACTTTCATCATAGCTTACAAACACATACAATTGTACTAAAATATACAAAACATTCAAATACAAACTAAATAGTTTTATAAACAGCTAATGGCTCAGCAATTCATGTTTTTAATTTTGAAACTGTTGCTTGAAATGTTTGTATAATATTTTTATATTTGTTCCCTCACCAATAAAAGTTTAAATCCCAGAGTGTGTTGCAACATCTATTCACTTGCTCAGCTAGTGCCACCAGTGGAGGAACATTAAGAATTAATCTCGAGCTCCTGGGTACCTGAACTCGACACTCTTCTCAATCAACGACAGACACAAAGCTCTGAACAGTGAACATCATCATGTAATGCAGTGGCTCTCAACCTTTCTTTACCTGCGCTTCCCTCACCAACAAACTGTACCACCATTTGTTCCTAGATATGGCAAGAGCTATTGTCACTGGATTATTGTTGTAGTTAATAAAATTCAAATATGTGGAAAAAACTTTACAAAATGTTTGTTTGATAAAAAAAATAAGAACATATTGCGGAAAAATGTAGGGCAACATTTCAAATAAAACTTTTTTGTTTTAACAACTACAACGTTTGGTCACCCAAACAAAATCTCTTACATTCCAAATAATTTTCTGTTGATTAAAACGCATTTAAAGTAAATTGAATTATTAATGGTCTGAAAATGTAGTAACAATGGTGGTAAAAAAAATCATGCAATAAAAATATAAACAGTTCACATGTCTTTTTACACTATATTCAATAATACAAATTACGTTGGTCAAGTTTATATATTTATAGACAATATAAATGTTCAATGTGAACCTTGCCCTTGTTTTGTTGCACACAGTTTTTTTTAAATCAGGTTCAAAAGAAGCCAAGCACAATCTCATATTTATATTTTATCTAAGTGTATGACGAAAAAGCGCTTTCTACCAATTCAGTGCTTGTGAAGGTTAGGTAGCAAGATCTTGAGCGCCTGGTTGGACAGCTGTTCATATTCAGTGTTGAGATCTACCCAAAAGTTAAAGAGAGATTTTTTCCTTTAACGTGGATTTTAATGTACTGTCCGTTGAAAGTCCAATCAACTTCTCTTTTTCTGTGATTGACATCCCCGCTGACTGAAACTATTCTTTTTTGAAATGATTTTAAGCCCAGTCAATACCTTTTGTAAGTTTATGGAAGTATATCTCAAATGATGATTTTAATCCCTGAAAGTGTTGAGATATTTGCAGTAGGTCTTGCTTATAATTCATAGATGTCAGGAGCTGTATAAATAAAATTTGGTAGTTTTATTCCTTATACTTCAAACAAACATTTTGTTTATATTTGTGTGTTTTTTCCTATTTCTTTCATGTTTTTCGGGTGTTAATTACTGCCATTGATGGCAGGAGTGTTATAAATAGAACTTAGCAGTTCTATTTCTTATTTTTCTAACCCCCACCCCCACCCCCGCCCCCATTAATAGCAGGTGTTACTTCCTAGATGGCAGGAGCGGTATGAATAGAACTTGCAGTTTTATTCATTATATTTCAACCAAAACTTTGACGTAGTTTTTTTTTATGAAGAGGTGTTACTCAATTATTAGTACAGTCAAGCTATGAAATGGAGTCAAATAGTAAAGAGGAAGTTTCTCGGCCTAAAAAATGACAGATACTTTGTGATTCTGACAATGAAAATGATTTAGTAGATACTAGTGATAGTGAGGATGTATATTTTTCTGATGATTATGATAGTGAAAGTGTCAGCAATAATAACATAGATAGGCCTTCTGAAAGTGATAGCTCTTTTGACAGTAGTGATTCAGACAATCAAACACATGTAAATATGAGCGATAAACGAAAGACTATGACAATCGAGGCTAAGCATGGTCTGCTGGCGATAATACTTCTCTTATTTATTCATTTATTGGTAAGTGTGGTATTCCAGATACTATTGTTGTAAATCTAAGTGATTCATCAAGTGAATTTGAATGTTACTCCCTCTTTGCTTCTAATGATTTTTAGTGTCAAATATCTTCCGATAATAATGATTATTATGACTTATATATGAATCATAACAATTTTTCAATTGGGAAATGTGATACTAAGTGGTTTCCTACAACTGCTGATGATATTCACACGCATTTTGCAATGTCAATTCTTATGTCACAGAATAGAAAATCAAAATTACAATATTACTGGAGTAAACAAGTAAACAGGTTTATGCACTTTTCTAGTGATGAGAATTTACAGGATAGGTTACAAAAACTGAGGCCTGTTATAACTCGTATGGCTTTTTTACGAATGCTATGTACCTCAGCATGACATTAGTATTGATGAGAGCTTGATGAAATTCAAGGGTCGGTTAGTTTTTGTTCAGTACAATCCAAGCAAGCGAGTTCACTTTGGTGTAAAATTTTATAAAATTTGTGAATCAAATTCTGGGTATCGCTCAAAGTTCAAGATCTACACAGAGCAAGATTTAGCAGCAAATCCAAACTCTCCAGCTAGTGAATCTGCGGTCCTTGGTCTAGTAGACACAGTCCAACACAAAGGATACAGCTTGTACTTAGATAATTGGTACAGCTCTCTAGCTCTATATAAGAAACTTGATAACAAGGTAAATGTGTTAGATACAGTCCAGCTAAGAAGAAAGAATATGCCAGCTGAAGCTAAAACAAGTGAGCCGGTACACAGTTCGTGTAGCAATATTTTAGCTATAAAGTGGAAAGAAGAAAGATGTTTCTCTACTATCAACTCGTCACAAAAATGCTGATATGACTGATACAAGGAAGAAGAGAAGGATTCGGGGACAGGGAGAAGTTGGAGATTTTGTATCAAAGCCAAAACCAGTTCTCGATTACAATGGACATGGCAATTTTCAACTCTTATGTTCTGTACAAAAATATAAACAACTGTAAGAGGTTGACATATTCAGACTACAAACTAAAGCTTGCAGAGCAAATCTTGGAAAATGTAGAACAGCCTAACTACAAAAGTCGAGGTCGTCCTTCAATAGTAGACTTCCCAGCCAGACTTCAAGCCAAACAATGGGCGCAGAAAAGAAGAAAAACCCAACAAAACGGGGCAAAGTATGTACCTCTCATGGAAAGTAGAGTGAAACAATGTGAAGTTCCTCTTCATCTCCCAGAATGTTTTGAAGCTTTCCATACAAAGAAAAGTTATTGAAAAAAAACTTTATGGAGTAAATCAACAATATAGTTTATAAATAATTATATATAAGTGGGAGGGGAGTGAAATAGAGGGAAATAAGTAAAATAAAGTGAAAATAGAGAGAAAGAAAGATAAATAAAGGCTGAAGGGAAGTGCTAGGAGAGAGGGGCGATAGTGGAGGTAGATTGAGGGGAAACGGGAAGGGAGGAAGAATGTAAATGGGAGGAGGAAGGTGAAAAAATGATAGTTTAGCATGACATAAATCTGATATTCAGGGCATTGAAATTGCAAATATATTATAGAAGTTATATCAGTTAGACTAAACTTGTACATAAAGTATTTTGACGTGAATTTAAATGGTAATCCTGGTGTAAGACATAGCCAGGTTGAATGGTAAGTCAAGGGGTTAAAGAAACTTTCGGCCTTAGAGATAAAAGTTTATAGGTAGGTTAGTTAATATGGTTGTAAAAAAGATTTGTTGTGTTTATGATAATTAAAGAACTTTTGGAAAATATAAATAAATTGGTTGGCTAGCGAATATTGTGTCTATGACTATCTGGATTGAGGAAGACAATTCCAGAAGGCAATGTGTGGAGTTTGATAAGAAATTTGTTTAAGAATGATGTGTTTTATGTGCTGTCTTTTATTGTTGTATTATGTCCCATGTCTCAATTTAAGGCCTTAAATGGCAAATGTATAACTGGAATTGTTTAATTAATTAATAACACTGGCACAATCCACTCAACAGCCAATTTCACAGAAGGTCTGACTATTTATTCTTATTATCAATCTCTGGTTATGTGTACATGTGTGACCTCCATTTTCTATAGACCCTATGATACCTGGTGGTCCTGAGGTCAGTGATCGTGTCTATCGGTGATCACTGAGTAAAGTAATCACTTAGGACGCCGTCCCACACTATATAAATATAATATCTGTATGCCCTGATATTAGTCCACTCTAGGATAAGGTGTTTACATAATATTTAACTTTGCTCCACATAAACCAATAAGACCGCTGTCTGCACTGGTCTAAATGACATTATACACCATACGGCTGTCAATCTACAATGTCCATACTTCACCAAAGAAAATACTAAGCTGTAATTATTCTTCTAAATATGATAAGATTGAATAATAAAATTCATAGATGTGCTTATTGGAAGTATAAGTACAAACAGACTGAGCATTTCCAAGAGAGATTGTAACAGAAATACAAATCGATTGTTGTCTTATCTTCCCTGAGGCCATCTCGATAACTACACAGCTCACCAAACATACAATACTAGACAAATGGGGTTGAATCACTCAACCTTCTGGCCCCTGTGACTCGTCTCTCCAAGACCATGGCCCGCGACAACTACTTACAACACTCTCCAATATCCGACTGAGCCCCAGCACGTAGTTCGTTCCTCGACGCTGTAAACAAGCCGTGCCCAGGAAAAAAGAAGAGTGAAAAGTGTGGTTGTTACCTGCGCTCTACCAGCTGTTTTTGACCACAAGTGTAGTGTTAAAATTAAGATCTTTGCACGGTTAGAATAAAACCTTTTTCAAGGTTGTAATTATGCATTCCATAAGTGATTCTTGTTACCCGAGTTTACAAGTAATATTCTGCTTAACCTTTTTGGTCTCCGTCGCTTGCTAATAAATGGCGTCATTTACTAAATTCATGTGTAGAGTTGTATTGTCTTGTTATTCTTGAGTAATTGTAGAAAATGGTTGTCTTTATTTAAAGTTTATCTACCATTAGGTTGAGATATTTTTTATTGTCTTTACATTTATTAAAGTTATTTTATCCTACTGTTATGTTAGGTTAGGCTTGAGCCCGCCTGAGAGCGCTATTTTTATTTAGCCATTGGTTTTGTCGGCCGTCGCTTTCAGATGGAAATATTAATTATTTGTCTTTGAAAACTTAATTCCTAGATTGTTTAACATTCGGGCAACAGGTGCTAGCATTGCTAAGCATCATTTAATTGCAGGTTAAATTGTGTGTCTGCCATGTCATGGCAAGGTTAAGATTAGACTTTTATATTGTCGTAGTTTGTTATGTATATTTGTCCTATTCAGATTTAGGAGGCCAATAAAAGATTTATGAAGTCAAATAACGTCTTGTTTCGGCAAATTAGAAGCCGCTGGATGGCGCATTGATTTTTATCTAATGTTAAACTTTGAAACATATCAATTTTCTACCTAGCTTTTAGAATTTTTTGTATTTATCTCTTTTGCCATAATATATGAACATGGCTCACTATGAGGAATTGATGGACACATTCTATTAAGGTCAATGTATCAATCTTGTATATACAACGTGTATCTAAAACATTGCATCAAACTTTGACAGGATATTCCTTGGGTGAAAATAGAATAATTCACATCAGCAACCTAGGGTCCATCTAGAATGATAAGGGTGGTATACACCCCTAAAGACAGAGCTAAAAACGACTGTTGTGTGAAATATTATGAAAACTGCTTAGGGTATTACAACAAATTTTGTATTCTACTTATTGAAACCATGATCATTAATAAATTAAATGTGCTGTTACCGTTACCCCGAGGCCATCTCGATCACTACACAGCTCACCAACCATACATCTGTCTTACCTTCCCCGAGGCCATCTTGATCACTACACAGCTCACCAACCATACATCTGTCTTACCTTCCCTGAGGCCATCTCGATCACTACACAGCTCACCAACCATACATCTGTCTTACCTTCCCTGAGGCCATCTCGATCACTACACAGCTCACCAACCATACATCTGTCTTACCTTCCCTGAGGCCATCTCGATCACTACACAGCTCACCAACCATACATCTGTCTTACCTTCCCTGAGGCCATCTCGATCACTACACAGCTCACCAACCATACATCTGTCTTACCTTCCCTGAGGCCATCTCGATCACTACACAGCTCATCAACCAAACATCTGTCTTACCTTCCCTGAGGCCATCTCGATCACTACACAGCTCACCAACCATACATCTGTCTTACCTTCCCTGAGGCCATCTCGATCACTACACAGCTCACCAACCATACATCTGTCTTACCTTCCCTGAGGCCATCTCGATCACTACACAGCTCACCAACCATACATCTGTCTTACCTTCCCTGAGGCCATCTCGATCACTACACAGCTCACCAACCATACATCTGTCTTACCTTCCCTGAGGCCATCTCGATCACTACACAGCTCACCAACCATACATCTGTCTTACCTTCCCTGAGGCCATCTCGATCACTACACAGCTCACCAACCATACATCTGTCTTACCTTCCCTGAGGCCATCTCGATCACTACACAGCTCATCAACCATACATCTGTCTTACCTTCCCTGAGGCCATCTCGATCACTACACAGCTCATCAACCAAACATCTGTCTTACCTTCCCTGAGGCCATCTCGATCACTACACAGCTCACCAACCATACAGCTGTCTTACCTTCCCCGAGGCCATCTCGATCACTACACAGCCAACTGACCAAACATCTGCAGCTCGGCCGTGTCCTTCCGTATTGGTCTTCATAAACACTTCTGGAGCCATGTATGCTAGAAACAATGTACACCAGTTTAGTCAATTATTTCACAGAAGTGAATACTTTATTTAGGGTGAAAGTAAGATATACAAAATATGGGCTCTTATAATGTTTGGCTCGTGAAGACGGTCAGCCCAATAAACTGTGTGATCCATGCATGGATAAATGATGGATTAAATAGCCAACCAGTTGTATTTTATTAATGGCTATAGCCACATATAAATATAATACTTTTTAAATGGCGATTTTTGGTTTAGTACGCCAATGCTCTAACCATTGAGCTATCCAGGAGTCGTCCCGTGTCCAGGGTCACTATTCACTCATATTTTAAGGCAGAGTCTATGATGGATGTGTGGAAATTGTCAGCTATGTTTGCGTAATTAATTACAAATATTTTTTTAATTTTTAAAATTGGACCTGAGGAATAATGAGGCTGCAAAGAGGTGTGAGTGATCAACACTTTTTCGTTAGAGTGGATCTTGAGCCAACTTGAGATTAATATATACTAAGCATGCAATTGTGGAACATCATTTTGTAAAAAAATCATTATTAAAACAAAAATATGACGTTAATGTATTTTTTCCAAAAAATAAAAATTTTGCTATATATATATATATATATAATAAAATAAGTATTTAAATAAACTTGTGATCGGTAGTAGCTGAAATATTAATAATGATTCCATTTAATATTTGTTGAGTAGTTTAAAACAAGCATTCCCCTGAAAGAGATACATTAGCTACTAAAAGGAGGGAGAGGTTAAAGCAGTACATAGCACACTATGACAAGCAGTTTGCTTGGTTGCTGACAGTCCATTACCTTCTTTTAGGTTACTGGAAACTAAATAGTTCAATGTATTGGTGGTTTTTCTCTCAGTATTCAGTGGACTTAACAGAGGCAGTCGATGTACATTTTTTTATTAAATTTCATTTTATAATTTTGTTCATAAAATATTAAAGTAGTTTTATTAGAGATGCAAACATAAATGTCAATAGAGGTTGATTGCTCTGATATTCTTTGAGATATGTCTCCAACTCAAGTGAAACTGACAACATAAATCCCAACTTTGTTGTCGAAAGTTCATATTTCACTAAGTTACTTAGTATTTGAAACTAATAGCAAGATCAGCTGACCAAGCTGCTGAGACCACTTCAATACTATAACTGTATACTGTTAACTGTATTCAAAACAAATACTGACTAAAGCTTGGTTCACACGTTCGTCGAATATAGAAAGCAGAATCTGCTTGAGTATCGCAGCACTTCACACGCTGTATGTTGACTCATGATGCTTTGCAACGCAAACTTAAATATTTTTTTCCTAGTAGATAGACATATATTTTAGATCATTCTCTTGATAGATATTTTCAAATTATAATGCTGTGTTGTGGCCTAATATAATACATTGATACACACACTTTACATTAACGGGTTATTTCAAATCTCCTCACAATGGCCAACGAAGCTGTCTGCTTGCTTCTAGCTCTACAGAGCATGTGTTGTCATATGTACATGCACACTGATTTGAGACGGTTGGTTCGGAGATTTGATTGGTTCTCCAGTGCAGAAGATCTCAGGCAGAGCGGACAAAGTAGAACTACAGCAGAACAGCTCACACCGATGAGGCGGAAATCTTGTGATTGGATTAGAGCTCATCATGTGACGACGTTTCTGTTCTGCGCTTGTTTTTCAGCAAACATGCTAAGTTGGGAAATTTACCTTCTCTCCAGATACCTCGATATATTCCCTTACCTTATTTGGAAATGTTTCAATTTCGGCTCCTCATTAGTCCTTCCTAACTCACATGAGCACTTATTGTTTTGTATATGTTGTAATATATTTGGATACAGTATATATAGTGGTAATTTGGCACACTTGGTTCTGCACAGCCAGGGGCTGCACTGTGCTCTGATATATATATATATATTACCAATTTCCAAATTTCTGTTAAGGACTTTAAAATAATCTATATTTATTTATTTATTTATTTCATTTTCCCTTTTCAAAATTCACCTTTTTAATCTCACTACCCTTATGGTCATTCTAAATGTATACCTCTGTTGGATTAGAGTTGTTTGATGAATTTAAATAAAAAATCTAGCTAATATTATTTTGAATTTGTTTGTATAACAAACAGTAATGCTTTTAAGAATCTTTCTTACTATTTGTTTTGAGGATTACTTGTTTACATGTCAATTTAACAAAGTCCTTGGGAATTGATTTAATTGTGTAAATAATAATGACATGAAATTATTTGCCTGGCCAACTATATTGACAGTTCAATATATTTGAGATAGTTTTCTGCCTTGTATGACTGTGTCTACAGACTACATCACACTGTATGCTAGCCCAAAGCCTTTGTATGGATTTTCCTTGTAACTATTATGTGTACATGTAGTCCTCATTCAAGGACATGTGTGGAAGATTAAACACATTACTACTAGCCCTTAGTACCCCTGTCCAAAACATGTCCAAAGGAATCTAATGGGAGCTCTAACAATATTTCATGGTGAGTCGAGGGTCAAACGGGATTAAGATCTTGAGTTTCTTAAGGTTACCTTCAACTATTCCTTTCACAAGTCAACTGGTGCTTTTCCTGCTTTGGTTTTTTTGGGTCGAGACCTCAATCAACCTTTGCTCGCCTTGTTAGCAGAGGTGGAGGGGATGTCACATGGGGACAGGTGGAAGTTAGCGTCTAACAGTTTGAGAAAACCTCATAGGAAGGTGGATTCTAATTACAACAGGGCATTAGGCAACTCCTTCACACAGAGCTATGCTCAGCTAAGCTGTCGCCATGGCGAGCGGATACATTTTTCACCTGGGTCTTGGTGCATCCATCATTAGAAGAGCCCATGTCAGTCATGTCATGTTAGAACCACCAAGAGTCCCCTCTCCAAACAGGATTGGGTGTCGTCTTTATCCCTTGTGCTTATGGCCCATTACCTTAGTCCATAGATCCTGAACTATGATATGTTTTGATTTTGTAATTCTGTAAGTTTTTAGATGTGATGTTAATACTCATGTATGCTTTATATATTGATAATAGGGTAAAGCTAGGATATTAATAGATTGATCAATCTCTGGTATGTGATGTAATACTAGAGTATATGAGATATGAGAAATAATCATGAGAAAATTGAAATGCAATTCAAACATAGGGTTTAATATGGTGAGCTTTCCTGTAGGGGCTTCCTACTAGAGACTAGATATCCTCAACATCATGAATGGGTACTCTGGTGAGTACAGAGGTGGCTTTCTGATGGCACTTCTTGGGGAGGTGAACTGTGTGTGTCCTATGGTCCATCGGATGGAGGGAATGTCTTAGAGATGGTTCTTGGATAGAGGTCCTGGGCGGTGGCTGAACTAAGGGGAGGAGGATTCCAGTGGACGTCTTATCACAACTGTACACCCCCCTTATATTCTTCCGGGCTATTGAAGTAATTCTACTAGACCTGACATCATCCCAACTGTCTCAGGAGTTCAGCCCGGGCTCCTCTTGAAACTGGCTTCTGGGCGACCTCCGACTTGAGCCACATCGATAGCTTGGTATTAGTGGGATTGGTTCAACCTTCTTGAGTCGTGTGCTCAGATTGGGTCGCCATGTGGATTCTCCTTGAACTAGGCTGAAACCTTATTTATCATCCTTTGGGATGCGAGAGCAGTCACCAACCTGAAGACTTGTGCTTGGGGCGCATAGCGTGGCAGAGACCAGAAACAAACCTTGTTCCATTGGTCCTGATTGGATCAACAATGTTTCACTGTAGAAACATGTGTGTATAAATACCCAGACTTTTGTGTGATGTGAGTGATTCAACTCCTCAACCTTATTTTGGAAGGATTAAAGTACGTCTATTAAGATATTATTTCCAAAAAGTCACGCTTGGCGGCAGAACTGGACTGGATACTTTCTACTTGTCATGTAAGATTCGTATTGATGGGTGTATCCCTTTAAGCTTTTATCACCCACTTAGGTGGCAGCATAGTCTAAGGCACTACTCTTGCAGTAGACTAGAATGTTGATAGTGAGAAGATCAAGGTTAGAATCTCGGTTGAGCATACTAAAGTTAATTTTTTTTAAATGGTTTTCCACTATATATTCACACACATGTGGGTACACTTCCTCTAAATATAACCTTCCTAATCCCTAAAGCCACCAGCATAATTAATACATAAACAACGGGTACTAAGACGTAATGATAAAAAGGAAATCTTTTGTCATTGGCTCTTGAAATGCTAATTGTTAAACTGTGGTTGACTTTGCATCGGCTTTCAATTAGCGTTCTAAGTCTTTCAATTAAATAACTATTTAATGTTAGGTCATGTGTTTTGAGCTTCATATGCAATTAGCTTTTAGTTTTGAATCTTCAATATTTCTTGATTATGTATAAAAAATGTTTTGAAACTAATCTCTGTGGGTAGTGATATGTTTTTTGAGAAGCCTGGCTGGTTCCTTTTGAACCCTTATGGTTGACTTTATGAGCTATAATTGTATATATTATAGCTGACCCGACAGATGTCCTGCCTGAATGTTGGCTTTTCGTTTGGGTGGCACAATTGATTTCGATAATAAAACAAATACTATGTGATCATCACAATTACAAATTCACAATGAATATTGGAGGGTGGTGGTGGTGGTGGGGGGGGGGGGGGGGATGAAATGTTGAGGTTACATGTTCTGATATGCAAAGAATCTAAAAAAATAAAGTCCCCCCCAAAAAATAATTCCTAGAACCCGATTGAAGCGCCACCTACCGGGTCCAATTGTGAATCTAAACCATCCATGGACCCACTCAAACACACACAAAATTTCATCAAAATCAGTCCAGCCGTTTAGGAGGAGTTCAATAATATTATATTCATTATTATAAATATTGGGGGGTGGTGGTGGGGTGGTAAAATTTTGAGGTTACATGTTCTGATATGCAATCTGACTTTATATTGGCAACAATCACATCAATGTCATTTCGTTCATCTTTCAAAGTACACAACTTATGTAGAACATATTTTCTGAAACATGTTAAGCTAGCACAGTCCTGTATTCTCATTTCCAGAATTGTCTCCCCAAAGTAATTACATAACTCTGTCATAAATTGCCGACGAGATTTGCATGGTTGGTTTACACTGCTGCAATTATCATAGGACTTGGATTGTTACACATTAACACAGCCATCTCCATCAATGCTGGATCTATAATTTATTCAACTGGTATCCCTTTACATCGTGCAGTGGATATGTTTCTGGCACTGGTAACAGTTTTGTAGTTGTCCTTGTGGTAGCAAGCATCAGCAACATGAAGGTTTGCAGTTGCACCTGATAATCTTACACAAACTACATCTGCTTGAGAATCATGTCTCATGTTCTTTGAACGTTTTCTGACCCAGTCGATTTGCTGTATGACACTCCACAACTACTCTCCATCTATATGGATGGCTGGGATCAGGAGGTTCACGTGGTTTACCACAAACAATGCAATCTTCTTTCAAATTAAATGGTCCTAATCTACTTCATCGAAGTGTTGGTTCACTTTGTGGGTGTTCCTTTGTAGTGTCTTGTCTCTTCAGAGCTTGAACAATGTGGCCTTTTGACGGTAACTGGATAAGCATGATTTATGACCCTGAATTGTGGAATTTGTATCTGACTGTAATAGTGTTTCCAAGCTTTTCTCTTTACTTGATTTGATGATAGTCTTTATTCTCGTTGGACCGGCACTTATTTACTTCTCCACCTTGTTGCAAACAAAGTAACATTCATTCCAAGCCATTGTGAGACATTAACATAAAACAAAGAAATGAAAAAAAAAAAAAAATAATAAATAAATAAATAAACATGTGTTTTATGCAAAAAAAAATTATGTAAAATTGTGTTTGTGTGTATTCAGAAACATTAAAACACACATGGGACTGCCTTCATATCGCAGTAGGAAAACTTGGTTTAAGAATTAATCTCGATATACCAAAAGATATGTGAAAAAAATTTCCTCAGAGGTGTCAAGGTGGCATCCATCATAAATGAAAATAGTACAGACTAATAACCAATAATCTGAAAAAAAAAAAAGCCATACCTCAATGCAAGGTTACACTCCCTATCAGCCTCCCCATCGCTTTCCAAACTTTATTTCTATCATATGCCTTCTACACATTCATAAATAGCATTACCAAGTTCTTCCCAAGTTCATACCCAATTTCCATCAGCTGTTGTATAGGGATGATCAAATCTATTGTAGACCTCGGTTCCTATCTCCAGCTTTTCTAGTATATTTCATATTTGTTTGTACAGTGGCGCATTAGTGTTATTCTCCCATAGTTTGCACACCTGGGCATTTTATAAGATAGCTTGTTTTAGTTTATGTTTGGTGCAGGTTTTGCAGGGGGTAAGGGTGAAGGGGAAGTCAGACTAAGATTTGATTGGGTTCAGATTGAATATTTGTGTCTGGAAGTATACTTTGCAGATTGGTCAGTTGTTAATAGGTTATCTTTGAAGTCTGTGCAAAGACATTTTGTCAAGTGGCAGATGAGTGAAGCATGGGAGAACCCATTTTTGAAAGAACTCAACATGTATTCCAGCGAACCCTATTACAATAACTCACCTTGTGTTCCGACAAACCCTTGTAGCTCCCCAACCATGGTTGTATGAGCCTTTATTTTAGCAGCAGAACCAAAGTCCCCAAGTTTCAAACCGTTTCCTTCATCAGTCAAGAAAATATTTGCACCTGAAACAAAGAATTATAACGTTGTGGTATTATTGTGATATAATGGACCCGCGATTGGGCGCCAATTTATATTGCTATGCGGAATGTTTGTCCCGCAATTGAGCACTAATTAAAATAAGATTTAATATTGGTATTTATAGCCCTGTGATCGAGCGCCAATTAAAATTATTATCGTTTACTTAGCTGATATATGCCCCGTGATCAAGCACTAATTAAAGCAACACGGATTGTAATCGCGATAATGCCCTGTGATTGAACATTATCTATAACGATATTAAGTAAACAAGACTTTTGATGTTGCTCACGGTTTATTAAGATGATTATACCTTCGGTACGAAGATATTATATGAAATGATACAATTCTCGTTGAACTACAGATTATTTTCTGTGTACTCTATGGATTTAAGTTAGTGGCACTCTCATGATATTCCATGTTCTCTAGATTTATGCTACCGGCACTGAGTGTGTTCATACGCACAAACGGCTTATATATGACCTACCCCTTGCCTCTTAGACCCCTTGTCACCAGTGTCAATACTAACCAATAGAAAGACTCCTGGGAATACGATGTTGTGAAGGCTGGCTTCCTATTGGGTATGGGGACCCAGCGGCATTAGATCTTTTCAATAATGCGGAGTTGATAAAAAATAGTTTAAAGCGTATTACATTGACACTATTTCTGAAAATGCGTGATTTTCCATCGATGAAGTATTAAAAGGATAATTTGCTTATAACACTTTAAAAAACTTTGGTAGAAAATCAAATAACAAATCTTGGGGAAGTTGGTAACTTACACAGTACTACAAACCTATTCGCCAAGGGACTAAGAGAAACATCATTAGCACTTATTCCAAAACTTAAGGGCAAAAGAGGAAATAATAATTCAGCGGTACAGTATACAAACAAAGTAAAAAGAGTATTTAAAGGAGAAAAAGTAAATGAAAAGGTCAAAATAGAGATATTTTTATCCGGTCTAGAAAATGAGGCAAAATTTTGGGCAGATAGTATAGAGAGTGAATGGGAAACATATGAACAGGCCAGGGAAATATTTTTAGGAAAATATTGTTCTCAGATTATGCAGGATGATTTTCTAAAATTGATTTTTAATGGAAAATATAACAAGGATGGTACTATGAGTGAATATTTCTATAAATTTGTGGCTCAGGTGAAATATTTACGATACCCAGTGATAGAAGATAGATTAATAGGTCTCATAATGTAGCATTTTCCAACTGCAGTACAAGACATTCTAATCAGTATAAATAAACAAAATATTAAAGAGGTAGAGAGAGTATTGATGGCATTTGATGATAGATATCAAAGAAATCAAGAAATCAATGATCAGGCAAACAGGTATAATCTTGATAGGCCTAGGCAATTGTCAAACCCCCAAATAAGAGAAGTTAATAATAGACAAGATAGACAAAATATATATCAAAATAACTACCAAACACAAGAGCAAAATAGGTGATATCCAAATCCTAATATAGTGTATCAACAAGCTAGGAACCAAGGACCTCCGAGGCAAGTAAATTCAAATAACACACAAAATAAGAGTAATAATAATACAGGTCAATCTAGGTCAATAATCGCACAAATATATCAACTTTCAAATTTTAATTCGGTGCCACCATTTCCAGGGACATCAAATTTAAATGGGTACAATTCCAGACAAAGGGAAAACCAAACAGTCAATCACGTGACAGTCCGTACGTGATGAAGGCTATAAGTAGAAACAAGACCATTGAACAGTCGGCTTATTTAGGGTAGTCCAAAGGAAGACTTGTTATTTGAAAATATAGATAAAAATAAATTTAGCAAAGCAGTATCACCTGAAATTGAAGAGAAAGTACGTAACTTTATGGTAAAAATGTTAGTAGATACAGGCTCAAAGGTAACTGCAATGTCACAGGAATATTTTGAAAAAATAAAAAATAGCGATTTGGAAGAGGCTATTCCCGTATTACCAGTAACTAATACAGTGCTATAGGGGCAACTGGAACTAAAAATAAAAAGGTTAAAAACAAGTGTTGATTGATGTTAATATAAATAATATAAAATTAGTACCGGCATCATATTTCCTATTATAGAAAAATTAAATGTTCCAATTATATTAGGATCAGGCTGGTTAGCAAGATTTAAAGTTAATATAAATTATCAAAATAAACAGGTGGCAATCAATAAACAACCTTTTAATTTGCAGGTGCCATTTATAGAAAAAGTCTGTTCAAGTATTTTAAGAATACAGGTAAAAGAAATAGCAAACAATAAATTTCAAGAAAAAGGTTACAACAATTATCAATAAATAATTTACAAATACCTTGGACAGATGTAAAAGAAACAATTTGTGAACTGTCAGCCATCAGTGCAGAGCAAAAACAGAAATTATTAGATGTAATGTTGAAACATAAAGCAACAATCTTTTCAGAAAAAACAGGATTAAATAAATTATATAAATGTAAATTGCAGGTATCAGATCAAACCCCTTTTAATAGCAAATGTTATCCTGTACCCTATAGCCAGAGATCAGCTGTAGAGGAGACCATTAATCTCATGTTAGAATGGGATATAAGTGAGTGGTGTATTTCTGACATGATAGACCCATTAGTAGTAGTTAAGAAAAAAGATGGGGAGTGAGATTGTGTTTAGATGCCCGTAAAGTAAATAAAATTTTAATTAACGATAATGAATCACCTGCACCAGCAAATGAATTAATTCAGAAATTTAAAGGTTGTAAATTTTTGATTTCATTGGATTTAGTTAGCTCCTTTTGGCAAATTGAATTAGAACCTAATTCTAGAAAATATAACTCTTTTATATATAATGGGAGAGCATTTTGTTTTTAAAAGAATGCCTTTCGGAGTATCAACAGGTAAATTCATTAGAGGTTTAAAAAAGGTATTAGGCCCCGAGGTACTTAGCTTTGTAACGCTCTACGTCGATGACATAGTAATTGCATCAAAAACATTTGAACAACATGTAAAAAAATTGAAATTGGTATTAAGCAAACTTAAAACAGGAGGAATGACAGTTAATTTCAAAAAATCTGCTTTCCTTTGTTAACAAATTAACTTCCTAGGTCACATAATATCCCCAGGGGTAATTTCAGCAGATAAAAATAAAACTAGATCAATTAGGGAATTTCCCACCCCTAAGAATAAAAAACTACAAGAATTTCTGGGTCTCATAAATTATTACAGGAAATTTGTTTAATACCATTCAGACCTTGTGTTACCATTGTTAAACTTGACTAAGAAAAATCAGGAATGGAACTGGGCAGTGCAGAGGATGCAGCGATGGAAAATATTAAACAGCAATTTGTAAGTACTGTAACCTTAAGACACCCTGACCTTGGACAACCCATGAGCATATGTTGTGACGCATCTGGATTAGTGATAGGTACTGAGTTGTTTCAATTTGATAATGAGGGAAACCGTAGGCCCATAGCATATACTAGCAGAATAGTTCATGGTCCTGAAATTAATTATACTATAATGGAGAAAGAACTATTAGCTATAGTGTAAGGATGTCAACAATTTAGAATTTATATCTATGGGAAACCAAATAACCTATACACGGATCATAAAGCCTTAATTTTTATTAACAAATGTAAATTACTTTACGGTCGCTAAACTAGATGGATCTTATTATTACAGGAATATAATTTAATAATAAAATATATATCAGGAAAGTACCACATAGTAGCAGACACTTTGTCACGGCATCCACCTGAAGGTGTAGTAGAAATTACTGTTGATAGGGAATTTAGAGTTTTAGTACACAAAAGATAACATGTTAGTGAAACAGACAAGAAAATAAAAAAGGAATTACCGGGATGTCAACAAAAGGATCCAAAACTTAAGAAAATATTTGTAGAACTAGAAGAGTAGGAACCTAGAAAAGAAGTTGTAAATAATTATAAAATTTATAATGAGTTACTTTTCAAGAAAACTTCCAAAGATAATATTTGGACTATTTGTATCCCCACATAATTAATTGTACCTGTAATGGAAAGTTACCATGAACAATACTCTCATGTAGGAATAAGAAATGTTATAATATTTTAAAAGAGTCATGTATTTATTTTTTATTTTTTTAGCACCGCGTCTTACTACCCGTTCGGGTTATATGCTTAAGTACTAATTACACTAATGGATTAGGATTTGGGATGGTTGAATTTAGAGGAAGTGAACCCGCATTTGCGTGGAGGGAGAGTGGAAAACCATTTAGGAAAAACCACCCCCAGCTCAGCCGACCGAGATTCGAACCTCGATCTCCCCGTCCTTGGTGGTCTGGCTCAACACGACTGGCGCGTTAGCCAACTACGCCACCGAGGCGGGTAAGAGTCATGTAATTTTACCCAAAATGAACAGAACTATAGCAAAAGTATTACAACAATGTGGTATTTATGTCAAAAAACCAAAATCCCTAATGTAAAGTATGAGGGCTTAATGAAAAATGTATTAGCTGACCGACCACTACAATTAGTTTTCGTCGACCTATATGGACCATTCATTACCTTCTAGTATTAGAGGTGTACAATACATATTTGCTGTTCTAGATATTTGCACTAAATATGTCAAATTATATACAATAAGGAGAGCAACTGCCAATGCCGTTACAAATAAAATAGTTGAAAACTATGCGAGGGACGTAGGCATCCCACAAACCATTGTTTCAGATCATGGAACACAGTTCACGAGCATAAAATGGAGCTCAACTCTAGCAGACAATAATGTTACTGTTAAATATACTTCAGTGTATCATCCCAGAGCAATAGTGTAGACACAGTCAACAGAGAAATTGGTAGGTTTCTAAGGTTATTTTATTAAAATCATCATGCTTCATGAGCAAATTATGTAGAAAGAATAGAAATTTGTCTAAATTCAACAACTCACAAAAGTACAGCATATACATTTCAAGAATTAATGATGGGAATTAGACCAATTATAAATCTAGAGAAACTCTTTGATTTTTCCACAAAGATTAGAAACAGATCATCAAACTAAATTACTTTTGGCAGTAAAAAGATTAAAGGAAACGGCAGAAAAATGAACCCAGTACCATGCTAAAAAGATCCTTAAACCTATTGAATAGGTAAATGGTCAGTTAGTTCTTGTAAAAAACCATCAACTAACTTCAGCTTTAAATAAAGAAGTAAAAAAGTTATTTTTACTATATGAAGGACCCTATCAGGTAAAACAAAAAATAGGTCAAAATATATACTTGATCCAAGACCCTGAGACTTGTCAGGTTAGAGGCGTTTTTAATGTCACAGAATTAAAACCCTATCATAATAAGATGAATATATATTATATTAATTGTGAAAGTTAAATTAACCTATGGGTTGTTAAGGGCCTTAGGTATGAAAGAACTCGAGAGTAAGAAGGAAAACAAGTAACTTTTTTTCTTTGAAATTTTTTGTAAGTGACCCCACAAAATAAGAAACGGGAAAGAGTTATATACTAACAACCAGGAAAGCTTGTATACCCACAGTCAGGATCCTTGGCTTGCATTGCTAAAATAGGTTAACAATGAGCAACAAGTCAAATCCCACCAATAGGTAATTAATTATCTACCAATTCCATCAGAGCAGGATTTTAATTACCTAGTTAAATAAAATTGGCTGTGGAAGAGATTTAATATAAAACGTTTCGTCAGGTTGAGTCCCCCAATAAAGGGAGTGGGTAGTAACTTTTTACTTTGAGACAGTTAAATGGGGACTAGCTTTACTCTATCTATCGACTAGCGAATATAGAGTACTTTAAACACATCTACACCAGGAGGGTGCTTTTAGATGTGGCTTAAGTAAATTTAACTTGTAGCAGCCCAAGTAATGTAGGAACGGCGCTTGATCGTCCACATTATAGGCTAAGGGCCGGTCTTATGACTCCTGGTCATCTGGTAGATAAATATTTCTATCTGGTGGATAAGTTAAAAGTGCGTCTTATGACTGCCAGATAGCATCTATCTGCCAGATAAAATGTATTTATCCATTGTATTTTTATCGGGAGGTTTAAGTACTTGATAGATTTTATCTGGAAGTTAAAATTGTTTTTGCCACAGTGACGCTTTGTTTTTAATGAGGTTTCGCCAATCAGAATCGGTTTTTAGGTTAAAATCTTGGTTCACGTGTTTAGTAGGCACAGGCCCAGGCTTTAACTATATAGAGAGTTATAACATTTAATTCACAATTTTATATAAAAAGACAAGCTATTTGTAGAGTTATATTTATATAAGAATAAATTATCAAAATATGAGTACAATAAACTAAATTTTGTAATCGTTGTATCCAACTATTGCCCACATTTTGGTAGACACTGAAATTAGTACTTGCAAGATATCTTAGCTTCTGCACCCACATGACACCATTTGTTTACTCGCACTCGTTTAGCCGCCATTATTTAACAAATGTTGAGTGTTCTCACCACTCGCTAGGTTGTAGCGCTATTAGCAGGGCTTATACACATGCAAGCACCAGTAAAAACAGTACCAACCTTGCGTGTTCTCAATAAAAATATATTTAACCTGCAGATTTGTCAGATAAATTTAGTTCATAAGACGTGTAAAACTTTGAAGTGGCTGATAACTTTTATCCGGTAGATAACTTTAATCTCCCATTAGCAATAATACTTCTTTTGTAAAGGAAGATAGTGTGTGTTTACAGAAATTGTAAGTAAACATTCAACACACAAATTCAGAGAAGTATAACTAATACTTCTTTTGTAAAGAAAAGAGTTGCGTATTTGGTAAGACGTACAATCCCCTACACTCCAACTTTAAGTCTACAGGTAAACATATTTTGTCTGAAAAGAAGATAACATTTGCAAGCCATGACCCATTATGTTCAGACGTCATCATGAGTTTCAAGTTTAAAGATGGCCCGGAGGATAAATATTTAATGATAAATCTGGATTGAAATTGACAGATATTGAGGAGATTATGAAGAAGTTTAAAAGGGTATTCTGTGATCGCGTGATGTGATTACCCAATTAGAAACGGAAAGATAATTTTAAATATTTCATAGTGATGTCATACATGATTTC
Source organism: Timema podura (assembly GCA_033556935.1). Taxonomy (NCBI): domain Eukaryota; kingdom Metazoa; phylum Arthropoda; class Insecta; order Phasmatodea; family Timematidae; genus Timema; species Timema podura. The sequence goes on from JAVRXN010000007.1 coordinate 59,358,364, forward strand.
GGGCTGATTTTAAGCATCCTTTATGATTCCAAGATTGTTTGCTGAGCATTTTAATTGTTTTAGATTCCATCATGTTAGCATAAAATAATATATTTTTGTTGCTCACACACAAGCAAGTTGACTTTACAAAGGGTAGAAAGAGAAAGAAAGTGAAAGGGCAGGTTGAGCTTGAAACTGAACAGCTATGTCACTAGCGAAGGTAAAGAAAGTGAAAGGGTAGGTTGATGAGCCAGGGTTCTTCAACAACAAAAAAGACAACTGAACGTTACAAAAATAAATGTTAATATAAGTAACAATAAGTTTGGATTGAATATATATAAGTATGTAATATGCCTTGAAGTACTTAAGCTATTAACTTATATTAATTTTCAAGATTTTTCAGACTACTCAATTAAAGTATATTTGGAGTTATTAAATTTTAACTTGACCAAATTTTACCTAAGCTCAAATACAAAGTTAATTATTCAACCAAGGCAATTTATAATTTTGTTAAAAAAAATTGTGTTAACACCATTTTAAAAACAGTGCAACAAAAATTGCGACAATTTTTCAGTGTAGTAAAGAAAATAATAAGACAGAAAATGCTTTCTTTCCGTTTATTCATCAAGAAGACTAAACATTAGAAATAAAAGCAATCAATAGTAATATCATAAAAATAGTATATAATAACTATTGCATTTTTATGCACGTAAGTTTAAATCAATGTTTACACACACATACAATTTATGTAAAATTGCACGTTACAAATTTATTCATGTTTAATTTTAAGAATAATCAAAAGTAAAGTATGACGTAGCTCTTGCACAATATGAAATTTGCTTATATCAAAATTCATTAAATTAATTAAATTCTGTAAGATATAAGCAAATGGGGGTATTGTAATAATATTGTTTTGGACCCCTCTAAAATATTCAAAAAGTCATGGATGAAGTGTAATTTTCTTTAAGTGCTATAAATAAATTATCCTTTTAATACTTCATCGATGGAAAATCATGTATTTTCTGAAATAATGTCAATGTAATGTGCTTTAAACTTTTTTACTATCAACTCTGTAGTATTGAAAAGATCTTATGACGCTGGTTCCCTATACCCAATAGGAAGCCAGTCTTCACAACATCGTATTCCCAGGAGTCTTTCTATTAGTTGGTTTTAACACTGGTGACAAGGGGTCCAAGAGGCAAGGGGTAGGTCATATATAAGCCGCTTGAGTGTATGAACACAGGGAGTGCCACTAACTTAAGTCCATAGAGTACATAGAAAAATAACCCGTAGTTCATCCAAAACTGTATCATTAAATATTATATCTTCAGAGCAGAAGATTAAATCATCTTAATAAATCGTGTGCAACATCAAAAGTCTTATTTACTTAATATCGTTATATGATAGTGTTCAATCACAGGGCATTATCACGATTACAGCCTGTACATCTTTAATTAGTGCTCGATCACGGGGCAAACATCAGCTAAGTAAACGATAACAATTTTAATCGGCGATCGATCACGGGGCTATAAACACCAATATTAATCCATATCACCTTAATTGGTGCAATCGCGGGATAAACAATCCGTAAAATTATATATTGGCTCCCAATCGCGGGACAATTATATCTCAATAAATTGTAGCATGATAGTACTAGAATTAACATGGCAAGTACCATGAAGCAATACAAGAACCTGACCAATATCACTGATGAGAGTCAAGTACTACAACAAATATTAAGTTTAGTCAACTCACTTTTTATGTCTCTATGCACAATGCCATGGTTGTGTAGTTCCGACACTCCTAGTAACATCTGTAAAGTGTATCGACGAATAAGAGCTTCGGGGAGACCATTCTCTGTTGCAACTACCAGACTTTCCAAGGTTCCTTCTGCACAAAACTCCATAAAGATCAACATCTCTTCCTGCAAACACAATGTTACATTTTTAACTAACATACTTTACAGAATTCTCATGTTTATGTATTACGTTCTCATATCAAAAGAAAGTATTGTGATTATGAAAAAACATATATCTTGAGAGTATGACAAATTTTTACCTTTTATGGTAAGACAAACCAAAAAAAGTGTATTTTACAATTTTGTTTGACCCCATATATGTCTGTCCCTGGACACGGATCCAACACATAAAGATGGATTTTGTCTGTCTGTCTGTTCCTGGACAAGGATCCAACACAGTTAGATGGATTTTGTTCAAACTTTATATTTAGATTTAATAAAGATTTATCACCAAAGCTTTTCCCCCACCCTAAGCTCTTCAAGGATGGTTTTGCAAATTGCAAATTGCAGATTTTCAAAAAAGGGTCAAATGAATTTGTTTAAAATGCGTTTATAGGAGTTGTTTAACTTGACAAATAGCTCTATATAATTATTATTTGGGCAAAAATTCGGTGAAGGGTTGATGACCAATTATTCTAATTTGAATATTTTGAAAAATGGATTTAGTTATTTGGTTCAAAATTAGTATCGGTAGACTATTTTTACATTTAAATAAGAATGTATTTTTATTCATCCAAAACAAATTAATTTAAGGGTAGTTTGGATACAACAAATTATAAAAATGTTGAATGTTTTTGATAATTACCATTTAAAAATGGAATTCCAAATGTGAATATGTGAATTTTTTTTCATGATAAATATGAAAAAACATTTTTTTACAACTAACAAATAATTTTAGGGTAAGTTAAAAATAATTTATTTTTGAAAATTAGAATTTGTTAAATAAATTTGAACAATTTGGTAAAAAATGTATGTATAGAGTGATTATTGTGATTAACAAGAATATATGTTAATTTTTAAGATTAAAACTTATATGGATAGTTTACTAAAAACTTATTTTCGAGAATGTTTTTGAAGCCATAATACACAATATGAGAAAGTTTGTGTGATTTTTTTCATAACATTTAAATTGAAATGCCTAGAAAATACAGAACTCTCTTCTTTAAAAAATGAAAATTTTGGAAAATTATTTGGAGCTCTGGTTTGGATTTAACACATAAATTATAATTTTTACTCTTAACCTAACCATTTTAAGCATATAATTTAACCTTTTTAATGACTAACAAATATTTTAGTTCAGTTGTTCAATTGTAGGAAAAAGACTGGAAATGAAACCAAGAAAGAGATGATAAGAGCAGATAACAGAAATTGTGTAAATGAGAGGAGAAGAATGGAAGCAATTGAAGGTGGAAGAGAGTGTAAATGTTTACTTCAATTAATCATCAAACAATTTAATTATTTTATATACCTGCTTCGGTGGTTGCATAGTCTAAGGTTTTACTCTCGGTTGGGTGTAGGCTACTGAGGTTTATTTTCCCTAAATGGTTTTCCACTATCTTTACATGCAAATGCAGGTACACTTCCTTTATATTCAACCTTCCTCATTCCTAACTAGTTAGCATAATTGGTATATAAGCTTACAAGCTGAACCGGTAGTATATAATTTTATGTTTAATCATCATCATCATGATAAACTGTTTGCAGCCTGTGGTCAGGTCTGTTTAGTAAAATGTCTCCATCTTCCTTCTGCACTCTCTCCACTCTTCTCTTTTCACTTACACACTTGCTGCTTCCTCTACTCTTCCTTGGTCTCCCTTGCGGTATCTTCCCTACATACTTCACATCCAAACCATCTTCTTGGAATTCTCTCTCCTTCCATCCTCATCACATGTCCATACCATCTCCTCCTCGCTTCCTCAACTATCTAATGTAGGCTACCCCAACTCTAGACCTTACATCTTCATTCCTAATCCTATCTACTCTGGTGATGCCCTCAACTCTTTGCTTCTTTCAAATCTACTCCATCCAGTTCTATCACTTTTCTTGGCCTTATTCTCTGCCTTGTCATCACCATCACTTCACTTTTCGTCATACTGAGTTTCATTCCACATTCTTTCACCTCCTCATTCCATTCCTGCAACTGTTCCTGTACTTCCTCTTCCTTCCCCCCCTCATACCGTCAAGTTATCTGTAAACATCATTGGTTTCATTTTCTCCTCACCCAGTTTCCCTGCCACTATAGTCATTATACAAATAGTAATGATGAGAGGGCACTTCGTTGCTTTACTCCATTTTTTAATTGAAACCACTCTGTCCCCCTCTTTCTGTCTTTACACAACTCACATTATTTTCATACCTATTCCTTACTATCATTGCTACTCCTCTTTCTACTCCAGCCTCCTCCATTGCTTTCCATACTTTATTTCTTTCCACACTATCATAAGCTTTTTCTACATTCATAAATGCCATTACGAGATCCTTTCCAACCTCATCTCTCTTTTCCATCAACTGTCTGATTCCAAATATTAAATTTATTGTTGTCCTCTTCTTCTCTCCATCTTCCCTTCACACTTTTCCTCATTCTCCTTCCCAGAATCTTTTAATAAATTTTTGCGCATTAACACATCAGTGTTATGCCTCTATAATGTTCACCTTTCTTCCTATCCCCTTTCTTAAATGTTGGTAATATAATACATTTTGTTCAATCCTCTGACACTTTCTTCTCCCTCCACACTGCTCCTGCAATTATGTTTACTATGCTTTTATTATTATGAAAAGTCCAAGACATTCAAGACTGTTTCGAACCCTCTTATTTACTTGAGATGGGAGGTAATGAGGATGAAGTTAAGGTCAGTATTTTAGCTAATTTTAGCAAAATAAATAAAATATTTCTCCAGTTGATATGCGACATTAACAGTTCTTGAATAATGGTCATTGGCATTGCTGAATTAAGCTAAGAAAAATTTAAAAATGTTATTAGAAAAATTTTCAACAACTGTGAAGATTACCAAGTGTATTAAATTATTTAAAGCAATATGAAAATAAAGAAACATAATTCTAGTGTTTAAGAATAGTTCCTTAACACAAGTGAAAGGTTATTAATGCTTAGGACTGCACTTTATAGACTTTACAAACCCACACCATGGTAGTACTATGTACAAGATTGACATTTGCAACTGTCTTACAAATCTTGACCATGGGGTGGAGATGATCAAATAAAGTATTTTTTAAACAGTTAAAAATAATCTCTATTCTATTCTATTAAAATTATTATAGTTTTTGAAAAAAATGTTACTTATTAAACACCTTCATACTATATTTTCTCCAGCCATGATTCACGAACCAAAGACTTGGTTATTTTTATTTTAATACAAAAAATAATGTAGTTGTTGGATAGAGTAGTGATCAAAATACACAATAGGTATAAACTATTGCAAACATAATTTATAGCACGATCGGTACAGCGCTTGGCTGGAGCATGACTAACGGTTTATTATTTGAAAAAGCTTTTAAGACTAAATTCATAAGACATCTGTGGGCGGTACAGTGAACTACAAATGTAAACAAACATGAACGTTTTGATGATAATAATTGAACTCCAACAGTAGTTTATGGCTCTAACATTTTTTAAACCTTTGCTGTTAGTCAACATAAAAGAGATAATTACAAATATATTCAATAAGTTACAGTGACATATAATAGAAAGTTAACTCCAAATAGCTTCAAGAAGTTTCAGTGACATCTAATATAGAGATAGCTCCAAATAACTTCAAGAAGTTATAGTGACATCTAATAGAAAGATAACTCCAAATAGTTTCAAGAAGTTACAGTAACACCTAGCTTCCTTAAAGAAAGAAAGAAAAAAGAGAGTAAATATCACAAATACCTTTAAAAGTCGGTTTAACTGTAAATAGTTTCATTATAATCAATATTAAAACAATACAATTTTAAACATAAATGGATATGAAGGTGGAATCAAAGAGAATGCTAAGACAGTATCATCATCATCAACTGTTTCCAGCCTGTGACCGGGTCAGTTTGGTCAAATGCCTCCATCTTCCTCTACCCTTCCACCATTCTTCCTCCTTTAATTTCTTCCATTCTTCTCCTCTCACTTGAACACTTTGTTATCTGCTCCTCCCATCTCTTTCTTGGCCTCCCTTGTGGGTTTTTTCCTACATACTTCATTTCCAACTTTTATTTGGCATCCTCTATTTTTCCATCCTCTTTCATGTCCATACCATTTCAGTCTTGCTTCCTCTACTATCTCATGTACTCCCAGTACCCCAACTCTTTCCCAGATAACTTCATTCCTAATCTTGTTTCTCCTTATGACAGCTAACATATTCTCTTTTCCATAATCTCCTTATATATTTTAGTACAGTGGCAGATCAGAGTTATCTCCATACAATTTGTACACCTCTTCCTGTCTCCTTTATTGAAAATATGTATTATAACTCCTTCTTCCAACCTTCCTGTACCTTGTTCTCCCTCCAAACCACTCTCAGCACCCTGTATAACCATTGTATACCTACTTCACCCTCTGCTCTTATCATTTCCAGTCAAGTCATCCACACCTGGTGTTTTCCCTTGTTTCATCCTCTTTAATGGTAGTTTCAAAAGTAGTTGAATATTTGTCAAGGGAATCCTAGAATTTAACGGCTACCTACTGTACTTATCTTCTTCATTTAAATAGTTTCTCACTGAATGCCAATAGTAAATATTCAAGACATCTAAAAATTATTATGTGTAGAAAATTAAACTAACTTAAACCTATCTATTAAAGCAGTATTTTATTTATTGAGTTAAAAAAATTTTATTTCTATAAACAATTAAAATATACTGTCTTTAAAATGTGTAGGCTTTAGATAGCAGCAAGTTTGATCTAGCCCGTGTGCTTTTAGCTTTCCAAATGATCATTGCATAAGATACATTTAAATAATTACAGAACGTTTGTCATACATTGACCAAAATTATTATTGGTAAAATGTTATTCCATTTAAATAAAATAGCAAAAGTAAGATGGGTCAGACATTGTACCTTAAATCCCAAATGTCAAACCTCGAATTCAAAGAAAACATGGTAGTGATAAGAAGATAGATTTTTTTATATTAGTAGCAATCTATTATGTTCAAATTTCTGATATTGTTAAAAGTAATTGTTTAGTTACTATTAAATATATAAATAATAAATAAATTATAACATTTAGTCAAATGGTAAATATATGAACTAGAGTTTGGTTGCTGGGTTTCTCTTATGATTATTTGGGCTAGGAAATATGACGCATGAAAATAGATACTAAAAAAAGAAGATTCTAAATGAGAATAAAAAGTAAACATTATTGGATCTTGAATGTGATATTAGAATATTTAAAGAAACCCTACAAAATTAAAAACGTCAAGACATCCTGCTATCAGAATACACGGCTGTGCGACTCCAAATATCGAGAGGGGGGCAGTATTCATGCAAAGAACAAACAAGGATAGAAATAGTGGTGAAGCATGCAAGGACTAAAACCAGATTCTTTCTAGTCACAACAATTAGTCTCACCCTGTGTATTTCCACACCATAGTAGCGCACCAGGTTGTAGTGCTGGATGCCTTCGAAGATGCGTAACTCTTCTGTAACCCGTCGGATGGTTCGGTGGTCATTAGGCTGGAGCTGGATCTCTTTCATGGCCATCAGATCACCCGTCTGGTTGTTGACCACAGTGTACACCTTCCCGAACCTCCCCTGACCTAGGAGATACACACACTGTCTATGAACCTCTCAGTACCGACCTAGGAGATACACACACTGTCTATGAACCTCTCAGTACTGACCTAAGAGATAGACACACTATCTATGAAACTCTCAGTACTGACCTAGGAGATACACACACTCTATATGAACCTCTCAGTACTGACCTAGGAGATAGACACACTATCTATGAACCTCTCAGTACCGACCTAGGAGATATACACACTGTCTATGAACCTCTCAGTACTGACCTAGAAGATAGACACACTATCTATGAACCTCTCAGTACCGACCTAGGAGATATACACACTGTCTATGAACCTCTCAGTACTGACCTAGGAGATATACACACTATCTATGAACCTCTCAGTACTGACCTAGAAGATACACACACTCTATATGAACCTCTCAGTACTGACCTAGGAGATAGACACACTATCTATGAACCTCTCAGCACTGACTTAGGAGAATACACACTGTCTATGAACCTCTCAGTACTGACCTAGGACATACAAACACTGTCTATGAACCTCTCAGTACTAACCTAGGACATACAAACACTGTCTATGAACCTCTCAGTACTGACCTAGGAGATAGACACACTATCTATGAACCTCTCAGTACTGACCTAGGAGATATACACACTCTATATGAACCTCTAAGTACTGACCTAGGAGATAGACACACTGTCTATGAACCTCTCAGTACTGACCTAGGAGATATACACACTATCTATGAACCTCTCAGTACTGACCTAGGAGATATACACACTATCTATGAACCTCTCAATATTGACCTAGGAGATACAAACACTATATATGAACCTCTCAGTACTGACCTAGGAGATATACACACTATCTACGAACCTTTCAGTGCCGACCTAGGAGATACAAAAACTATCTAGAACCTCTCAGTACTGACCTAGGACATACAAACACTGTCTATAAACCTTCTAGAGACTATCTGTGAACCTCTTTAAGTAATCAACATCTAAACATTACAGATGTTGTTAATCAAGTGAGTGATGTATGTCTAGGATGGACCACTCTAAAAATATATCTTCTAGGGGCATCATTTCATAAAAATTCTAAAAGAAGAACACTCCAAATATATTCTAGAGTATAGTGTCCAAAAAACTCCAGGTGAGGACTACTCTAATATATATTAAAGTCATCTGAAAGCCAAACATTTGCTAGGAGAGACTCCCAAAACTATATAAGTCTGGGGAAAGTGGTGTATGTCCCTCCAAACAATCTTTGGTCAATTGCCTCCACACCCCGTACACAAATAAGGTTCCACCGACCCAACCTGGAAAATTCTAAAGATGATCTCTTCTTTCTCTAATATAGTTGGCGAGTTATAGTCTAAAATTGTACACTTTTCAAATAAGTAAGTTTCCATCTTGACTAGATCTTTGAGACAAAAAGGAATTGAAGAGGGGTAGGTGGATGTGCCATGATTTGTAGTCCAGCTATTCGGCCGACCTTGGACCCAAAACTAGAAGCATTCATTCACACTTCACAACTCATTTACCAAGTGTTCTCGGATCTACCATATGAACGGTTTCAAGCTCTCCTCCACACACTCACTTGTACTTCCTATTTCCTTTGTTAATATTTTGTGTTAGTCGTCTACTCATCTTTGTTGATTGACTAATGAACACTTTCTGGGTTTGTTTGAACCATGCAATATTATTTTGGTCAACTGGGGGACTCCTCTTCCCCATGAATTGTTTGTAATACAATGTTATTGTTCAGCAAGAATAAGTTATTGAATAACATAGTGACAAGAATAACATGATGGCTGACGCCAAATGTGGACTTTCCAGTCTGGCAGTGCGAGTTATTTAAATGTGTGAGCGAGCAGTAGCCTCGTGTGAAAAACTTGTCTGGATCAGCCCAATCTGTGGAGTGACTTGACAGCTGTACCGAGACACAGGGGTCTACAACATGCTCACATAGGGACATGATTCATGTTCAACATAGCTATCACGTCATTACTGACAGCTTCATCTAGGGGTACAGGATAAGGAAGGAAGCGAGTGCAGCTGGTTTGGAGTGAGCTCCAGCCTGTAGGATCCGACAAATCATGGACACTAACAAATTTATTGCAACAAAAACAAAAGTTTATCTCCACAAATCATCAATATTTTTAAGCAGCAGCAACAAAATAAAAGTATTCCCATTTTTTATAAATTTAACATAATAATATAGAGTGGTTTTGCAAGTTTCCACTTTTTGTAAGACGTGGTCGTATTTTGTCCATCCCCATGAGTTGTTACCACAAGTTGATGTGGCAAACAGACGCTAGTAGCAGCCATTCAGTCGCAACAATGCTACCTTCTCACTTTCATGTTCTTGTGATACTGCTGGGGCTATCTCACGACACAAGCTCACTGCTTGTCCGAGAGTCTGAGGGGCGTGTGGGTCGAAGACAATGGAGGGCGAGGAAGGAAGGGGGGTCAAACACTACTGACAACCCTGCACAGGTAACTTATGTATGTTATTTGTAAGTGGAGGTATAACCAACTATACACATCTTTTAAAAAACATAGAGTTATTTGAAAATGATAATTCTAGCAGTAAAACTGAATGAAAAGACTTATTTCAAATCCTTTAGAAGATGCAAGTAAGGTATTTACTAACAACAATGAAGTCAAGATCAATTTGAACAGCTACAAGAATATAGAAAGTCATGTTTAAAAATCAACTTATTAAAAGAGATGATAATGCATAGGTTGTTTTTCATATGATGATGATGATGATGATGATGATGATAATCATAATAATAAAATAAAAATAGCTTTTTATTTGTAGGCATCTGGGCTGTTACCATATTTACACTAATGGAGTAGGGTTGAGAAAGGTAGAATTTGGAGGAAATAGTCTATTTTTATAGGGCAAGTGAAAAACAATTTAATAAAACAATCCTCAATACACTTTATGATGATTTTAACCCTGATCTCCTAGCTTTCAGGATTACAGTCTATTTACAAGGTGATGTGGGTCAAACAATAGTTAGTCTTTAATGTAGTAAAGTTTACTTTTGTAACAACACAATAGTAAGTTTATAATCAAATAAAGATTTAAAAAAGTTTATTCAGGGATAAATTAATGGAAAAATAAAAAGCCACTTGTGAAGTGCATTAGATTTATAGATGAAAGATCTGTGAAGAATCACTTGTGTTTAAGCTGTGTTATACTAGATACGCGATACATGTGAAGGGTAGTACAGATAACTCTAACAATAGAGGTCAAATACTAGTGGTTTCCTTGATGACATGAGTAGAACTAGCAATAGAGGTCAAATACCAGTGGTTTCCTTGATGACATGAGTAGAACTAACAATAGAGGTCAAATACTAGTAGTTTCCTTGATGACATGAGTAGAACTAACAATAGAGGTCAAATACCAGTGGTTTCCTTGATGACATGAGTAGAACTAACAATAGAGGTAAATACTAGTAGTTTCCTTGATGACATGAGTAGAACTAACAATAGAGGTCAAATACCAGTGGTTTCCTTGATGACATGAGTAGAACTAACAATAGAGGTCAAATACCAGTGGTTTCCTTGATGACATGAGTAGAACTAACAATAGAGGTCAAATACCAGTGGTTTCCTTGATGACATGAGTAGAACTAACAATAGAGGTCAAATACCAGTGGTTTCCTTGATGACATGAGTAGAACTAACAATAGAGGTCAAATACCAGTGGTTTCCTTGATGACATGAGTAGAACTAACAATAGAGGTCAAATACCAGTGGTTTCCTTGATGACATGAGTAGAACTAACAATAGAGGTCAAATACCAGTGGTTTCCTTGATGACATGAGTAGAACTAACAATAGAGGTCAAATACCAGTGGTTTCCTTGATGACATGAGTAGAACTAACAAAAGAGGTCAAATACCAGTGGTTTCCTTGATGACATGAGTAGAACTAACAATAGAGGTCAAATACCAGTGGTTTCCTTGATGACATGAGTAGAACTAACAATAGAGGTCAAATACTAGTGGTTTCCTTGATGACATGAGTAGAACTAACAATAGAGGTCAAATACCAGTGGTTTCCTTGATGACATGAGTAGAACTAACAATAGAGGTCAAATACCAGTGGTTTCCTTGATGACATGAGTAGAACTAACAATAGAGGTCAAATACCAGTGGTTTCCTTGATGACATGAGTAGAACTAACAATAGAGGTCAAATACCAGTGGTTTCCTTGATGACATGAGTAGAACTAACAATAGAGGTCAAATACCAGTGGTTTCCTTGATGACATGAGTAGAACTAACAATAGAGGTCAAATACCAGTGGTTTCCTTGATGACATGAGTAGAACTAACAATAGAGGTCAAATACTAGTGGTTTCCTTGATGACATGAGTAGAACTAACAATAGAGGTCAAATACTAGTGGTTTCCTTGACGACATGAGTAGAACTAACAATAGAGGTCAAATACTAGTGGTTTCCTTGACGACATGAGTAGAACTAACAATAGAGGTCAAATACCAGTGGTTTCCTTGACGACATGAGTAGAACTAACAATAGAGGTCAAATACTAGTGGTTTCCTTGACGACATGAGTAGAACTAACAATAGAGGTCAAATACTAGTGGTTTCCTTGACGACATGAGTAGAACTAACAATAGAGGTCAAATACCAGTGGTTTCCTTGATGACATGAGTAGAACTAACAATAGAGGTCAAATACCAGTGGTTTCCTTGATGACATGAGTAGAACTAACAATAGAGGTCAAATACTAGTGGTTTCCTTGATGACATGAGTAGAACTAACAATAGAGGTCAAATACCAGTAGTTTCCTTGATGACATGAGTAGAACTAACAATAGAGGTCAAATACCAGTAGTTTCCTTGATGACATGAGTAGAACAATAGAGGTCAAATACCAGTAGTTTCCTTGATGACATGAGTAGAACTAACAATAGAGGTCAAATACCAGTGGTTTCCTTGATGACATGAGTAGAACTAACAATAGAGGTCAAATACCAGTAGTTTCCTTGATGACATTAGTAGAACTAACAATAGAGGTAAATACTAGTGGTTTCCTTGATGACATGAGTAGAACTAACAATAGAGGTCAAATACCAGTGGTTTCCTTGATGACATGAGTAGAACTAACAATAGAGGTCAAATACCAGTGGTTTCCTTGATGACATGAGTAGAACTAACAATAGAGGTCAAATACCAGTGGTTTCCTTGATGACACGAGTAGAACTAACAATAGAGGTAAATACTAGTGGTTTCCTTGATGACATGAGTAGAACTAACAGTAGAGGTCAAATACCAGTAGTTTCCTTGATGACATTAGTAGAACTGACAATAGAGGTCAAATACCAGTGGTTTCCTTGATGGCATGAGTAGAACTAACAATAGAGGTCAAATACCAGTGGTTTCCTTGATGACATGAGTAGAACTAACAATAGAGGTCAAATACTAGTAGTTTCCTTGATGGCATGAGTAGAACTAACAATAGAGGTCAAATACCAGTGGTTTCCTTGATGACATGAGTAGAACTAACAATAGAGGTCAAATACCAGTGGTTTCCTTGATGACAAGAGTAGAACTAACAGTAGATGTCAAATACCAGTGGTTTCCTTGATGACATGAGTAGAACTAACAATAGAGGTCAAATACTAGTAGTTTCCTTGATGGCATGAGTAGAACTAACAATAGAGGTCAAATACCAGTGGTCTCCTTGATGACATGAGTAGAACTAACAATAGAGGTCAAATACCAGTGGTTTCCTTGATAACATGAGTAGAACTAACAATAGAGGTCAAATACTAGTAGTTTCCTTGATAACATGAGTAGAACTAATAATAGAGGTCTAATACTAGTGGTTTCCTAGATGACTTGAGTAGAACTAACAATAGAGGTCAAATACTAGTGGTTTCCTTGATGGCATGAGTAGAACTAACAATAGAGGTCAAATACTAGTAGTTTCCTTGATGGCATGAGTAGAACTAACAATAGAGGTCAAATACTAGTAGTTTCCTTGATGACTTGAGTAGAACTAACAGTAGAGGTCAAATACTAGTGGTTTCCTTGATGACATGAGTAGAACTAACAATAGAGGTCAAATACCAGTGGTTTCCTTGATGGTGCGATGCGCAATGCAACATCTTGAGCAGTAAAGTGTGACCTGCGCTGTGCATAAAATGTGTTGTTGTGTTTATTGCGGTATTTTGTTGTACATACAATTTGTTTGAAATGGGAAACAACAAAGTTCTCGGCCTCAGTTTTCTTCCAGTAATGACAAAGAATTAATAGATTTGATTTTTGAACATTATATTAAGTCTGATTGTTGCTACTTGTTCAGGTTAGAGGCCTACGCATATGTACAAACTACACTAGAAAGTTAGGAATTTGAAAGTTTGAATTTAGATTAAGTGTACCGACATACGGGGAGGAAGAGTGGAAGTGATTTAAAACCCCAACCTCAGTACACCCAACTAGGATTCAAACCGTGATCTTGCTGTCATCGGCACTCTAGTCTCACTAAACTATGCTGTGGCATGCTATTCTATTGAAGATTAGTGATCTGGAATATAAGGACAGAACTAATATTACAGCCTTCTCTTCTTAGATACATTTATTAAAAAATATATTATTGATGAAGTTGTACGTACAGCCGAAAGACAAATAAACAGGATGCATATCTGTCTAGACTCTAGGGAAACACAATTGCGTAGCGTGAAACGTAGTAAGTTCTGCGCCGCACATGTATTGCAGGGCTAGGAAAACACAGGTTTAGCCTTCTTGTTGTGGAATTATGATAGCTAATATTATGTTTTTAGGTGGACACTATCCCAGAAAAAATTGATTTAGACAAGGAAGTATCTCCTGTGTTGGATGGAGATAGTAATTTTGTTGGTCAGGCCATATCATTGCTACAGAGACTCAACGAGCGTCTGACTGCACTTCAGGCATTGGACGAGCAGCAGATACGACGGCTGGAGTCACTTGAATACAGGTACAATGTCAATAGTTGCACAACGCCTGCCCTGGCGGTAACAACATCATATTCACCATAAATTTAACAAATCTTGCAGGAAGTAGTTAAGATATTACAGATAAGTAATGTATTTATACTTGACTTCAGATTGACAAAGATAGAAGTGCAGGGCCAGGAGAAGTATGAAGCTCTACGGACAGAATTGAGAGAAGTTAGTCGCAGAGCACAACAGCTGGATTGGCAGAGCAGTAAGATGGATGCTTCACTTGAGGGTATTAAACTAGACACAACAGGACTCAAACATGGTCAAGATCAACTTAGGGGTCTCCATGGCACAGGTGACACATTACACACATCATCAAAGTGGATCTAAATTAGTAGAAGTGAATATACAAGCACTAATAACCACATATGCATGAAATCGCTTGTACAACCAGGAATATTAAAAAAAAATTATTGTCATATACTTAATTTTAGAAGATTCCTTTAAAGTTTGTCTTTTGTAGAATGTCTTATATTATTATTTTATTGAAAATTAGTAAAATAATACAGTTGAGAAATGCATGTTTTTACTCAGTCAGTAAGTTGTTGACATCTCGGCTACTGTTCAGGAATGTAAAACTCAGAAAATACAGAACAATAGTGTTACTGGTTGTTCTTTAATGGTGTGAAGCGTGGTCTCGAGAAGAAGGTGTTCAAGGTGCACAAGGTGCTTAGCAAGAGAGTTGGTCCAAGAAGGGATGAGGATACTAGGGAGTGGAGGAGGTTATATAATGGGCTACACACCCTGTACTCACCACAAGACATTGTTTGGATAGTTAAGTCTGGTAAACTACGGTGGTCAGAACATGTAGTGTAATGAGGTGGACTGGATAGAACTATCTACAGATAGAGTGTAATGAGGTGGACTGAATAGAACTAGCTCAAGATAGAGATAGGGTGTAATGAGGTGGACTGGATAGAACTAGCTCAAGATAGAGATAGGGTGTAATGAGGTGGACTGGATAGAACTAGCTTAATATAGAGATAGAGTGTAATGAGGTGGACTGATAGAACTAGCTCAAGATAGAGATAGGGTGTAATGAGGTGGACTGTATAGAACTAGTTCAAGATAGAGATAGAGTGTAATGAGGTGGGCTGGATAGAACTAGCTCAAGATAGAGATATGGTGTAATGAGGTGGACTGGATAGAACTAGTTCAAGATAGAGATAGGGTGTAATGAGGTGGACTGGATAGAACTAGCTCAAGATAGGGATAGAATGTAATGAGGTGGACTGGATAGAACTAGCTCAAGATAGAGATAGAGTGTAATGAGGTGGGCTGGATAGAACTAGATCAAGATAGAGATAGGGTGTAATGAGGTAGACTGGATAGAACTAGCTTAATATAGAGATAGAGTGTAATGAGGAGGACTGGATAGAACTAGATCAAGATAGAGATAGGGTGTAATGAGGTGGACTGGATAGAACTAGCTAAAGATAGAGATAGGGTGTAATGAGGTGGACTGGATAGAACTAGCTCAAGATAGAGATAGGGTGTAATGAGGTGGACTGGATAGAACTAGCTCAAGATAGAGATAGGGTGTAATGAGGTGGACTGGATAGAACTAGTCAAGATAGAGATAAGGTGTAATGAGGTGGACTGGATAGAACTAGCTCAAGATAGAGATAGGGTGTAATGAGGTGGACTGGATAGAACTAGTTCAAGATAGAGATAGAGTGTAATGAGGTGGGCTGGATAGAACTAGCTCAAGATAGAGATAAGGTGTAATGAGGTGGACTGGATAGAACTAGCTCAAGATAGAGATAGGGTGTAATGAGGTGGACTGGATAGAACTAGTTCAAGATAGAGATATAGTGTAATGAGGTGGACTGGATAGAACTAGCTCAAGATAAAGATAGGGTGTAATGAGGTGGACTGGATAGAACTAGCTCAAGATAGGGATAGAATGTAATGAGGTGTACTGGATAGAACTAGCTCAAGATAGAGATAGGGTGTAATGAGGTGGATTGGATAGATCTAGCTCAAGATAGGGATAGAATGTAATGAGGTGGACTGGATAGAACTAGCTCAAGATAGAGATAGGGTGTAATGAGGTGGACTGGATAGAACTAGTTCAAGATAGAGATAGAGTGTAATAAGGTGGGCTGGATAGAACTAGCTCAAGATAGAGATAGGGTGTAATGAGGTGGACTGGGTAGAACTAGCTCAAGATAGATATAGGGTGTAATGAGGAATGAGGTGGACTGGATAGAACTAGTTCAAGATAGAGATAGAGTGAAATGAGGTGGGCTGGATAGAACTAGCTCAAGATAGAGATAAGGTGTAATGAGGTGGACTGGATAGAACTAGCTCAAGATAGAGATAGGGTGTAATGAGGAGGACTGGATAGAATTAGCTCAAGATAGGGATAGAATGTAATGAGGTGGACTGGATAGAACTAGCTCAAGATAGAGATAGGGTGTAATGAGGTGGACTGGATAGAACTAGCTCAAGATAGAGATAGGGTGTAATGAGGTGGACTGGATAGAACTAGTTCAAGATAGAGATATAGTGTAATGAGGTGGACTGGATAGAACTAGCTCAAGATAGAGATAGGGTGTAATGAGGTGGACTGGATAGAACTAGCTCAAGATGGGGATAGAATGTAATGAGGTGTACTGGATAGAACTAGCTCAAGATAGAGATAGGGTGTAATGAGGTGGATTGGATAGATCTAGCTCAAGATAGGGATAGAATGTAATGAGGTGGACTGGATAGAACTAGCTCAAGATAGAGATAGGGTGTAATGAGGTGGACTGGATAGAACTAGTTCAAGATAGAGATAGAGTGTAATGAGGTGGGCTGGATAGAACTAGCTCAAGATAGAGATAGGGTGTAATGAGGTGAACTGGATAGAACTAGCTCAAGATAAAGATAGGGTGTAATGAGGTGGACTGGATAGAACTAGTTCAAGATAGAGATAGTGTAATGAGGTGGGCTGAATAGAACTAGCTCAAGATAGAGATAGAGTGTAATGAGGTGGACTGGATAGGACTAGCTCAAGATAGAGATAGGGTGTAATGAGGAGGACTGGATAGAACTAGATCAAGATAGAGATAGAGTGTAATGAGGTGGACTGGATAGAACTAGATCAAGATAGAGATAGAGTGTAATGAGGTGGACTGGATAGAACTAGCTCAAGATAGGGATAGGTGATGTACTTTTGTTAGTGAACCAATTAACTCTCAAGTTACTACTGCCATAGAGTTAGTAGGTCTTATTAATTATACAAACTGTGTTTGATCTTACTAATGGGGAAAGCAAGAGACAGGTATATTTTAAAAGATATGTACCCACATGTGTGTGGACAAAGTGTAGAAGGCACTGGTTCTAAGTAGGCCTACAGATGGATGTGTTTATCAGTAAAGCAGAATCTATTATGTTGATGTGTGTGACTATGGTACAGCTGTAAGACTGCCCAACCTTGTTGATGAAGATGTGCAAAGCAAGATACAGACTCTGGTTGCCTCCATGTACAGTGTGAGAGGCGCGATAGGAGTGTTGCAAGAGGACATAGCAGCCATCAAGAAGAATGTCAGCACCCTTAACAACATGACCAGGTGACCTTTACATATCTTTGTTACAATACTCACTCCATATGTTACAGCTGTTCAAACTATTTAAATTTAACAAATACAGTTGAAATATTTCAAAGTTCACACTTCAGTCCATTTTATCTGAAACACATTAAGACCCAAAACATTTTCAAATGACTTACAATTAAACAATAACAACGTTTGGGAACTTGCTTTGGTGTCCACATGGTCTAAGACACTACTTTCACAGAAGATTAGACTGCCGGTTTGAATCTTGGGCGGGTGTACTAAGGGTAGGTTTTCAAAATGTCTTTCTACTCTCCCTCCACGCAAATATGGTATGATTACTCAAAATAAAGCTTTACTAATCCCTAACACATTGACGTAATTAGTACATGAGGATATAACCAGAATGGGTAGTAAGTTAGATGTGGTGCTAAAAAACAAAATTTGTTTATGTAGATACAATGCGCATGCATGTCAGTGTACATCTGTATGTGTACAAGAGACACAACAAGGTAGAGAGGTGTGACCAGAGGTAACGACACAGGAAACCACTTGTGTATGTGTACAAGAGACACAACAAGGTAGAGAGGTGTGACCAGAGGTAACGACACAGGAAACCACTTGTGTATGTGTACAAAAGACACAAGAAGGTAGAGAGGTGTGACCAGAGGTAACGACACAGGAAACCACTTGTGTATGTGTACAAGAGACACAACAAGGTAGAGAGGTGTGACCAGAGGTAACGACACAGGAAACCACTTGTGTATGTGTACAAGAGACACAACAAGGTAGAGAGGTGTGACCAGAGGTAACGACACAGGAAACCACTTGTGTATGTGTACAAAAGACACAAGAAGGTAGAGAGGTGTGACCAGAGGTAACGACACAGGAAACCACTTGTGTATGTGTACAAGAGACACAAGAAGGTAGAGAGGTGTGACCAGAGGTAACGACACAGGAAACCACTTGTGTATGTGTACAAGAGACACAACAAGGTAGAGAGGTGTGACCAGAGGTAACGACACAGGAAACCACTTGTGTATGTGTACAAAAGACACAAGAAGGTAGAGAGGTGTGACCAGAGGTAACGACACAGGAAACCACTTGTGTATGTGTACTAGAGACACGACAAGGTAGAGAGGTGTGACCAGAGGTAACGACACAGGAAACCACTTGTGTATGTGTACAAGAGACACAACAAGGTAGAGAGGTGTGACCAGAGGTAACGACACAAGAAACCACTTGTGTATGTGTACTAGAGACACGACAAGGTAGAGAGGTGTGACCAGAGGTAACGACACAGGAAACCACTTGTGTATGTGTACAAGAGACATGACAAGGTAGAGAGGTGTGACCAGAGGTAACGACACAGGAAACCACTTGTGTATGTGTACAAGAGACATGACAAGGTAGAGAGGTTTGACCAGAGGTAACGACACAGGAAACCACTTGTGTATGTGTACAAGAGACAAGACAAGGTAGAGAGGTGTGACCAGAGGTAACGACACAGGAAACCACTTGTGTATGTGTACAAGAGACAAGACAAGGTAGAAAGGTGTGACCAGAGGTAACGACACAGGAAACCACTTGTGTATGTGTACTAGAGACACGACAAGGTAGAGAGGTGTGACCAGAGGTAACGACACAGGAAACCACTTGTGTATGTGTACAAGAGACATGACAAGGTAGAGAGGTGTGACCAGAGGTAACGACACAGGAAACCACTTGTGTATGTGTACAAGAGACATGACAAGGTAGAGAGGTGTGACCAGAGGTAACGACACAGGAAACCACTTGTGTATGAGTACAAGAGACATGACAAGGTAGAGAGGTGTGACCAGAGGTAACGACACAGGAAACCACTTGTGTATGTGCTCTAGTTCATTCCTCGGTCTGTCAACTTACTTGCTAGGACATATTTTTTACAACATGTACATCATAAAGATTAAATTATTTTTAAAAAAGTTTGTGTTTCAACTTTGAGGGAAGTTAAAATTACAATGTATATACAGTATTATTAAAATAGGACATTCAGTTAGGAGTGAAAACATTATTTTACTAAAGATGGCTGCAAAAGTTTTTTATCTGAACCACGAATCCTAATATTCAGTTTTCCTACAAATCTTGAATCCAATATGGTTGTAAAATATAAATCAGAAAATACATAAACATATTTTATGAGAGATTGAAAGCATCTCTATTGATTTTACACTTTGCTCTACAATAGTTCAGACAGGGAGGTAGAAACCTCCTTAAAATCCAACCTTTAATCCTCTTCTCCTCTGATGTGTGGCTTGAGTAATTGATATTCATTATATGTTTAAATTGCCATGTTAACGTTCATCTGTGTTGTAGCCATACAAGCTCAGTGAGTCGTCAACTACTGACGACCAAACACTTTACGACCGCCATGTTGGAGATGAAAGAGCACACTGCGACTCCTGTGGCCTCGCTACTTGGGAGTGTAAACAGCAGAGGAGAGGGAGATGAGATCCCCAGGGACTGTTGGGAGTTGCAGGAGAAGGGGAACAACCGTTCCGGGATATACAGGGTGTTACCTCCTGAAGCCTCTCGACCATTCTTCGTGTACTGCCAACAAGACAAGAGGGAGGGAGGGTGGACTGTGAGTCATCACCATGATAATATACTGGGGAGGGTGGACTGTGAGTCATCACAATGATATTATACTGGGGAGGGTGGACTGTGAGTCATCACCATGATATTATACTGGGGAGGGTGGACTGTGAGTCATCACCATGATAATATACTGGGGAGGGTGGACTGTGAGTCATCACCATGATATTATACTGGGGAGGGTGGACTGTGAGTCATCACCATCATATTATACTGGGGAGGGTGGACTGTGAGTCTTCACCATGATATTATACTGGGGAGGGTGGACTGTGAGTCATCACCATGATATTATACTGGGGAGGGTGGACTGTGAGTCATCACCATATTATACTGGGGAGGGTGGACTGTGAGTCATCACCATGATATTATACTGGGGAGGGTGGACTGTGAGTCATCACCATGATACTATACTGGGGAGGGTGGACTGTGAGTCATCACCATGATACTATACTGTGGAGGGTGGACTGTGAGTCATCACCATGATACTATACTGTGGAGGGTGGACTGTGAGTCATCACCATGATAATATACTGGGGAGGGTGGACTGTGAGTCATCACCATGATATTATACTGGGGAGGGTGGACTGTGAGTCATCACCATGATAATATACTGGGGAGGGTGGACTGTGAGTCATCACCATGATATTATACTGGGGAGGGTGGACTGTGAGTCATCACCATGATACTATACTGGGGAGGGTGGACTGTGAGTCATCACCATGATATTATACTGGGGAGGGTGGACTGTGAGTCATCACCATGATATTATACTGGGGAGGGTGGACTGTGAGTCATCACCATGATATTATACTGGGGAGGGTGGACTGTAGACAAATTTTTGGTGATCTAGCAGGAGTTAAAGTTGTTTTTGATGAAGTAATTGTCACAGATGCATCTTAAGTAAAACACGATTAAAATCTGTTGCATTAATGTTTATAATTCTTGCATTATTGGTGGGTCTACCCCCATCAAATGTACTGTGCTTGTAAGCAGACACTCAGACCATCTTTGTAGTGGCTGACGTTGCTCTCTTGTTTTGTTCTGTTCCCTTTGAGCACTTCTGTGAGCACTGTGTAGCTCAATCTACTTTAACATTCTATTTCTATTTCAATAAATTACTATAATAGGATATGGCCCCAGGACACAAAGTACTGTGTACTGACTAAACTAAGTGTTTAATTCGCGAGTGAAGAAGAAATAAACTTGATTAACCTTGTAAGGGTGTTGTGCATGATCAACACAAAAATGGCCGGAAGAGTCGACGTGTGTGCGGTCAATAGGTTAATGGGTGTAATTGCCAGCAGTGGAAATTTCAGGTAACGTGTACACTGAAGGCTAAAGGTATTTTTTGACATTGTAAATGGAGTCAAAGAGAAAAGAATTGTAGCTAAAGATCTTTCAGAGTGGCTGAAAAATGACGTGATTGCCATGTTCACTATTTTGGTGGCAATGGACCTATCACAAATCACGCTTATATAAAATTACTCAACTTCAAAAGAGATTTTGGACAAGCTAGACACTCTGTTTCAGCAAAATTCTGAACTCAATAAAATTCTCACATTTGACCGATTTCATCAATTCAAGATGGATCCCAAAGACTCAATTGCTCAACACATCACGAGTATAGAAAATCTCGCGCAGCAAATAAAGGAAGCTGGAGAGAGGATGAGCCACTATTAGAAAGATTCTCGGAACACTACCAACAAAATACTGAAATTTCCATCAAGCCTGGTTATCGATGGACAAAGATAAACAATCTATTTAGAAATTGACTGGTCGACTGCTAGATGAAGAAGCAAGCTTACCAACAACGGAGTTATCCAAAAATGCATTCTTCATGTCGTCAAAATATAAAAGTGATAATCGACCATTCAACGGTTCTCAAAAGAATAATGGCAAAACAAAGAACCAAAAACCGTTTAAGTCCTCCGTTATTTGCTATAGGTGTCATGACAGAGGCCATCTTGTTCGAAATTGTCAAACAACAAGAGAAGTGAGAGTACAAATTGGCAAAATGAAAACAGTCCCTTGAAAAATAATGAAAACCAAACAGCCTTTGTCAATGAACAACAAAGTATGTTACTTAACCTCACAAACTTGGGAGACAGCGCTTGGACTATGGATTGTGGTGCACCAGCACATATGACTCACATGCGTGAATTTCTTTGGGAATTTCAGGAGTCACCCAATGGTGAGGAAGTAATTCTAAGAAACAACCAAAGTCTGTCCATTAAAGGAAAAGGCACCGTGAGAATACACAAGTTAATTAAAGGCGAGTGGCATGATTCAACAATAACAAGTTATCTCTTTATTCCGGACTTAAGAAAGAATCTTTTCTCTGAAGGTGCAATCGCTAGTAGAGGCATGAAAATTGTAAAGAAGAAAGATTATGCTGAAGTGTATGAAAATGGGGTGCTTGTAGCTTGCACGACATGTAACTCGAATAACCTATACCAAATGTTGTGTCACACAATAATTGCACCAGAATTGAATTCATCGACTTGTAGTTTTATGAAATTGTGGCATGAAAGACTCGGACACGTGCACAAACTAGTGCCTAAAGGCCTTATGAACAGTGTAAGTTTAACAAGTGATGAAAAGTTATTTTGTGAAGGCTGCCAATATGGAAAGCAGCACATACTACCATTTGTGACAAAGGAGTGTAAAAAGACAATTCCTGGAGAGTGTGTGCATAGTTATCTCTGCAGACCAATGTCCATCCCATGTCATTTTTAAAGCATATGTGTGACACACTCGATAAACTTAAATAATACATGAATCTATGCAAAAACAAGTTTGGAAGTGCTGTTAAAAGATTGCGCATTGATAACGGAACAGAGTACATCAATCGGGATTTTCAAGAATATGCTTTTGAAAATGTAATCCAACTGTAAACGACAGCACCATATACCCCAGAACAGAATGGCAGAGCTGACAGAGACATGCGCACTATAGTAGAAAGTGCTCAATCCATGCTATATGAGAAAGACTTGCCATTGTACTTGTGGGCAAAGGCATTGAACACGGCAATATATATACTCAACAAAACTCCAACCACTCCAAACGCTACATGTACAAAATTTGGAACAACAAGAAACCGACATTGGGGCACGCAAAAGCCTTCACAAGTGAAGCATTCATGCTCATTAAGAAACAGCAGCATTTAAAACTTGAACTTAATAGAGTAATAGTAAGAAACTGATTATCGTTGGATACGACCGTGACTCAACAAATTACAGTTTGTTTGACGTGGCGACCAGGAAAAGAAAAGTCTCTCGTAATGTAATTTCAATGAAAATTCCAGTGCCAGTGTTCCGAGGCAAAATACAATACTAATTTCCCTTGATGACTACAAGGGTGATGTCGCCCCAGAGAAAGACAAGTTTGAAGAAATATAGTAAACATAAAAATCAATGAAGAGCACATCACATGGGAAGTTACATGAGGAAGGAAACTCAGGGGCTGCAGGAGAAGAAAGACGTCATTGGCACCCACAGGGGAATTTGTGAAAACCTGCACGCTATGAAGCCAATTTTGCGGAAGCAAACGAGCCCCAGTCCTACTTTGAAGCCATAAATTCTCCTCATGCTGACAAATGGAAGGCAGCAATTCAGCCTTAGAAAGAAATAAAACATGGGATATAGTCCTGTTGCCACAAGATGAAAAGACTATTGGATCAAGATGGGTATTTAAAGTGAAAAGAGCAGCTGATGGAGAAATTGATTGTTATAAAGCAAGATTATGCACAAAAGGTTTTTCACAAGTTGAAGTCATCGACTACAATGAAAGATATGCTTCTACAACAAGATATGATATCGTTTGAATACTACACGCGATAGCAGTCATAAGAAAGTAGGACTTTCTCTACTAAGTTTTGAAAGAAAATGTCTACATTGATCCTCCAGATGGCATCAATGTCTTGACTTATACAATCCCCCAGATGCTGAAATGAAAAGTTTGACAATTTTCTACAATCCTCCGGGTTTACTCCGTGCAAAGCAGATCAGTGTATGTATCGTTGTATCATTACAAATCTTTGGCTTAAACTTTGTAGGACTTTAAGTAGAGTGAAATGAAGCCAACCGATCAATATCAATTTGTGGGAAAGGTTTCATTGGTCGACTGTTGGAGAGGTTCAACCTACTAAATGCAAAAACTACAAGTGTGCCAGCAGACCCAAATGCTATTCTTTCCTTGGATGAAGAATCAATTAAGAACATTAGTTTTCCTTCAGGAGAAGCAGTTGGGTCATTGATATTCTTGGTCGTGACAACTCGTCCAGACATAGCATATGTCACAAACATTGTCACTATATACCAGACCCAACCCATGGATGCACACATTAACACAGTGAAGCGTCTCTTAAAATAGCTAAAGGGAATGCGTGACCTTGGAATCAAGTATTCAATGGAAAATTCAGAGTCCGCGCTGATCGGTTATTCCAACTCTGACCACGCAAATGATGTTGACACAAGATGATTAACAACAGGGTATGGCTTCAAAATATGCAGCGCACTCGTCATGTGGGCTTCACAACGCCAATGTTCCGTATCACTTTCAACAACTGAAGCAGAATATGAAGCTGCCTCTAATCCTCTAACGCTTCAAGAGAATTAGTTTGGATTCAACCACTTCTATTTGACATTGACAAGGCAGTGCAGTGTATTTACAATCAAAGTGCAATAAGATTGATTCAAAACCCAGGGTTTCACAAGCGCATCAAACACATAGATGTTCAGTACTATTTTGTTGGTGAAAATTATGAAGCAGGAATTAATGACATTAAATATGTATCAACAACAAAACAAGTTGCCGAAATGTTCACCAAACCACTCATTCACGATAAATTTGAAACAAATTGTTACAATCTTGGACTTAAATCCTAGGCCTAACACTTATATAGGTCTACACATGGTATAAATATTTTTAGCTGTCAGATTCACAGTATCTCAATCCTACACTATATTTTGTTGTTCCTATAAGAGTGTTAAGAATTAGTGGTAGTGTTTCATTAACTTTTATAATTCTTGCGCTATAGGTGGGTCTACACCAATCAAATGTACTGTGCTTGTAAGCAGACACTCAGACCATCTTTGTAGTGGATGACGTTGCTCTCTTGTTTTGTTCTGTTCCCTTTGAACAATTCTGTGAGCACTGTGTAGCTCAATCTACTTTAACATTCTATTTCTATTTCAATAAATTACTATAATAAAACTTACAAGAAGTGCTCCAAAGAGCCAGAAAAAAAACCCACGAGATTCAACAAAAATAAATTACAGTATAAACTTCCAATGTTTGTTACATTGGACTTATTTACTCAGCTTAAGGAATCAAACGCGATCCGATTAAAATAAAAGCCATAGTTGAAATTAAAGAAGCCAAGAGTGTAAAGAAATTGCAGCGATTTTTAGGTGCTGTCAATTTTTTAAACAAGTTCATTCCAGGATATTCTCGTGCAACAATAGCCCTACGAAAATTATTCAAGAAAGCATCGGTGTTTGGCTGGAATGAGTGGCAAGAACAAGCTTTCTTCAAGTTTAAACAATTGATCTGCAATGCACCTGCTTTAAAAATCTTTGACCATTACAAGGAAATATAAATCCAGTGTGACGCGAGCAAGGATGGTCTAAGCAGTTGTATTATGCAAAACGGACAACGGGTGGCATTTTAGATTAACAGAAGCTGAATGACGTTACTTACAAATCGAGAAGGAGATGTTGAATTTGTGTTTCACAGCTAACAGATTTCACCAATATATTTATGGTCACAATAACGTTTGTATAAATACAGATCACAAATCACTAACTACGATAATTAATAAAGAAATTCATAATAACTCTCCACAGCTTCTAACGTATGCAACTAAAATTGTTGAAATATAAATTTAAGGTTGATTTACTTGCCTAGATCCTAGATGTATATTGCAGACATGCTATCGTGGTCGTATCTTGATGAAGTCGGACTTGAAGATGTCGATATGTCCCAGATAGTACATGCCGTATCACTGGAGGAATATGTTTACCTGTGCTTTCTGAAGATAATGAGAAATTGAAAAAAGCAGCAGCAGAAAATGAAAGCTCAATTCTACTGATTGATTTCATCAAACGAGATTGGACAGATAACAATATCAAGCATCTTTTCCCCCCGAGTTGAAAGTGCCTTTGAGACGACCTGTTTGAGAGAGAAGGTCTCATATTTTTTGACAAAAAACTTGTTATCCTTTCTTGCCTAAGAAGTGAAATTAACCGAATTCACTCTCTAGCTCACTTGAGAATAAACTAGAGATGTCATGATACCTATTTTACTCGATTCTGATTCTTAAGTTCAACCTCGATTCTGATTCTTGAACATTTATATTTACATTATTTTTCCAAGTATTGTATATAAAATCTAACATGCCTGATACCCTACTCCCCTCTCAATGCGAAACTTGGACTCAACTTTAAGTCCTCAAAACTTAAAATCAAAATAAAAAATTCTAATAAACTCAAAATTAAAACAAAAAATTGCTGATTTTATAACGGAAAGAAGAACACATGTCACACATTACAAAGAAATTAAGTTGTCAGTCCACCATAACTGATACTACAGACGTTAGCTCACCAGAAATTAGTGATGAAGTTTTAGCAATTATATATCGATAATCTATTGAATTAAATAAATATAACTTGTTTTGCTCTATTTTTATTAACTATGTCGATTTTTGTCTTATTTTTATTAAACTTATCTTATTAAAAGGGCTAAGTAAAATATTAAAAATTGAAAAGTGACAAATTATATAATTACAGGAGAGTGGCCATTTTAATTTGATAGGAATATTGTAGCTTTCGATATACACGTTGTGATATATCAATTAATGATAGATATATTGATACATTACGGAGAATTACCATCCTCAGTCTACGTACGTATTTTATATATCACTTGACTTGTTTGTTTAGAATCAATTCCTATATTCTGACAGTCTCGCTTAACTTTTATGTTCAATAAAAAGTGTGTCAAAGTTGTTAAGTTTCTACCTCTTGATACTGTCATAATGTCAGGTCGTATTGTATTCGCGACCACTTATTTTTCATGTAGAACCTCTCAAAATGTTAGGCTCATATTATAGTCGGGTCTTAGCGGTATATTTACAATTTACCGGCATTTAAGTGAAACGACAACTAAACTAATATGATAGATAATTGATTATTACCCATTTCGAATGTTGCCATTTTGTTTGGTTACCAGTTTTATTTAGAGGTAAGAATCAAAGTAGCAAGAATCATAATATTAAGAGTGATTCTCGATTCTTTCAAAACCAGTAGGAATCGAGGGTATCGAGTATGACAGACCTAGAATAAACAAAACAGTAGCCCGAGTAATATATATTATGTACTGGCCAAAAATAGCTCAACAAGTAGCTGAAAATATAAGTGTCTGCTTAACCTGTCAAACTCTTCAAAACAGTAATGTGAAGGAACCTTAAATCAACTCTGATGTACTGAATTTCTCGCTTCAAAGGGTAGGAATGGATTTTGGGGAATAAAAGGGTAGAATATACCTTGTTTACTTTTCCAGGTGGTTGGCTATCATACCAATGCGAGGAAAAACTTCCAAATAAGTCATAGATAAAATAAAAGTAACCTTCATCACACCTAAAGTGGTTATGTGTGACAACAACCCCTTTGATTGCAGGGAGTTTAAATCTTTTGCCACATCTTGGGGCTTTTCAACAATAACCTCAATTCCTAGCTAGCCAAAGTCAAACAGGTTGTCAGAACGAGGAAATGGCATAATTAAAAAAATAAAACATTCTAGAACAGACCCTTATCAAGCCTTGTAGGAGTATCGATCCACACCTGTCTCAGGACTTGATTATTCACCAAGTCAATTACTTGTGGGTCAATTGTTTCGGACCAAAGTTCCTGCTAGTAACACCAACAGCTCTGGATGAAGATGTCAAAACTAAAATAGAAAAACTCACTCTG
The DNA here is from genome assembly GCA_033556935.1 of Timema podura. Taxonomy (NCBI): domain Eukaryota; kingdom Metazoa; phylum Arthropoda; class Insecta; order Phasmatodea; family Timematidae; genus Timema; species Timema podura. The sequence continues at coordinate 59,387,044 of JAVRXN010000007.1, forward strand.
ACGCTTCTGCAAAAGAAAGAAAACCCCTCCAAACTGACCAACTTATCTTTATGTGGTGGAAAGATCACTGGAAACGTACTCCCAGAACCAAGATCATACACAGTAAGGGACACTGGCGATAATGAGTATCGGAGAAACTCTTCCCACCTGGGGCCAAGGAGCGTCCCAGACACCCTGCTGAAGGAAATTGTAGCGCATCAACCTGTGATCCCACCACAGTCTACTAGCCCGTTGCAGCATGCATTGGATGATTCAAGCTCCCAGGGTTAGAAATCTGAGCCGGAAAGAGGCAAATTAGACTGAAACAAAGACTATAGCCAGATGAACAAACAAGGCGCCTAAAAGACTGGTGGAGGAAATATAGAGACTGTTGTTATGTAAACAGGCTTTGTCAGAGACTTTAATATTTGTAAATACTGTGTTGTTCAATTTATAATACAAGTACTTGTGTGTTGCAACAGTGAGCTTGTGGGGAGGGTGTTGAATGTTATGCAATTGACCCGATCTAAGCACCAAGGTGTGGAGAGGAGAGTTGTTAAGATATATATAAAATGGACACGGGCTGAAGGACAGTTGTAAAATGTATCTGAACCCATCAGGTTAGGACTATAATAAAACAATGTTAGTACAACAATTTAATAAGAACAGCTCTATATAAGATGAATTATTAGTTCAATAACAAGACATGTGTAATTTATTCCCTCATTAAGTGAGCTAAACAATTTCTTCAGAAAAGTTAATATTTAAACAGATTTTGAAATATTGCTTTGTTTAACATTTAGAAAATCAAAACCATGCAACATAGCAAATGTTAGGGCATTCAGTTGATTTTTATATATAATAAAAACTTAATAATATTATCTAGCACACATTTCAAACATAAACAATGTGTAGTACTATCCAAAGGTTATTTGTGATTTTCTTCCTTGACATTAACCACAAATTAACAAAATAAAACACGGGTGTCTGAATGTTTACTCTGATATTTTGAAGAGGTTGGTATTGTATTAATGAACATTGAACATACCATTTCTTTTAGGTGATACAAAACAGATTTGAAGGAACAGTGGATTTCTACAGAGGTTGGCAGGACTACAAGTATGGGTTTGGTAACATTGGCGGGGAATTTTGGCTTGGACTAGAAAAACTGCATCTTTTAACAAATTACAAGGTAATGCATATCAATATTTGATTTAAATTAACAATTTACATGAATAACTAGAAAAATAAAGGGTCAACACAATCCAGCTGATCAGGAAGAGGTTTGTTTCTGAAGAAAAGGTCAACACAATCCAGGTGATCAGGAAGAGGTTTGTTTCTGAAGAAAAGGTCAACACAATCCAGGTATAAAATTAGAATTTGTCAGAAAGATAGCGAGAACAACCCAGATAACCAAAAAAATTTGTAATTTCTAAGTTGTAGTTGGCAAAATGGAGAAATTAAATTTCAGGAAGGTTTGGAGATTATTCGAAATAAACATTTAAAATTTCAAAATGAAACTCTGGAAGCTAGGGCGTGAGGTGAGGGGGATGCATGTAAGTATAAAAACCTTGTAAGGGAGGTATACAATTAAAATTTGGCAGTAATGTAGAGGGATCACTCCAAATAACAGAATTAGTGTTAAATATTTTATATTTATAAGTGGAGGCTGGTGAAATGGGAAGGTTTCAAAATGTCACTAATTGAAATAATAAACTACATAGTGTTGTTGAAGATTGAAACTTGTCTGGCAGGATAAGGCCAACACTCACATGCCATAAATGTCTAAACATTCTTAGATTTCAAAATGAAGGACCAGAAAGTGGGAAAGATTAGTAGAAAATTGATGGATGTTATTAAGTGTAAATGGAAAAACCCAAATAGCTAGTAAAAAGTTAACATTTTAAATTCAAAATGAGGGTCAAGGATGGAAATTTCAAAAAATGTAAATTATTAACAACTTATCAGTGATGTTATACATTTGAAATTTGGCGAGAAGGTAAAAGGATTACCTCAAAAGCCCAAACATTTTAAAGTTTGAAAATTCAAAATGGGAGAGGTGAAAGTGGGGTCACTAAAATGGGGAATGAGAGTAAATTTTCAAAAAGTATAGGGAAAAAAAAATCTGCTAGGGACATTAGAAATTTCACAGATAGCCAGAAAAGTGGGAGAAAGTCTTTTTTAAATTTTAAAATCAAGCTCTGTGTGTAAGAGAAGCTGATAATGTCTAAGTGTAGTAGAATATCTAAATATCTAAATACTTGCAAGCAGTTAAGACAACCACTCCAAATAATCCCAAATCTAGATATATTATAATTGTGAATATTATAAATTGTGAGACACACAAAACTCTCAAAGCTAATAGAAAAAATAAAATGTCTGTCTGTGGAGGAAAATTAAAGTTTGGCAAATTGATAAAAGAACCAGTCCAGATAACCTACATTTAGAAAGTTTGGAACTTCAAAATAGGGTCCAAGAAATGGACAAAATGTGGGATAGAATGGAGGAGGGGCTTCAAAATTACTAAATAGAAAAAAAAATCTTTTTCAATATGATACACACTTTTAATTTTGTAAAGTCAATGAAAAAAACATAAAAAGTTAAGATTACCTTAAAGCTGATCCATAGTGTTGGGATTATCTAGCTAAATATGAAGCATAATCCTATTTAGGAATGAAATAATAACTAAAACAAACCACTTCTGGTGGAATAAACTGGCTAACCATGATGCTCATTTATTCCATATGTTTCTATAATGGTCTATTATTTCAATTACCTAAACTCTTAGGTAAACTGTCATAAGTTTGTCTCCAACATGTAACTGTAACTTCGTAACTTAACTTATGTTTGTGCTTAGGTAGATATTGTGTTGTTAATGCATTACATTCATTTGTGCACTCTGCTTGGGTTTTGAATATTTTATTTTATTGTTTTAACAGTCATAATTGGTTTGGGATTGCCACCATTATTTGAAAATATTGCCAGTTGGATGTTGAATGTCCTAATTTGATATGGTTTTGATGCAACTTACCCGTGTGAATAATGGGTCTAGCTACTAGTATTTAATATACTTATAAACAGTTTTGAAATATTTCTCATTTGATACTACCCAAATAAGATACTGTTTTCATTTCTAGGTAAATGAGTTGTTTATAGAGTTACAAGATTTTACACTTGAGAAGAGCCACGCTCAATATTCTGCATTTGCAGTTGGATCAGAGATTGAAGGCTACCCTATATCTGTACTGGGAAAATATGAAGGAACTGCAGGTATAAGATCTTCAAGCTGTTTATTGAAATTAGTAAATTTCACTACACGTCTCATGGAACACATAGTTGTTAGAATTAATCCCCTGTGAGACAGGGACAGGTTTAGCATTCAAAATGTATCAAGTTATAGAAAGCTCAAGCAATTACCTGACTCATCCAAACCTTATAAGATTGACCATTGTATAATGTTATACCACTTCTGCCTCCAATAAGACAGTTGAATGGGGAGGTTTAGAAGCAAGGCACAAAGAATGCCACTACTTTCGTAAACACAATACTCCCAAAATCAGTAGGAAATTAAATATGTAAGACCTTCTGCATGCACTCCTCATGTCTTCGAATCCACTTATATCCAGCATAAGAGCTCTACCGAAAAGTAAAATAAATAAATATCCCGAGTAAGTCATCAACCTCCCTCAAGTTTCAGAGAGTACCCAGTGATCATCAAGGGATAATTTAGATTCAGAGGAACCTTCACTGAGTGAAAAGATGTCTGAAGAAGATTTTTCAGAGAGTGATTTGGATTAAAATTTATAATTTATTCATTAAAAATATTGAAAATCTATTTCTAATAAAAAAATTACCATAAAATTGATTTCAATTCACAATATTAAATGAGTACCTTGACTTGACAAGAATTCAAGTACCTACTAATTCCGAATACATATACATTTATTTTATGTATGCCTAAGCAAATTTATTGAAAAGAGGAAGTCTTGAGCTTATTTTAGATCAAAATAGGTAATGTCTCCCTAAAAGTGGAGAATTGACCACTGTGCACCTGTCAGATAGAAGCGAGTTCTGGTCTGAGCTGGCACAGCAGGTTTCGTAACATGACACTATGGTCTTTACACTGCAGACGCCTCGAGACACTGTTAGAATGATAGAGATACTTCAAGACTCTATGTAGATGCTTTGAGACTCTGTAGGAGCTCTCAGGAAGGTTCGGCAACTAGAACCTGATGTTCCACCGGTTCTATTCATGTGCTTTATTTCCCTCCCTTTAACTATCACAGCGCTCCTTGTGTATTTCCCTCTATTAGTTTCTGGGATCAGGTGATGTCCGAGGACTATAATTGTCATGTTTCGGTAATGCGGGCATTCATTATACCAATGCTGACTGCCGGGTTATGCAGCACTGTCTTTGGCAGGCTTGCTAATAGCTGGACACTGTTTTTTCCTTTAAGCGATAAAAATTAAGAGCTATCAAAATAGGTTTATTTGATGTTCACGTTTCATATGGTTTGGGTGAATTTCCATTTTTTAATACTGGTCATTCTAAAAAATACATTAAAATTGCTTGAGATTGGTATTTCTTGGTATTTTCCCATTGTAAGACATGAGCTAATGATGTGATAAAGTGCTAAAAATAGACCTGAGTGGGAAAAACTGGACACGCTGAAGAATCATGTCCTCTCTAGCGGGCATGTGACAAAGAAAGCGTTGGATGTAGGGCTCAATGGCTGAAGCAAACAACAAAGCACGATTTTAGAAATAAACCAGAGGGCGAAGAAAGACAAGGAAAACTGCCTTCATAAGTGATTCTGTAAAAATGTGTTTGAAAGCAAACATTCCTCTAAAAAAAACTAGATCACCCTGCTGTACGCCAGTATCTAAAAACAGAAGTTGTCTTTATATGCCTGGACCTATATGTCTGTCAATTTGTTAAATAATGTTTTTTTAAATATTATTGCTAAAAATGTGATTTTTCAAAAACAAAATGCTATTTATAAAAATTAATTCTAAGAAATAGTGTCTCTACAAATAGCATATTTAAAATTCTCCTTATGCCTTTAACAGTTTTTTTAGTCAAACTGTCCAAATTTTCCCTTTTGACTATGATACTAAATTATTTATTTAGATGGCGCTAATAAATGTTCAGCTTGGGATACCTTGTCTTGAGGCCACTAGATGGCGCTAATAAATGTTCAGCTTGGAATACCTTGTCTTGAGGCCACTAGATGGCGCTAATAAATGTACAGCTTGGAATACCTTGTCTTGAGGCCACTAGATGGCGTTAATAAATGTACAGCTTGGGATACCTTGTCTTGAGCCACTAGATGGTGCTGGTAAATGTTCAGCTTGGGATACCTTGTCTTGAGCCACTAGATGGTGCTGGTAAATGTTCAGCTTGGGATACCTTGTCTTGAGGCCACTAGATGGCGCTAATAAATGTACAGCTTGGGATACCTTGTCTTGAGCCACTAGATGGTGCTGGTAAATGTTCAGCTTGGGATACCTTGTCTTGAGGCCACTAGATGGCGCTAATAAATGTACAGCTTGGGATACCTTGTCTTGAGGCCACTAGATGGTGCTGGTAAATGTTCAGCTTGGGATACCTTGTTCCAAGGCCACTAGATGGCGCTAATAAATGTACAGCTTGGGATACCTTGTCTTGAGCCACTAGATGGTGCTGGTAAATGTTCAGCTTGGGATACCTTGTCTTGAGCCACTAGATGGTGCTAATAAATGTTCAGCTTGGAATACCTTGTCTTGAGCCACTAGATGGTGCTGGTAAATGTTCAGCTTGGGATACCTTGTCTTGAGGCCACTAGATGGTGCTGGTAAATGTTCAGCTTGGGATACCTTGTCTTGAGCCACTAGATGGTGCTGGTAAATGTTCAGCTTGGGATACCTTGTCTTGAGCCACTAGATGGTGCTAATAAATGTTCAGCTTGGAATACCTTGTCTTGAGCCACTAGATGGTGCTGGTAAATGTTCAGCTTGGGATACCTTGTCTTGAGCCACTAGATGGTGCTGGTAAATGTTCAGCTTGGGATACCTTGTCTTGAGCCACTAGATGGTGCTGGTAAATGTTCAGCTTGGGATACCTTGTCTTGAGGCCACTAGATGGCGCTAATAAATGTACAGCTTGGAATACCTTGTCTTGAGCCACTAGATGGTGCTGGTAAATGTTCAGCTTGGGATACCTTGTCTTGAGCCACTAGATGGTGCTGGTAAATGTTCAGCTTGGGATACCTTGTTCCAAGGCCACTAGATGGCGCTAATAAATGTTCAGCTTGGGATACCTTGTCTTGAGGCCACTAGATGGCGCTAATAAATGTACAGCTTGGGATACCTTGTCTTGAGCCACTAGATGGTGCTGGTAAATGTTCAGCTTGGATTACCTTGTCTTGAGCCACTAGATGGTGCTGGTAAATGTTCAGCTTGGGATACCTTGTCTTGAGGCCACTAGATGGCGCTAATAAATGTTCAGCTTGGAATACCTTGTTCCAAGGCCACTAGATGGCGCTAATAAATGTACAGCTTGGGATACCTTGTCTTGAGCCACTAGATGGTGCTGGTAAATGTTCAGCTTGGAATACCTTGTCTTGAGGCCACTAGATGGTGCTGGTAAATGTTCAGCTTGGGATACCTTGTCTTGAGGCCACTAGATGGCGCTAATAAATGTACAGCTTGGGATACCTTGTCTTGAGCCACTAGATGGTGCTGGTAAATGTTCAGCTTGGGATACCTTGTCTTGAGCCACTAGATGGTGCTAATAAATGTACAGCTTGGGATACCTTGTCTTGAGGCCACTAGATGGCGCTAATAAATGTTCAGCTTGGAATACCTTGTCTTGAGGCCACTAGATGGCGCTAATAAATGTTCAGCTTGGAATACCTTGTTCCAAGGCCACTAGATGGCGCTAATAAATGTTCAGCTTGGAATACCTTGTTCCAAGGCCACTAGATGGCGCTAATAAATGTTCAGCTTGGAATACCTTGTCTTGAGGCCACTAGATGGCGCTAATAAATGTTCATCTTGGATTACCTTGTTCCAAGGCCACTAGATGGCGCTAATAAATGTTCAGCTTGGATTACCTTGTTCCAAGGCCACTAGATGGCGTTAATAAATGTTCAGCTTGGAATACCTTGTTCCAAGGCCACTAGATGGCGCTAATAAATGTTCAGCTTGGAATAACTTGTCTTGAGGCCACTAGATGGCGCTAATAAATGTTCAGCTTGGATTACCTTGTTCCAAGGCCACTAGATGGCGCTAATAAATGTTCAGCTTGGATTACCTTGTTCCAAGGCCACTAGATGGCGTTAATAAATGTAGAGCTTGGATTACCTTGTCTTGAGGCCACTAGATGGCGCTAGTAAATTTCTTTTAATCATTCTGTATATTAATGATGTTCATATTAAATGACATGTGTATTTTTGATACTGACATTTCAGGCATAGATATCAATAGTTATAATGTCTATTGAGTTTAGTTAGGCTTATTTTAGATCTATTACCTACATGCAGCATGTGCTTTTTAATGTCACTTTATCTTTTTGTATTTAATGAGACTAAACCTTCCATATAAAATTATAGGAGATGAGTGAATCTTAATTTATGAGTTCAAAATGCATGCTTTTCATTCAAACCTAGGCCTTGTGGTTCGCCCCTTTCTACTACAAGCTCTGAATTGTTTAATATATTTATTAAACTCTCTTGTTTATATATTTCAATGAAATGTGAATATGCAACCAACTGCCTTGTGCTTTTGTTTGTTCAAATGTAACATTGGTACTATTGTTTGATCAGGTGACTCACTGGTGTACCACGCTGGCATGAGGTTCTCCACTCACGACATGGACCATGATGGTTGGGCGGACGGAAACTGCGCTCATTCTCACAAAGGGGCGTGGTGGTACAATGGTTGTGATACCAGGTAAACCTTCAAACCAGGTGCTAGTGTACTCACAAGACACTCAACACTACTGATAGATGTTTCAAACCAGGTGCTAGTGTACTCACAAGACACTCAACACTACTGGTAGATGTTTCAAACCAGGTGCTAGTGTACTCACAAGACACTCAATTTTACTGGTAGATGTTTCAAACCAGGTGCTAGTGTACTCACAAGACACTCAACACTACTGGTAGATGTTTCAAACCAGGTGCTAGTGTACTCACAAGACACTCAACACACCATATTTGTAGAAATAACACTCAACAAATAAAACAAGGAAGCACACAAACACACCATATTGGTAGAAATAACACTCGACAAATAAAACAAGGAAGCACACAAACACACCATATTGGTAGAAATAACATTCGACAAATAAAACAAGGAAGCACACAAACACACTACATTTGTAGAAATAACACTTGACAAATAAAACAAGGAAGCACACAAACACACCATATTGGTAGAAATAACACTCAACAAATAAAACAAGGAAGCACACAAACACATTATATTGGTAGAAATAACACTTGACAAATAAAACAAGGAAGCACACAAACACACAATATTGGTAGAAATAACACTTGACAAATAAACACCATGTATTGTTGATTATAATACAAGATCTCAACATTCCTTCTTTATCAACGTCAATTATTGATCCATTTCCTAAAATTTTAACTGTGCATTTTCATTTCTTGATTCCAATGTGTCAACATTTACAATTATAATATTTTTACATACATCCAAACACCTTTAAAATATGTTATTGAATTGTATTTATACTGTAATATATTTAAAAAATAGTAATTTAAAAGTGTAATTTGGAAACAAAATAATAAAAATAGCCATGTTTATTTGTACAATATTACTAGGACTTAATGGTCGTGTTGAGTACAGTTACAAATTTCCAGCAGCCATAAAATATAATAATGGTCACAAAAAAAACTATTATTAATATGGCCATTTTGTTTAGTGCCATAATTTTCACAAATGGTGTTTGAAAACTAATAATCATGGTAGGTATCGAGTTCATCATCCCCAATTGTAATACTTGTGCCTATTGAAATATATAAATATTAATGTACAAACATGCAATATGTTCAAGTACACTAATCAATGTAATGTAATGTAATGTGTGTTGAAGCAACCTGAATGGCCAGTACTTAAATGGTGAGGTACCTGAGAACTATGAGTACCAAGGCATGTATTGGTACGACTGGCGAGGTCCTAGCTACTCTTTGATGAAGTCTCGGATATCTGTGAGACCTCGCTCGCAAGTATACACTGTGACAGAGAGCTTGGGGAGAACGAAACTGGGAGACAACAGTATTCAAGACAAACATGTCGACAAGGACCACAACAGAGCGCTGAATTTACAACAATTGCAACAAGAGGCTCTAGACAAATCACAATATACAGAATAGAACAACAATTGCCTGGAGTTGAAAATTTTCTAATTATTATCTTTTTAATGTTAGAATTTATAAACTATTATTTCAATTTTCCTGTTGTTGACAAACTTTTTTTTGTTTTCGTTAGTGAATTTGTTAATGCATTGATTATACATGAGGTTCTTCTCTTTTATCCCCAAAACAGCCTCTATAAATGTTTTAGTAGCCTAGGAGTGACCTTAGATAATAACTAACCAATTGGTAAGTTTGTGAACTGTAGATACATATATTTATATATATCTATGTAAGCTCAAGTTAAGCTTGAGTGAGCATTTTTGAAAGTTACAAAGTTGCATCAAGCACATATTGAGTTCAATAAGTATTAACACCATATTGTAAATTTAGCATTAACGTAACTTACACAATTATTTAAAACAAAAAAAAATATATTTGAAATTACAAAAGATTTAATGATTTTACAATTTAAAGAAAATCACAAAATTAAATTTATGTTTTTTTTTTTTGGCAAATAAGTAATTAAAAAATAATTTGAATTGTTGATATTAATTATTTTAGTATAAACTTATAACAAGTAATAAATAAACAATTTAATTCAATTGATTTTTTAATACAAATAAAAAAAGGTCCTATACAAGGCGAGAATTAGGTGTGCAATCCTGTCAGTTCTCTAGTAGTTGTGACCTAGGTTACGACCAAGATACTATCACAACGACACACCTCTACCAGACAGTTAGTACAATCCTGTCAGTTCTCTAGTGGTTGTGACCTAGGTTACGACCAAGATACTATCACAACGACACACCTCTACCAGACAGTTAGTACAATCCTGTCAGTTCTCTAGTGGTTGTGACCTAGGTTACGACCATGACACTATCACAACGACACACCTCTACCAGACAGTTAGTACAATGTTGTCAGTTCTCTAGTGCCTCTGACCTAGGTTACGACCATGACACTATCACAACGACACACCTCTCCCAGACCACTAGAGAACTGACAGGATTGTACTAACTGTCTGGTAGAGGTGTGTCAGAGTGATAGTGTCTAAAATACCAAAGTTTAAAAATAATTTAAATTTCAATTCAATTAAACTTGGTATACACATTGTGTGTTCTATTATGCTCAGGTCTTCTTCCTTGCTCCTAGCAGGTCTCCTACTAACCATAAGTGCTATATATTTTAACTACGCTAATTGGCTAGGTTGGAGAAAGGTAGAATTTAGAGTAAATGCTTGGCAGAAGCATGGAAAGCTACCCTCAGTGCGCTAAGCCCGATCTCATCATCAGCTGAAAATCAGAATAAAAGATCAACGCTTGAATCCCTGCCCAGGAAGATATATTTTTAGAACGGTCCTTGATAAGTTTTTTTAATTTGATGCCTATAGAACAGGGATTCTCACCATTTCTAGGCTTGCGGCACCCTTGTGAAGGGGATTAGAATCTCATGGGACCCTTATAAGAATTTACGTAAGCGTTTTGTTTCGCACATTTTTTAAATTTTTCATCCGACGACGAATATATCAGGGTAGTTTATCAAACATTAAACAGTGTTTAAATTTTGTAATTATTTTGCACATGCGGCCACACACTCCCACTCCCACACCCACCCACACACCCACACACGCGCGCACACACACTCACACACACACACACACACACATACACACATACACACATACACAAATACCTTTACAGGGTAGGTAAGAAACTGTGCATAAAGCTCAATAACTCTGTACTTAATTGATCCTCATTAACTTTCTCTACACTTTCCTATCCTTGCATATTTCCTTTGCTTCAACAACATCCATATTTAAAATTAAAATTGAATTATTTACTTAATCCCTTACTGAGTTAATTGAAAAATATAAATAACAATAACACTGAATAAAATACATAAATATAGTTATAGGGTTCAAAACTCATTAAATCATTAAACTAGCATACTAACTAACCACAATATGAGATCACTAAAGATTAATAAAACCACAAAATATGAATAATATGTAGTCAACAAAAGGGAAACAATTATCTCACATTGTGTGCCATGACACGTGCAATTCAAAGAAACACAAAAATACAGTAATATATTTTCTTTATTACATTTTCCCCCCACAAATTCTTGCGGCACCCCAGTTGAGAATTCCTGCTTTAGAAGCTATTTTAAGTTTGTTTTTAATCCCCTACAACCCCAAGTACACAATTCTATCCCTGGTCAATATCAGCAGTGTTAAAGACAACTTATTGTTTAACTTAATGATGTTTATTATTTACAGACAATACCCTAATAAACTGAATATTCCAAAACAATTTACATGTATCTGAAAAACTCACCTATTTTTATGCCTCTCTGCCAACTAAAGGTGACCCCTCTAGGCCGTATTAGAACTTTGTCTTCTGCCTCTACGTTAGACAATGCACCGATCAGATTTCCACTGCGTAGTTTATCTTCTAGATCTTTCTCTAACTGTTCAATGGCAGCTTGGACTCGCTCTGTCCGAGTAAGACCTGTAATGTAATTAACACACAGGATAAGTTAGTTCATAGTTGCATATTTATGAATAAATATGCAAGTATATGTCAAATCTGTTATTAAAAAGAAGCAGAATTACAAGAGTTGTTATTAATTTATTGATGTGGATATTTTATACTTAACATCAATGTATATTTAATAATGTGTATTAATACTTTCTAAATGTACGTACTTAGGGAACACCCATATTTTTCTGACATTTTTTGAACATAAAAATTATTTTTTTCTTTCTTTCTTTTCATCTTATTATTCATCTTATTCTCTAGAAGCAATGAATGATTAGATTCGTTATACAGTATTCCAGTCACTCCAATCGTCATGCAAGGACTGTACCAGCGCTCAAGTCACTGAATATCGGGAATGATGGAAATGAACACAAGGGAGAATTAGAAAGAGATGGGAGGAGAAGATAACAAAAATTGTGCGAGTGAGAGGAGAAGAATGGGAACAATTAACTTTATTATTATAATTATTAATATTAATTTATTATTATTATTATTATTATTATTTTTAATGAATTAATTCAAAAGCAATCTCAATTCAAATATTAACTTTAGTATTAGACTTAACCTGAAAGATTAAACAAATCATTAAAGTTTTATTATGATAAAGAAAGGCTGAGCAGTTAACAGAAAAAATGTTATAACATTATCATAGTTTATAATAATTAAATTAGCTTATTGTTTGTGAATTAATTATATTTTAAACAAATTAACAAATTTTAATATAGAATACTTGGTTAGCTTGATTACAATTGAAATGTTAATAAACAAATTTGTCACAACACTGGGAGCCAAATTTAATGATTTGAATCATGTGAGATATACTAGGAACAAAGTTTAATGATTTGAATCAAGTAATATATACTATGAACAAAGTTTAATGATTTGAATCATGTGAGATATACTAGGAACAAAGTTTAGTGATTTGAATCAAGTGAGATATACTAGGAACAAAGTTTAATGATTTGAATCAAGTAATATATACTATGAACAAAGTTTAATGATTTGAATCATGTGAGATATACTAGGAACAAAGTTTAGTGATTTGAATCATGTGAGATATACTAGGAACAAAGTTTAATGATTTGAATCAAGTAATATATACTATGAACAAAGTTTAATGATTTGAATCATGTGAGATATACTAGGAACAAAGTTTAGTGATTTGAATCAAGTGAGATATACTAGGAACAAAGTTTAGTGATTGGAATCAAGTGAGATATACTAGGAACAAAGTTTAGTGATTTGAATCAAGTGAGATATACTAGGAACAAAGTTTAGTGATTTGAATCAAGTGAGATATACTAGGAACAAAGTTTAGTGATTTGAATCAAGTGAGATATACTAGGAACAAAGTTTAGTGATTTGAATCAAGTGAGATATACTAGGAACAAAGTTTAATGATTTGAATTATTTAAGAAATAAGATTTTAAAACACATTCTAAAAAGTAAAGAGCATTATATAAGAAAAGAATTGAAAATAAATTTGTAATTTATTGGATCATAAAAAAAAAAAGAGAGAACATTAAAGAATACCTTATTCAGACAATTGTGTAAGGATTGGCAAATACAATATAAAATAGAGTGAAAATGTTAAGATATTAGAAACAGTTAAGGTAAAAATAAAACACTTTAAAAATAAATATAAATACATAGTTTAAGTATATTATGTTTGAAAACTTAAGTCAATAATGAAATTTTATGCATGATAGATTTTAAACTATAGAGTATTTAGACATAATATATCATCCAAAATGGGAAAAATAGAAAATAAGATAGTGTTTGAGGAATCATAAATCTATTTTTATTGAATCATTTAAAAAAATATGTAAAGCAATAAAAAAACGCCTGGGAATTTTTTTTATCTTAAAAACAAATCTAATATTTTTTATGTGACATGATTTAAGTTTTATTAAAAGATGTAAGAAACAACATGTAAACATAGAATATGAATTTTTAGAGGTTACATTTGGAATAAGTTATGAGTAAATAGGTTGTATTATAATTAGCACCGCGTCTTACTACCCGTTCGGGTTATACGCACTTACGCTAATGTGTAATGGTAGGGTGATTGTGAGATGAAATGGAGGACCTACAGTTTAACGTGGAATCCGAACCACGGTGGAGGCCTGGCATTCCTCACATTCACAAGTTGTGATTAATACACATCTTGTCAGAGGTGAAGGATGGGTTTGGAAATCAGATAAATCTGTGCCGGGACCGAGGATTGAACCCCGGACCCCCAGCACAGAAGTCCGCACCTTACCCCTAGACCACCAGGTCACCGTTAGTGTTGTACTTCATGGTATATGAATAAAAGGTAAAAAAGAAGCATCTCATGTGGAAAGTGATAGAAGTTTCCAGCTCATAGAATTGTGTATGGAGTGATGATTGTTTCTGGAGTTCGAGAGTTTGAGCCTGTCAACACATGGTTGCGTATCAAGACGGGTACTTCTGAGGCCACTTTCACAACCATCTTGGGTCGGGTCAAAACATTAATGACAAGGATATGAAAATAATTATTTGAGTGAAGAAATAACAAGGTTCTAAAAGGAAATAGCCCAGTTCTAAAAGTGTTAATCATTAAATTTTCACCCACCTCGGTGGTGTAGTTAGTTAACACACTAGTTTCGTGTTAGCTAGACTGCCGAGGACAGGAAGATCGAGGTTTGAATCTCGATCGGGTGAACTGGGGGGGGGGGTCCTAAATTGTTTTCCACTCTCCCTCCATGCTAATGTGGGTTCACTTCCTCTAAATTCAACTTTCTCAATTCCTAACCCATTAGCGTAATTAGTACTTAAGCGTATAACCCAAATGGGTAGTAAGACACAGTGCTAAACAAAACAAAATATAAATAAAAATAAAATTGTTGACCCCGCATGGCAATTAAAGTTGAAAACCATGAGTTGGAAAACGGAGAGCAGTTCAACTACCTGGTAAGTCTGCTGATATATAGGATGCCTAATGCACCGAGGAAATTAGGTCGAGGTCACCGTGGCCAAGGAAGCTTTCCGTGCGACGTTATAGTGAGGCAATGTTGAGTGAAAGAGGAGCTTAGGAAGAAGGAGGATTCAAATATTGAATGCCTTGAAGGAAAGAAGAAAATTCTGGGAGCTGAAGGAGGAGGCAAGGGGCAGTGCAGTGTGCATTGGTGGTCTAAGTTTACTGACAAAAGGAAAGGACCTGTCGCAAGACATAACATCTAATGATAATAAGATAACTTTTTTTTTTCATGACCCCAGAGTAAATGGTTGTCATAATCTCAGAGCTTAAACATAAGAGATATCCTTTGTGAGTTACTTAGCGGTAACAAGGTTTGATCTGGCACCTTATGTTGGGAATTTCTTTTGGGATGTGCAACCAAGTGCACGGTGTCACAGTGGGCTCGGAGGTTTTTACTCCATGTTGGACTGGAACTTATATGTGAGAATGTCATCCCATTCCCAGTTAGGGCAGTAGTGATGTAGTTAACTGCACAAAGAAATGTGCAGAGTTGTTTTATAAGTTTTGTACTCATAAATGAATGAAATGTTGATTCTTGAAGGGAATCTCATCCTGTTCTATTTATGTCTATTTTGTGGCGTGCATTGTGTGATGTATTTAATTGAACAAACAGGTAGGCATGGAGAAGTTACTTTTTTAGGGTTTTGTGTTAAAGCCAAATGTGTCAAATGATCAATATTTAGTAGGTTCTTCATGCCACCCCCTCCATCACGCCTCTGTTGTGACACGACCCAGACCTCTAGAGTAAGGTATAAATACTAGTGTCAACAGGTGGCGGACATAGGTGTCACTTTGAGGGGTGAAAGAGGATCCACAAAAGCTGTGGGTGCTCTAAGTATTTATCAATTTTATTTTCAGAGTGTTTATATTTTGGAAGAAATCTTTTAGAAAATGTCTTTATTTAAGTTTGAGGCTTTTCCTAATGAAATAGAGCCAAAGGATAATTATTTAGAGTAGGGCTGTCCAACTTAAGTTAGCTAAGGGCCTTGACAGTGTGCATACATAGAAATTAGGCCTATGTAGTTTCAACAATGGTTTTTATTTTAGTTGATACTCTTAAAGAGAGAATCTGTTACTTTTTTACTAAGTTATGTTTTTTAGTTTGAGATTAATTGCTTTGAATTGTCTAATCTAATTCATATTTTTGTAATTATTTTGATAATTGGTATGACCTAAGACATAAGTGAAAATATATGGACATTTAAGGTGAATGATGACTATAGAAACATTCGGTCAAGAGTAATTTTAATTGCACATATCCCTAATTTTCTTTAATGGGGATGTTGTGGGAGGTTTGTTTCTGCTACAGTACTGTACGGTCACAAGACTACGCTTGCTCAGCTCACAATGAACAATGCAGCTAGGACAAGTGATGTGTTTTCCATTGAGTGCACAGGTACTCATCAAGCTGTTGTCAGATTTAGGCACTCTCTTTCTTCAGTATACAGTAGTTTCAATTTTCGGAAAAATTAAATAGACGAATGTTACACGATGGGCCAGGGTAAAGTCTAATAGCTAATATATTATATTAAAAGTATTATAATAATTGATATACAGTACAGCAAGTAATACATATAATAAATTTTACACAAATTAAGTCTGATCACGTTTAAAGTACTCCTGGATGATGTTATATTTTTCAAAACTTATCTAACGCCTCGAAATATGCTGCCGAGCGCCACCAATTGGACGAGCCTGATTTAGAGGGTCTAGAACTTGCTTTTAATGTTCATACGTCTGAGGAAACAAATAAGGTTCCTTTTATTGACTAAAGTGGGGCAAAAACTTCTTAAAAACCTTGCAATATCAGAATCACCTGAGGATAAAAGTTACGCACAATTGGTGAAAGTGGGCATTTCAGTCCACTAAGTCACTAGTTTCTGAAAGAATTGTGTTCAACTAATGTACTCAAGGGCTGGTAGAAATTAAAAGATAAACCGTTTTTTATGACATTTCTTAAGGCTGCGTCAAGGTATAATTTGGTCAGTGGTCTGAGGAATGGACCAATTCAATGTCAGTTCGTCTGAGAGGAAGCTTTCACATTCGTGAAAATAGCAGGAAAGTTAGATATAGCTTATGATAAGCTCAAAACTTTCCACAGAGGGGATTCGCAGAAAGTGAATTTGGTGGTGAAGGGAGGTAGGAAGAGATACATGAGTAAATGTTCTAAAATGATGTAGGGGGGAAAAAAAGGTGTGTTCTTAGGTGTGTTGTCCCAGCTGTGACTGCAGCTGGAGTGAAAAGCTGAGAAAATAGGGTTTTTGTTGGAAAATACTCTATTTAGTGACATACTGATCCTCTAATCTCGAAAATGAGAGGTCGTTTGTCAAAAACTGTTCAGCCCTAACCTTGTAATTTTTATAACCCAAGACAGGCTTATTAAAATATTTATAAGATTTGTGAAAACTAAACATTAAAAAACTATTTTTATCCTGCACCTTGATGATGATGATGATGATGATGATGATGATGATGATGATGATAATAATGATAATAATAATAATAATTTGTGTCCTTCGACCATTCTTCTCCTCCCACATGCACATATTCTGTTTATCAGCTCTTCCCATCTATTTCTCATTAGATCCCATCTACTTCATCTACTTCCGGCTTTAGTCTCAATCACACTTCCAAGATATTTTACTGAAAGGACCGGTGATGCACCCCACTGGATTGGATGTCACACTGGAAGATGTGGAGAGCGTTTCGGGAAGAAGGAAGGCATCTGGGAATGTTCGCGCTGTCAGAAGAAAGTGAATTCGTGACTAAAATTGCCATAAATTGTTAACACACACTTTTGTTTCTTTGTTGTACAAATATTGTTATTTAATATTTAAGTATAATTTAAACATAAAAATGAATATATTAAAAGGTCATATAGATTTGAAAGGTAAATTTAAATAGGCAGTAATTTGTTTAGTTAAATAATTAAGTATATAAATCGAGGGGGAGAGAGTTTTCTTTTTCATGGTTGGCGGTGGTGGATGAATTTGTTTTGTTGATTGTTGGGACTAAAAAAAAAAGAAAGGGAAGAAAAAGAATGAAGAGATGTAACTGATTGTTGTTTTTAATGTGTGGAAATTGTCAATTCTTGTTGTTGTGGGGAATTATAAGTGTGTTTTTAAGTGTTTGAAGTGTTTGTTTTGAGACCAATCTTTTATCTTTTTTTTTTTTACTTTATGGTGGAGGGTTGATGAACACGTAGTTTCGTTTGTCTCTCATCCATGATCTTTGTCAGTGAAGAGTCCGGGTACCCAGAAGCCCGAGATTAAGTCCTGGATGTCTCTGCACTGGCGCCAGCCGGGCAGGTATATAAATATTGTGCAGAACTGAGGGACCATTACAGAGTGGCACACCAACGCGGGGCTCGACGGTCAGTCAACCAAGGCCTATATAATCATTGTTGTATGTCTAGCTTTGGGTGGATCGATCAAGGCCTATTGAACTCGCCACGACAGAGGGAATGATGGAGAGAAACGGCAGGAAGCTATCCCAGTTGTACAATACAAGGTCAAGGTCACTGTCAGAAGGTGCGGCCAGGCAGGTAGTAATGGACATTCCGCAAGGAATAAACCAGGGTACGGATGAGAATGTTGATGGGGGTGGTGTCATTGAACAACAGGTCTTAGTAATGCCACTGGAGGGGGACGCCAGTCCGCAGCAGATGCTGCCAGCAGCAGCAGTGTTCGACATACAGGGTCTAGCCGTAATATTAAATTGTATGCGGGAGGAGATGACCGCTCTGCGCACAGCCCAGGAGGGGGCTCGAACAGCAGCGCAGGCAGAGTCGGAGATCGCAAGGGCGGAGCATCAGGAGGCGAGGGCAGTGCTCGAGACACGTTTGGGGGCAGTTCAAGCGTCCGTTCAAGAGATGCGCGTCTCCATTAATGAGACACGTGAAACTTTCGGACATCGCTTGGAGGAAGTGCAATCCACGGTTAATGGACGACTTGAACTAATCCAACAACAAAACCTCGCGTTCCAGGAGCAGATCGAGACCCGCCTGGAGGTGGCTGAGGTTAGTTTGACGGCCAGAATGGAGGAGAGAGTCCTCGAACTAGTTGCTCCAGTGGAGGCACGTTGCACTCAGTTCGCTGCTCAAGTTGGGGTACTGAAGGAGGAGGCTGAGAAGGAGGCTAGGCGCCTACTCACTGAGGCCGAGTCCAGGAGAGACGCCGCACTTGTTGAGGCGGCCCACATCCGGGAGGCGGCGCGGCAGGAGGCAGTGAGGCTCAGCGAGGTAACCGGGACTAGGCTAGATGCTTCAGCACCACAGGTTGTTTGGGGGCTGGTAGATGCTCTCGGTGCGCGTCTAGGCTTCCAGATGATGGCAGACCAAGTGCCTCATTTCAACAACCACACGGGGGAGAATCCCGTAAACCACCTTAAGAGGTTGAGCAGCTTGTGGGATGGTCAGGATGTTCCTTGGAGAGAGAAGAAGCGTCTCATCACTGCATCGTTGGAAGGGGTGGCGTCATGCTGGTGGTCCAGCGTAGAGGAGGAGATAGACTCGTGGTCCACGTTCGAGTCTTTGTTCCGGCAGGAATTCTGGTCGCCCGAGATACAAGGACTTACCCGAGCCACTTTATATGCCATGAAATATCGTGAGGGCGGGAATAAAAGTATGGAGGCACATTTCCTCACTCTGTTAGATAGGAGCAGACACCTGGATGTGCCCATGACTGACTCAGAGCTGGTTAACATGGCCCTGGGACAATTCCCACTCCGAGTTCAGGAAGTGTTGGGGGCGGTAAGATATGGGGGCGGGGCTGATTTCCGAAGGGAATTGAGACGTCTGGACCACATAGAACAGCTCCGTAGGATAGCCAAGACACCATCAGGGGAGAAGACACCTCAGGGACAGAGACCACAACAACAGATCCAGCCGCCTGGACAACTAAAGGGGCAGCGGCCAGATATTGTGGGTCCACCTCCACAACAATGGGGTAACCGGGGTTTCAGACAATCCTACCCATCAGAATTTCAACCTGGGAGGCCACCGCCTACATACCAGAGGGGGCAAGCCGGCCCACAGCCTCGGGTATCTGTGGCCCAGGTGGGTTATCCTCCTGGACCAGTGTGGTACCCTTTCTGGGAGCCAGCTCCAGGGTTCCCGCCTCACACGGGAGAGGGTCAGTTCCACGGTCAAGTCACCAACGAAGGAGTGTACGTCACTAACGACACTCATGATCGTGAGGAGCCTATGGACCATGCACCTGGGGGCGGCGCCAATAACAAGCGAAAGAAGCGGAAAGGACAAGGAGGAAGTAGGCCTATTTCTCCGTACAACAAGTGGGGAAGAGAAGGCCAGCTGGACTCTGGAGCTAGAAGAGAAGAGGAAAGAAGGCAGAGCAAAACACCTCCGCGACAATGTTCAAGGGACGACGGTGCTAGAGGAGAAGCGTCAAACTCCCTACCCCTTCCTTAGATTCCTCCAGAGAGGAGGGGGTGTTGAGTGACGTAATAGGAGGTGACTATTGTGCAGGGGCCTGCACGTACAATGTGTTTGGACGCGATTGTAGGAGTGACCTATTGCGGGAAGAAGAGGAGGAAATCGGAAGAGTTCCAAAATGTCCGGAAGTGCAATTGAAGGTTGGGGGCCAGACGGTGAGCTGTCTATTAGATTCAGGGGCGGAGGTGAGTTGCGTGTCCGAGGATTTTCTAACTTGATTCTGGAACACAACCCCCACGTTATGAGTCTGCCACTTCCCCGCATGGTTATAGTCGGCGTGACGAGTAGGAAGAGCCCTGCCATCACCCGCCAACTGCAGCTAAGTGTGGAAGGTCTAGGTTCTGGGAAGAGCGTCAACTGTTTAGTGGTAAGGGGTCTGGTCAAGCCCGTGATACTGGGGGTGGACTTCTTGGAGGCCCATTCTATCACTTTGGATTTTGGTAGGCAATCGATCTGCGTTGGGGGCGGTCGTTTGGAAGCAGCGTGTCAGGAAAAACCGGTCCAATGGGACGTAAATCCTGATAGGCTCACTATCGGTGCCCTTGTCGTTCAGTTGAAGAAAGGCGCAGAGCTCGGCAACGTTCCTGTTGGATTGAGAGAAGCGATTCCCTTTCACTGCGGGAGACCACTTCCTACCGATGTGGAACTAAAGAGTTTTGTAGGTGACATTATCACTCTAGACCAGGAGCGGCGGGAGGTCGTCTACGGCTTGCTCCAGGAGTGCCGAGAAGCTTTTTCAGACTGGCCGGGTTTGAACTTGACGTATAAGGCCAACATCCGCCTAACTGACACGAAAGCGTGTTTCAGGCGCAGTTATCCCCTTCCCAAGGCCTACGAAAAAGAGCTTGACGCCCACATGGGGGAGCTACTGAAACATGGGATTGTGAGTCACTGTTCCAGCCCTTTCGCCAACCCGTTGGTTTGTGTTATCAAAAAGGACCGCTCTGTTCGCCTTTGTTTGGATGCGCGGATGCTCAACAAGCTCATAGTCAAGGATAGGGAAGCTCCAACGCTCATCAGTGACATGCTCCACGATTTTGAGGGGGCTAAATACCTGAGTACTAGCGATATGACGCAAGGGTATTATCAGCTAGCGTTGGAAGAAGAAGCCCGATTGTACACGGCATTCTTGTACAAAAACAGGCAGTTTTGTTTCAACGTGGTTCCTTTCGGCATTAGTAACGCTGTCGCTGAATTTACTAGATGTATGGATCTGGTTCTTGGTGAGGATTGTGGTGGTTTCGCTCGGGCCTATGTCGACGATATTTTGGTGAACTCCTCAACATTTGACGAACATATCGAGCATCTCAGGACCGTGTTCAAGAAGATAATTAGGGCCAACATGACCATCAAGTTGAGCAAGTCTCTATTTTTCAGACAGGAGGTACCATTCCTCGGGCACATCTTGACGCCGAACGGAACCAGACCACACCCAGATAAGGTGAAGGTGATCACCGAGTATCCTACTCCGAAAAACAAAACCCAAATCAAGGCTTTCTTAGGCGTGGTTGGCTACTATCGGGGCTACACAAATCGTTTGGCTGAGGAGGCGCTGCCTTTGTTCCGGTTACTTAAGAAGGACGCTAAGTGGAAGTTTGGTGCGGAAGAAGAAGCGGCTTTTCAGGGGGTCAAGGCCTTATTCTTCGAGACACAGATGCTCCACCACCCGAAGCATAATCAAGATTATTATGTCACTACTGATGCTAGTGGGTACGCCTTGGGAGTCGTCATTCAACAAAAGGACGCGAACGGGGACTTAAAGGTGGTAGCGATGGACAGCCGCAAGTTGAACACGGCAGAACGAAACTACTCGGTCACCGAAAGGGAATGCCTTAGCATTGTATGGAGCCTCACCAAGTTCCGTAGTTTATTGTTGGGGAATAAAATTGTGGTGTTGTCCGACCATCAGGCCCTTTCCTTTATGAGGACATGCCGTCTTAAGAGCGGTCGCCTCACCCGGTGGATCCTAGCCTTGCAGGAGTTTGAACTGGAGACCGCTTACATCACGGGAAAAGAGAATTCTCAGAGCGACGCGCTGAGTCGCCTAACACATGAAGTAGGAGAGGAACCTGAGGGAGTTAGTGTGGCGCCCGGGGATGAAATCTTGGTATTGGCGGCAGTTCTAGAGGGAGAACCGGGGGTGGAGGAAGCTTTGTTCGATCTAGAGGAACTACAATTTTCTGATAACGAGTGTACTCAGATAAGGAAAGTGTTGGATGATGCAGCACGTCCAGGGTTTGAAGCCGACACCATGCAGAAGAGATTAATAGAGAGTTACGTGTTTAAAGATAATCTTCTGTATCAGCGTAGTAATCCTGAAAACCCTTTGGAGTTTAAAAATAAGGTGTTTATACCGGAAGTTCTAAGGATACCTCTCATAAAACACGTACATCTTATTAAAGGACATTTTGGTTGTAGAAAATGCGAACTCTACATTAAGAGGTTCGTGTACTGGCCTGGTCTAGCAGCAACAGTCCGGGCCGAACTTAGTAAGTGTGGACTGTGCCAGCGGGCCAAGTTTAGTACGCGGAACCACACAGGCAAATGGATGCCAATAATCACTGAAGCGCCAGGCGTCTTAGTGGCCGTGGATTTGTTCGGTCCTTTACCACGCTCCAAGGGCAACGTTACCTATGTCTTTGTGATGTTAGATACGTTCAGCAAACTGTGTAGGCTCTACCTGGTGAGACGGGCTACGGCCGAGACTTGTATTGCCAAGGTGAAGCGATACGTGGAACAAGTGGGAAGACCGAGAACAATACTGAGTGACCACGGGCCTCAGTTCACGAGCGGCCGCTGGCAGAGAGCTTTAATCAACATGGGGATCAGGCCCACGATGTGTTCCATTAGGCACCCGGCTTCAAACCCTAGCGAGCGTGTAATGAAAGAATTGGGTAGATTTCTCCGGACATACTGCTATTTTCAGCACACGAAGTGGGCCGAGTACGTGGCACTGTTTGAGGAAAATTCCAACTCCACCATACATACGACTTTGGGTTTGTCTCCCCACGAGGTTCATTTTGGTGAGGTCTCACAAGACTCTTTCATCCGGTCATTGAAGAAACACGAAGGAGAGGCTCCAACTACCAGGGAAGAAGCCAAGGAACGTTTGATAGGGATCGCACGGGGACGGTTAGAGGCTGCCGCGGTAAGACGGGGAGCAGTGCAGAAACCGTCTGCGAGGCCGTACGAAGTTGGAGACCAGGTATTGCTGAAGGAGGCACCGGTATCAGATTTTTGGTCACGGGAGACCAAAAAGCTGTTCTTGCCCTATTCTGGGCCCTTTGAGATAATAGGAATTATAAGGAGCAATGCCTGTGTATTGTTCGATCCAGGGACCCAGCAGGTGCGGGGTACATTCAACTCAGAGTCACTCAAGCCGTGGAAGCCTGAATAGTTTGCCGTGGTATGTTAAACCAGCGTTTATCCTATAGAATTCGTGTCAACCAAAAACCGAACCAGATAGAGTAGGTTGCGCTTAAGGGCGTTGAGGTGACACGTTTTTCTAATAGTTTTTTTTTTGTAAGTTTATGTTGCATATATTTTGTAACCTATGTGTTATTAGGTTATAGGGGAAGAATACGCAAGGATAAGGTGTGGTCGCCACAACTTGCATCCCCGTCTTTACTAAAACAGTTTCAGTGCGTCAAGGTCGAACCAAAACTGTGTGGGGGCATCTGAAAGGACCGGTGATGCACCCCACTGGATTGGATGTCACACTGGAAGATGTGGAGAGCGTTTCGGGAAGAAGGAAGGCATCTGGGAATGTTCGCGCTGTCAGAAGAAAGTGAATTCGTGACTAAAATTGCCATAAATTGTTAACACACACTTTTGTTTCTTTGTTGTACAAATATTGTTATTTAATATTTAAGTATAATTTAAACATAAAAATGAATATATTAAAAGGTCATATAGATTTGAAAGGTAAATTTAAATAGGCAGTAATTTGTTTAGTTAAATAATTAAGTATATAAATCGAGGGGGAGAGAGTTTTCTTTTTCATGGTTGGCGGTGGTGGATGAATTTGTTTTGTTGATTGTTGGGACTAAAAAAAAAAGAAAGGGAAGAAAAAGAATGAAGAGATGTAACTGATTGTTGTTTTTAATGTGTGGAAATTGTCAATTCTTGTTGTTGTGGGGAATTATAAGTGTGTTTTTAAGTGTTTGAAGTGTTTGTTTTGAGACCAATCTTTTATCTTTTTTTTTTTTTTACTTTATGGTGGAGGGTTGATGAACACGTAGTTTCGTTTGTCTCTCATCCATGATCTTTGTCAGTGAAGAGTCCGGGTACCCAGAAGCCCGAGATTAAGTCCTGGATGTCTCTGCACTGGCGCCAGCCGGGCAGGTATATAAATATTGTGCAGAACTGAGGGACCATTACATTACACTTTGTAACTTTCTCAGCTCTTCTCCATCCAAACTTATAGCTTTATTAGGCCTTACCCTCTTCCTTGTCATTACCTTCACTTCACACTTTGCCATGCTAAATTTCATTCCACACTCCTTCACTTCCTCATTCCATTCTTGTAGTTGCTCCTGTACTTCCTCTTCCTTCTCCCTCCATACCATCAACTCATCAGCAAACATCATGGCTTTCATTCTTTCCTCCCTGAGTTTTCCTGTCACTTTTTTCATGACCATTACCATTACAAATAGTAATGGTGACAGGGCACTCCCCTGCTTCACTCACTTTTTTTATTTGGAACCACTCCGTCCTCCCGCTCTCCGTCTTAAAACAATTATCCTCATATATGCTTTTCACACAAATTTCAACAATTCTTTCCACTTCTGCCTCCTCCATCGCTTTACAAAGTTTATTTTTATCCACACCATCATATGCCTTTTCCACATCCATAAATACCACTATCAAGACTTTCTCATATTTATACCGTCTTTCCATCGGCTGTCATATGGCCAATATCAAATCTATTGTAGACCCTGTTACCTAAATCTATACTGTTCCTCTCTACACCTTCCTTTCATTTCATTTCTTATTCTCTTTTCCATAATCTCCTTATATATTTTAGTACAGTGGCAGATCAGAGTTATCTCCATACAATTTGTACACCTCTTCCTGTCTCCTTTCTTGAAAATATGTATTATAACTCCCCCTTTCCCAGTCTTCCGGTACCTTGTTCTCCCTCCAAACCACTCTCAGCACTCTCTATAACCATTGTATACCTACTTCACCCTCTGCTCTTATCATTTTCACAGTCAGTTCGTCCACACTCTGTGCTTTCCCTTGTTTCATCCTCTTTAATGCGTCCTCCACCTCTTTCCATTTGTACCCTCCCTAAAGGATTAGAGAAGGTAGCAAACACATGAAAGAAGAAATACAATGATAACAGGGTTTTATTGAAAAGTCACTTAAGCACAGTACACTAAGATACATATGATTTGTTCATTAGGTTTCCGTCGGCCTCTCCATTAAATATTTTTGGATGAAGAGTATTGAAAGTTAATAAGTGAACAGTAAATACATAACAGACTGAAAACATAATATGTGGTTTAAAGAGTCGCGTAAGCAGAGCCCAATGAGGTAACAGTTATAAGCTCGGATTAATTTCTATAAGAGGTCAGCATCTAGGTATCCAATAATTGACAAGTAAAGTATGACTATCACTCACCTGTGTCGAAACACAAGCCAGCTGGGATGGGGGGACTTTCCGCGAGATCTAAGGAATCCCCAAACAACTAGCTCACACTCACAGCTTGAGATATATACAGTCAGTACCCCAATACATTTGATCTTTAACTCATTCTGCTTATGCTTACTTAGACTCATAAATAGCCCTGGACGTCTCAAGGCTACAGCGCAGACCAGAGCGCACCAAGGGGGCATAGACGCATGCGTAATGAGCACAGAAAGAGAGGCAATACGAAGCATATGTAGCTCCAACATTGCATTTTCTTGAGGTGGTTAATGAGTGCATTACAATTAGATGAAGCTCATTAGCGATGATCCAGGAACACACCCACATTGACATGTAGGTGAAGGGGAGTTCAAACTCCACGGCAGTCCATGACGCGTAGCAGATTTCTCGAATGATGAGAAGGTCATTTAATTGTGCGAGCTAATATCCATTAGCTCGGCACACATGTGGGACCTCTTTCCTCCTCTTCTGCTACTTATTCTTGCTCCTTTGTTTAACTCTAATTCTTATCCTCTTCTGGGTTGAACATCTTCTCAAAATATCTCATCCAGAGTTTATTTTCTTTCTCTCCTGTCTTCAACATTCTTCCATCTTGATCTATCATTCTAATTTCTTGCCTTTTCTCTCTCCTGCTGTCTTCAATGTTCTTCCTTCTTCATCCATCATTTAAACTTCTCTATCTATTCTCTTCCCTCCTGTTTGTTACTTGGCTATATAACACCTTCTTACTTCCTTCCAAGTCCCGTTGCATCATTTCTGTTCATATTTACATCTAATCCTTCACTTTGAAAATTAGTGAACTTTCTTAGCTACTTACATTACTTCACACAAGTTCCACAGTGTTTTAATACAGATCACTTTCACTGTTTCTTCTTCTGGAATGCTAGGCATATATATTAACATTCATCTATTATATCGATATTAACTTTAGGTATATTTGGCTATTAAATTTATAGATAAGGATACAAGGAGAGTAACATTTTTAGCTCAAGACAACATTTTAAAAGTATTTTGGCTTAAGCTTGACAATACAGAGGTTCAGGTAGAGAATTATTTATTAGTTCTGTATTGTGTGTCCGATGAATGACTCATTGTTTACTCTTCTCTCTACTTGTCTGGATGTTGGTTGTATAAGACTGTGTTGTATTGTGTGTCTGGTGATGAATGACTCATTATTTACTCTTCTCTCTACTTGTCTGGATGTTGGTAGTATAAGACTGTGTTGTGTGTCTGGTGATGAATGACTCATTGATTACTCTTCTCTCTACTTGTCTGGATGTTGGTTGTATAAGACTGTGATGTATTCTGTGTCTGGTGATGAATGACTCATTGTTTACTCTTCTCTCTACTTGTCTGGATGTTGGTTGTATAAGACTGTGTTGTATTGTGTGTCTGGTGATGAATGACTCATTGATTACTCTTCTCTCTACTTGTCTGGATGTTGGTTGTATAAGACTGTGATGTATTGTGTGTCTGGTGATGAATGACTCATTGTTTACTCTTCTCTCTACTTGTCTGGATGTTGGTTGTATAAGACTGTATTGTGTGTCTGGTGAATGACTCATTGCTTACTCTTCTCTCTACTTGTCTGGATGTTGGTTGTATAAGACTGTGTTGTGTGTCTGGTGATGAATGACTCATTGTTTACTCTTCTCTCTACTTGTCTGGATGTTGGTTGTATAAGACTGTATTGTATTGTGTCTGGTGATGAATGACTCATTGTTTACTCTTCTCTCTACTTGTCTGGATGTTGGTTGTATAAGACTGTGTTGTATGGTGTGTCTGATGGATGACTCATTGTTTACTCTTCTCTCTACTTGTCTGGATGTTGGTTGTATAAGACTGTGTTGTGTGTCTGGTGATGAATGACTCATTGTTTACTCTTCTCTCTACTTGTCTGGATGTTGGTTGTATAAGACTGTATTGTATTGTGTCTGGTGATGAATGACTCATTGTTTACTCTTCTCTCTACTTGTCTGAATGTTGGTTGTATAAGACTGTGATGTATTGTGTCTGGTGATGAATGACTCATTGTTTACTCTTCTCTCTACTTGTCTGATGTTGTTGTATAAGACTGTTTGTGTGTCTGTAATATTGTACTCTCTACTGTCTGATGTTGTTATAACTGTGTTTGTCTGGTGATGAATGACTCATTGTTTACTCTTCTCTCTACTTGTCTGGATGTTGGTTGTATAAGACTGTGTGTGTTATGTTGTGTCTTTGTGTATGATACGACTCATTGTTTACTCTTCTCTCTACTTGTCTGGATGTTGGTTGTATAAGACTGTGTTGTATTGTGTGTCTGTGAAATGACTCATTGTTTACTCTTCTCTCTACTTGTCTGGATGTTGGTTGTATAAGACTGTGTTGTATTGTGTGTCTGGTGATGAATGACTCATTATTACTCTTCTCTCTACTTGTCTGGATGTTGGTAGTATAAGACTGTTGTTGTGTGTCTGGTATGAATGACTCATTGATTACTCTTCTCTCTACTTGTCTGGATGTTGGTTGTATAAGACTGTGTTGTATTGTGTCTGGTGATGAATGACTCATTGTTTACTCTTCTCTCTACTTGTCTGGATGTTGGTTGTATAAGACTGTGTTTGTGTGTCTGTATGAATGACTCATTGTTTACTCTTCTCTCTACTTGTCTGGATGTTGGTTGTATAAGACTGTGTTGTATGTGTCTGGTGATGAATGACTCATTGTTTACTCTTCTCTCTACTTGTCTGGATGTTGGTTGTATAAGACTGTATTGTATTGTGTCTGGTGATGAATGACTCATTGTTTACTCTTCTCTCTACTTGTCTGGATGTTGGTTGTATAAGACTGTGTGTATGTGTGTCTGATGAATGACTCATTGTTTACTCTTCTCTCTACTTGTCTGGATGTTGGTTGTATAAGACTGTGTTGTATTGTGTGTCTGATGAATGACTCATTGTTTACTCTTCTCTCTACTTGTCTGGATGTTGGTTGTATAAGACTGTGTTGTAGTGTCTGGTGATGAATGACTCATTGTTTACTCTTCTCTCTACTTGTCTGGATGTTGGTTGTATAAGACTGTGTGTATTGTGTCTGTGATGAATGACTCATTGTTTACTCTTCTCTCTACTTGTCTGGATGTTGGTTGTATAAGACTGTGTTGTGTGTCTGGTATGAATGACTCATTGTTTACTCTTCTCTCTACTTGTCTGGATGTTGGTTGTATAAGACTGTGTGTATTGTGTCTGGTGATGAATGACTCATTGTTTACTCTTCTCTCTACTTGTCTGGATGTTGGTTGTATAAGACTGTTTGTATTGTGTGTCTGGTGATGAATGACTCATTGTTTACTCTTCTCTCTACTTGTCTGGATGTTGGTTGTATAAGACTGTGTTGTATTGTGTGTCTGATGAATGACTCATTGTTTACTCTTCTCTCTACTTGTCTGGATGTTGGTTGTATAAGACTGTGTTGTATGTGTGTCTGGATGAATGACTCATTGTTTACTCTTCTCTCTACTTGTCTGGATGTTGGTTGTATAAGACTGTGTTGTATGTGTGTCTGATGAATGACTCATTGTTTACTCTTCTCTCTACTTGTCTGGATGTTGGTTGTATAAGACTGTGTTGTAGTGTGTCTGGTGATGAATGACTCATTGTTTTCTTCTCTTCTACTTGTCTGGATGTTGGTTGTATAAGACTGTGTTGTATGTGTCTGTGATGAATGACTCATTGTTTACTCTTCTCTCTACTTGTCTGGATGTTGGTTGTATAAGACTGTTGTATTGTGTGTCTGGTGATGAATGACTCATTGTTTACTCTTCTCTCTACTTGTCTGGATGTTGGTTGTATAAGACTGTGTTGTATTGTGTGTCTGGTGATGAATGACTCATTGTTTACTCTTCTCTCTACTTGTCTGGATGTTGGTTGTATAAGACTGTTTGATTGTGTGTCTGATGAATGACTCATTGTTTACTCTTCTCTCTACTTGTCTGGATGTTGGTTGTATAAGACTGTGATTGTATGTGTGTCTGATGATGACTCATTGTTTACTCTTCTCTCTACTTGTCTGGATGTTGGTTTGTATAAGACTGTGTTGTGTGTCTGGTGATGAATGACTCATTGTTTACTCTTCTCTCTACTTGTCTGGATTTGGTTGTATAAGACTGTTGTTGTGTGTCTGGTGATGAATGACTCATTGTTTACTCTTCTCTCTACTTGTCTGGATGTTGGTTGTATAAGACTGTGTTGTATTGTGTCTTGATGAATGACTCATTGTTTACTCTTCTCTCTACTTGTCTGGATGTTGGTTGTATAAGACTGTGTTGTATGTTGTCTGATGAATGACTCATTGTTTACTCTTCTCTCTACTTGTCTGGATGTTGTTGTATAAGACTGTATGTATGTGTGTCTGGTGATGAATGACTCATTGTTTACTCTTCTCTCTACTTGTCTGGATGTTGGTTGTATAAGACTGTTTGTATTGTGTCTGTGATGAATGACTCATTGTTTACTCTTCTCTCTACTTGTCTGGATGTTGGTTGTATAAGACTTGATGTTTGTGTGTCTGGTGATGAATGACTCATTGTTTACTCTTCTCTCTACTTGTCTGGATGTTGGTTGTATAAGACTGTGTTGTATTGTGTCTGGATGAATGACTCATTGTTTACTCTTCTCTCTACTTGTCTGGATGTTGGTTGTATAAGACTGTGTTGTATGTGTGTCTGATGAATGACTCATTGTTTACTCTTCTCTCTACTTGTCTGGATGTTGGTTGTATAAGACTGTGTTGTATTGTGTGTCTGGTGATGAATGACTCATTTTTACTCTTCCTCTCTACTTGTCTGGATGTTGGTTGTATAAGACTGTGTTGTATGTGTCTGGTGATGAATGACTCATTGTTTACTCTTCTCTCTACTTGTCTGGATGTTGGTTGTATAAGACTGTTTGTATGTGTCTGATGAATGACTCATTGTTTACTCTTCTCTCTACTTGTCTGGATGTTGGTTGTATAAGACTGTGTTGTATGTGTGTCTGATGATGACTCATTGTTTACTCTTCTCTCTACTTGTCTGGATGTTGGTTGTATAAGACTGTGTTGTATTGTGTGTCTGGTGATGAATGACTCATTGTTTACTCTTCTCTCTACTTGTCTGGATGTTGGTTGTATAAGACTGTTTGTATTGTGTCTGGTGATGAATGACTCATTGTTTACTCTTCTCTCTACTTGTCTGATGTTGGTTGTATAAGACTGTGTTGTATTGTGTGTCTGGTGATGAATGACTCATTGTTTACTCTTCTCTCTACTTGTCTGGATGTTGGTTGTATAAGACTGTGTTGTATTGTGTGTCTGGTGATGAATGACTCATTGTTTACTCTTCTCTCTACTTGTCTGGATGTTGGTTGTATAAGACTGTGTTGTATGGTGTCGTGTGATGAATGACTCATTGTTTACTCTTCTCTCTACTT